>JACEFZ010028453.1:0-320573 GCA_014155875.1 Cepaea nemoralis
TCCAAATTTTAAAAAAAAAAATTAAAATAAATTGAACCCCCTTTTTTCCAAGCCCAAATCCATTTTTTTTTTTCCATATATGGTTTTTTCCCTTTACTATCAATAAATCAATCAATCTTTTGTGCCAGCCGGAAAGCGTGGCGGTCATGACTCGCCATTTCACTCGATCACCAGAGTCGTGGATCAGCTCAGTGTTTCTGTCTTGTCCATGCCATGTGGCCAAGCCATCCAGGTATTTTCCTCTTGGTCTTCCTCTTGGTCTGTTCCCTTCGATCATGCCAGTTGTCACTAAGTTCTCCAATCCATTTCTTCTCATAACATGTCCAAAACATTTTGACGTCTACGTCTAATTTCTCTAATCAGTTTACGATTGTCATTTGTCTCCTGTAGTACTTGATCATTGGTTTTTCTGTCTGTCCATGGTATTCTTTTCATTTTCCTCAGAAACCACATTTCTGCAGCCATCAGATGTTTTTCAGCTTGACTGCTCATTGTCCAAGTTTCACATCCATACAAAAGAACAGGTTCTATCTATAACAGTGTCAAAAGAAGTAACAAGACTTGATCTGGACTGAAACTTTATACTTTATTCTCAAGATGACAGGCCGTGTCTTCTCAGCTGGACTATCGGATGTTGACTAACCTTAACAACCTAATACGTCACGATTGAGCATCTCCCACCCCTTTCAGTCTCAATGCTCAATCGTGCTGTATCTGTGTTTCCCACTAGATCTTAATTATACCCATACTGTTACACCTCCCCATGTTAATTAAGAATTTCCTTTTAAAGGAAAAATCTTTACTCCTAATCCCCATTCCCTCTTTGTATTCTAATCTTCCCTAAAAAATCAAGTTTGAGTAAATAATATCTCTTTTACTTCTTCTCCCAGTGATATGGTCTGCTAATAAAACCTCCCCCCATATACTTCTTCTTCGACTTTTATTATATAATACCCCGTATGATAACTCTGTTAATCCAAACAGTTTTTTTTTCTTTTCTACATCTTGTAGTTATCTACTACATAATCTTCATTCTGGTTCTTTCTTGTTTCCTGTATCAAATATACATAGTATAAGAACAGCTCATAAATTATTATCGAAATCTTTGACCTTATAAAATTTCTCATTCTTTACTATTCTGGTTCTTTCTTGGCTCATCTAGTTTCCTGTATCAAATATACATATTGTAAGAAACAGCTCATAAATCCTTTATCGAAAATTTTGACCTTATACAATTTCTCATTCTTTCAAACCCAGGACGTACAAAAACAATGTCGTTAGAAAAAGTAAAGAAGTGGTGCGCACCAAATAAAAAACATAAAGAATGAATACACGACATGACCACATGGACATACAGTAAATGTACATTTAAGACATTCACCCTTTACCTCCCTTGCCAATAAAAACATTTTGTAAAATAATTTTTTTTACAACACCTTATGAAATATATCATTGTTCGTTACA
This sequence comes from Cepaea nemoralis, assembly GCA_014155875.1. Classification (NCBI taxonomy): domain Eukaryota; kingdom Metazoa; phylum Mollusca; class Gastropoda; order Stylommatophora; family Helicidae; genus Cepaea; species Cepaea nemoralis. Next base: position 1,465 of record JACEFZ010028453.1, read on the forward strand.
AACAATTTGGCATAATTTTTCATAAACCTTCATGTGTATTTCAGACTGACATTGCCAACCACAATTCTGTTCCAGTTTCGTTACTTCACCTTTTACCACTGAGCCCATGTTCATATTTTATGAACACTTTTAATATAATTAAAGCTGGTATTTCACAGCACCTATATCTTGCCCCGTACATCCCATCCTGCTATTTTATAAATACAGTGACGTGTGTGCAGACCCTGGATACGTCTATCCATTCGTGCACACACGTTCACCAACCATGGTTTCCCACTAGTTACTGAATGCGTAGCATTCCTTAATTATTTACTCTTAAGTTTCCCCTACCTTATATCAATGGATAAATTAGTTTTTTTATCAACTCTTTTCTGAATGAAAAAACTTAAGCAAAACCTCATCCACCTTAAACTTAAAGTTACTTAACTAACTTTATAACCATGTAACTCCATATATCAAACCATTCATGTAATCGAAATAAAATGAACACAACCCCAAATTAAATCTGAAAAAAAACATTAAAATGACATAACATGCATGTTATCAAAACAGAATAAAAATATTCTATTCTACCTATCACTATTGGACACTTTTACGGACCAATAGTTTTTATCAACTCAAATGCTAAGAACACAATCACCCTACTCTAAATCAATTAATCAACCAATAACAATCATTTTTCAAGACCAAATTATGAAAACAAACTCATTATGAGGCATTACCACTTAGGCTCAATAAAATAAGCAAACAATATCCCTCATCAACTCAAGCATAAAAACGTTTCCTATATGACTCATAACTCATAAAACTTAGACTTCATAAACCCAGTTTTCAACACAATTTTAACTCTCTTAAAATTACTACGTACATTGGCCCACCAGCATTAGGCTCTCATACTCAGTAAAATGACGCATATCCAGTATTTATATGACCGAGAAGACTAAACATTCTATCTGTATATCTGTTAACTACAGATCAATTATGAACATATCTGTTCTATCTACATAAACAAATCAGTAATCCAAAATTATCTATTTATTTTCTCTTAACAGCACATAGCCTCCTGAATAAGCTCTTAAGTAAGCACTGTAACCTATATCCAACATTACTCAATGTAATAGCCATCCTCTACTTATCAACGTACTTGTGATCTGTCCTGTCTATTATTACTATAACTTGTTAACCCCTATCTTTAAACACGGCATTTCTAACATCAATAAAAAATACATTCAGCCATTGTACTAATATCTCAAGACCACTTTTTCCACCGTTTCGTATACTTATAACTTGCTATCTGCAAGTACTTTCAATTTATCTATCTCTTACGTTTCCACTTCCTCAACAACTCCAAATTTCTCTGAATGAGTGCTAACTCTATATCAACATCTTCTTCTTCGTACAACCTACTAGTCTCCTCCATATTACTACTTGACTCTGACTTTTCATCCATTTCTTCTTCTTCGTCTGTATGTCTCTCTTTAGCTGCCGCTAATCTCTTCCGTTCAACATCCCACCTAATTTGTCGATCACTCTTTCTTAAGGATCTTTCCAGTATAGGTATATCGTCTCCGCTTGTTGAACAATCTCTAATTCTCCTCTGTCTTTTCACTTCTTTATCTCTTTGGACTGTCCATTCTTCTTTTCGTTGCTTGCCTAGTATTTTTAAATGGAGCACCTGTGTCTTCCTCCATACTATCATAATGAGTTTCATTTGGCCCTTCTTCTTCCATTCTTTTCGGAATTGTCTGTTCTTGTTCTTCATAACTTGGACTTGCTAGCAACTGATTTGTTCTGGATCTTTCTAAGATCTGGAGTTACTGTATCTTTTCTAAAATCTGGGGTTACTGTAGCTTTTCGAAAATCTGGGGTACTGTAGCTTTTCTAACAACCTGTTCATCTAAAAAATTTCGCATCCGAATAATAATATTGTTATAATTATTATTTTCTATCTCATTTCATCTCTTCTTAAGTGTTCAACGTGTGCCCTTGCTATATGTGCTGTGACCTGGTTCTTTATAATATACGATACATTTCCAAGTTTTTCCAAACGTAATAACCTGGAATCCAACGAGCATCAAACTTAGAGTTTCTCCTATGCTTTTGTAATAAACTCTATCGCCTACCTTAAACTCTTGTAATTTTGTATTTACATTTTTGTACTTTTTCTGTCTTTCCCTAGCTTTTATTATATTATCCATTAACCTCATATGTGCTTTATGCATTTCTTGTATTATGGTCTCTTGAAAATCTTCACCCATATATTTCCGTCTAGGTTTTAATAAATTATCTATAGGTAATATTGGTTCCCTCCCGTGTATTAAATAAATGGCGAAAAACCGTGCTCTCATTTTGATTTGTACGAATAGCGCTAAGAGCAGGCCCCAAAAATAGATCCAATCTTTTCATGTTCATCAATAATCTTTGCCACAATGTTGTATAACGTCCGATGTTGACCGCTCGTTTTTTCGCATTTGACGAAGGTCTATAAAATGAGGTCTTTATATGTCTTATGTTTTAAATCTTTAATAACTTTTCGAATTTTTTATTTACAAATTCTCTACCATTATCTGTAAGTATACTTTGTGGGCAACTAAACCTTGGTACGAACTCCTGTAAAAAAATATTAATAACAGTATCCGCGCTCTTATCTGGAATTGCATAAACCTCTGGCCAAAGACTGTAGATGTCTACTATATGAATTAAATATACATTTCCTGACAATGTTCTGGGGTGTGGACCCGATATGTCTAAACTAATCTTTTGCATTGGGAAGTGAGGAATATCTGTGTCCTGTAATGGAGACTTTATTGTTTTCATGTTCCTTAATCTGCACTTTTCACACGTATCTACATATTTGCATGCAGATTTAAATAAGTTTGGCCAATAATATTTACTTGTAAGTGCTTTCACTAGTTTGTCTCTACCGAGATGTCCATTTTCATCGTGATATGCTTTAAAAGTTCATTTTCTAAATGCCTTGGAATATATTTCCTTAGTTGTTCATTCTTTTCACACATATAATATAACTTGTCCATCCTCTTGTAAGAGCAAATAATTCCTTTTATATTTGTTATCTTCTGTTTCTCGTAATTTTCCTTTATTTGTATGATTTTTGGGTCCAAATCCTGCTCCTCTTCCATATTGAATTGTGCTAACTGTAGGTCTTCTTCCCTATGTTCCGACTCTTGATCCGATGGTAGACTATCAAATTCTTCCCCATTTATTATAGCAGAATCTAGAATATTTACTTGCCAATTCCGGTCGTCTATCTCTGGTTCGGCTGCCTCCTCTTCTGTATCTTCTGATGACTGTGGATATGGAATTCTAGACAATAAATCAGCGCATGTGTTTATCCTACCTGGTATGAACTCAATTTTCGCGTCGTACCCCTGTAGATTCAATGCCCACGTCTGTATTTTCCTGTTCTGCACTGGAGCTTCTAGAAAAGACTTTAAAGGCATGTGGTCAGTTCTAATGACAAAATTTGCGTTATGTAAGTAGTAATTAAGTTTTTGAAGAGCGTAATGAATCGCGTAAGCCTCCTTCTCGATAGTAGTCCATTTCCTTTGTGATTTACTAAGTTTATGCGACAAGAAGTAGATAGGCCTTTCATTTTTAACCCCTGGTATTCCAGATTCTTTTCCTTCATATGGTTGTACCAAACATGCTCCTACTGCATTGTCCGAAGCATCTGTGTATAGTATCAACTGTTTGTTTAAGTCTGGATGCGTCAACAGTGGTACCAGTGTTAAGCTGTTTTTTAAATAGTCGAAGGCTTTTTGACACTCATCATCCCACCTTAAACCTGGCGTACTTGGCTGTTAAATTTGTAATTGGTTCAGCTATCCTTGAAAATGCTGGAATAACCGCCTATAATACGCACATGTTCCCACAAAAGCACGTACTTCCTTAACGTTTGTTGGAGCAGGTAACTCTTTAATAACCTTTATTTTGTCCTGGTCTGGTTTAATACCCTCTCTATTTATAATATACCCCAAATATTTTGTTTCTGTTTTTAAAAATTGGCACTTACTAAGCTTCAACTTCACATCATGCTTTCTTAACCTGTCAAACACTAGTCTAATATGTTTCAAATGATCCTCCACATCTCCCTTTGTATAGACCAATATATCATCAATATAAGCAAGAGCGAACCTTTGCATACCCTCTAGAACTTCATTTATTAAGAGCATATAGTGAGAGGGCGCCGTCTTGACACCAAAAGGCATTCGTAAGAATTCGTACGAGCCCATGTGGGTACAAAAGGCACTTTTCCGTTGCGCGTCCTCTGACATCGGAATACACCAAAACCCTGACCTTGCGTCTAACGTTGTGAAATATGTAGAGCCATTAAGTAGCCCCAAAATGTCATCAATTACCGGCAGTGGGTATGCTACATTCTTGGTGATTTTGTTCAACGCCCTGTAGTCGCAACAGAAGCGACTCGAACCATCAGGCTTGGCCACTATGACTACCGGAGATGACCATTCTGACTTCGACCTTTTTATTATTCCTGCTTTCAGCATCTCCTCTATTGCCTTTTCCATTATTTCTCTGTTTCTTAATGGAGTTCTATATGGTTTTAAACTTATTGGTGGATGATCTCCTGTGTCTATTTCCATTTTAACTGTTCGTGTCATTCCCAACTCTAAATCATTAATCGCAAACACATCTTGATTTGCTTTATAAACGGTTCCAACACTTCCTTGTTTTCTGGCGGAGCTTTTAATTGTGACAACAATTCTTGTTCTCTTGTTATTTTGTCTAGTGAACTTATATGGACTTTATTTTCTCTGGATGGATGGATCAATTCATCCATTCCGATTTTCCCTCTTCTTCCGCATCCGCGTCTGTCACTTCCCCTTTCACTAGAAGTTTTCAAATAACTTGTTCCCGACACTTCTGTTCTATTCGTTGCCAATATTTCACTAATGTTATGATCTAATTTTGCTATCACACATCCTCTGTATAACTTGATTTCTCTCCCTGTGTGTTGATAACCATTACTGGAAAGGTTAAGTGTTTATCCAACTCCATTACTCCATCTGGAACCTCCAAACCAGGCTCATCAATTATTTCCTCTTGTAACTCAGTGATTCTGACTGTGTTTTCCCTTCTACATAATATGGGTTTCTCTTCAGCTTCGCTTGTATCAAATTAATCGACTGTGGTTTTAACGTCGTTGTCATTTTAACCCTAACTAGTGCTGATATATGCATATCCTCTTCCATATCTATATATACGTCTCTGAATTTTAACTTATGTAAATCATAAAAAGTCTTATTCCATTCTTTATCAAAAAATCTCTCCCTATCAACATATTTCTATTAAACCCCTCACTACATGAAAAAGGTGTCTTATGTTGATCCCTCCTAACTTAAAATTTATCATTGTTTGTCCAACTACTTGTAAATTCTGTCCAGTAACAGAGTGTAAATTATTACTACACTTAAATACTCTACAATTTCTTACTATTTTGTATAAAAAACTTTCTTTTACTACACTAACTTGAGCTCCGGAATCTATTAATGTACGGACTCTATACTTCCCTATTTCTAATATACACGAGCTATAATCTGTTTATCTTCTATAAATTTCTTGACTTCATCTAGTTGAAAATATTCTCTGTTCGAGCTATTATACTTGTTATTAACATACTCTCTAACACTTGGGACCCTATATTTACCCTCCTATCATAGGTCCTGTCTAATAGGTAGGGCGCCGATTTTCCCTGTGTTCTTGTACCTGTAAAATTCCTGTGTCTATCAACAACATTCCCAGTCACCCTATTATTATCATATCTACCCTGTGTATTCGACTGGACACGCCTGTTATTACAAAAACGAGAAACATGTCCCCGTTGACCACAAACCCAACAGACAATATTTGTGTTATTTGTGTTTCCCACTGACTCACTTGTAGGGTATCTCACATTTCTTCTTTCAACATAATCGCTCCTATTTCTACCTTGTAAGGTTTGTATACCGCCTCTCCTATTCCATCCGAATCTTGTTTGTCCTATTTCCATGGGTTCCTCAACTCTATCGTCTCGACTACTTCCCACTTCTCTTCCTGTTCTTAATCTAAACCTACGTCTCAAATTTTCCTCTTGTACTTGTACCGCGATATCCACCGCTTGTGATAACCTCTCAGGGTTTTCCCTCATCAACTTAAGTTTCAAACCATCAGATTTGATGCCATCTACAAAAATCCCTACTAACATCCTTTCCACCTCCTCCCCTCGTACATTCTGTCCTAAGAATGCTTCTTCAGCCAGGTTAATCAACCTATCGCTAAACAATTGTACCGTCTCTCCGTTATTTTGTTTAGCCTGCCTCAACACCGAAAACGCATGTTGTGGATCCGTTATTTCCGCATATTTCCTTGCTAGGTCTTCTTTGAACTGTTCCCACGTCTCATCTACTCTAGCCTCTAATTTTCTTCTGATATGATCCGAAACTGGTTCCGTTGCCGTCTGATAAGCCAGTCTCATTTTTTTCTTCATCTGTTGCTGAGATCAAATAGGCATATTTTTCTATAGAGGTGACCCATTTCTTATAGTCTCTGGCCTGTCCACTAAACTTTACAATTTCTGTTGCCATACCTTGTTGTTTAATCACCATATTAAGTCGGCCTACTGCTGTTCCCACGCCTGTCAAAACCTGGGCCAAGTTATCCGGTTCCGCCATGCTGAAAAATATACTGAATAAAGCAAAGAAAGCACTACACAATTTCAATTTTCTAATTTAAGGAAGATGTGCTGAGGTGTCCTGTTCCGTTTTGCTGAAAAATACTAAAACAAAGCAAGCAACCAATCAAACAATTACAATTTCCCAAATCCCAAACAGCACAATTCAGTTGGTTATAATATTGTAAGATATTACATTAATCAGAAGAAGCACCAACGATATCCTGTCTGAGCATAGGAAGAATGAACCCTGGTCCTCAATAAAAAACTCAAATTTGTGGCAATCAGAAGGTTCCTTGTAGATATAATGTCCACAATAATGTCCTGTACTCCACTCTAATTTAGAAATTCGGAACCTCACGGGAGACCTCGAAATACACAACTTTTACTCTGAGTCTATTTCCTTAAATTAATCCGTTACCTTCTTTTACCAACTTACGGATTCAGTTCAACCAACCAGAGCCCGCATCAAGTGAAATTTAGTCTCGGAATTCAGGTGGCGGAGTTCAGACATCACTTCTCTTCCCTCAGGTATTTTCGTCCTTCTCGTGGGCTGCCAGAAAATTTTCAACCCCTGGTTGGGTCACATCTCATGGGCTGCCAGACAAATCTTCGACCCCCTGGTTGGGTCCCTTCCTTGATTCTCAAGTGGGTACTTCAACGTCGTATGGAATGGGTCATAGGAATAACGAGGCCCAAAAATGGATTAGGTGTGTTTGGGTCATAGGAATAACGAGGCCCAAAAATGGATTAGGTGTGTTTGGGTCATAGGAATGACGAGGCCAAAAAATGGATTTGGATCAGCCAACGGCTAGTGATGACCTGACCTTGAACGAGTTCGGACTTCTGATAAAATCTTGAACTAAATTGGAGGCAAGTCCCTTGAAAGTGGCAAGGTTCAAGCAACGGCCAGGTTAGGCCCCTTGTAAATGATTAAGTTCAGACAACGACCGTGGTAGGCCAGCCATTACCTTCATAATTTGTCTTACAGCATGCCGCCAGTGGATAGTTGTTGTTGGCCGGCCTAGATCAACCTCAGATTCTCGGTCACGGCACCATTTATTACTTCTATAACAGTGTCAAAAGAAGTAACAAGACTTGATCTGGACTGAAACTTTATACTTTATTCTCAAGATGACAGGCCGTGTCTTCTCAGCTGGACTATCGGATGTTGACTAACCTTAACAACCTAATACGTCACGATTGAGCATCTCCCACCCCTTTCAGTCTCAATGCTCAATCGTGCTGTATCTGTGTTTCCCACTAGATCTTAATTATACCCAATACTGTTACATATGTATCTCTTCCTTGTCTTAATTGACATCTTTTTATTGGTCAGAATGTTTCCCATCTTGCTAAAGGCCACTTTCGCCTAGCAATTCTTGTTCTGATCTCTTCAAGGCATCTCCCATCAGATGTTATGACTGTTCCGAGATAATTGTACCAATTAACTTGTTGAAGAATATTCCCATTTACTTGTATATTACATTGTGGTATTTCATTCTGCCTAGTGACTACCATAACCTGTGTCTTTTTATAGTTTAATTCTAACCCCAGTTGCTCACTGTGTACAACAGTGACCTCAACGATGTAATTGTTGCAGATCCTGCACATTGTCTTCAATCAATACTGTATCATCTGCATATCTAATGTTATTGATGTTTCTTCCTCCAATGCTGATTCCATTTATATCTTCTACATTTCTGAAAATATTTTCACTGTACAGGGAAAAAAGATCTGGAGACATTACACATCCCTGCCTAACACCTCTCTTAATAGGCTGATACTGTCCCACTTCATTATCAATCCTTATGCCAGCTTGTTGTTTCCAATGTATGTTTTTTATAAGTCTAATGTTTTTCCCATCAATTTGTAGATCTGCAAGCATATCCACCATGTTGACATGTCTAACTCTATCAAAAGCCTTTGTGTATTCAATAAAGCAAAGATGTATATCCTTGTTTACTTCTATATGGTCTACTGTGCTAGACCCATATTTTTCTAGATCAACCAAGTGGTCAGGATTGTGCTGGCCATCTTTACTTCTGGTACCTATTTTAGGCTGGGCTGACCCAAGGGGGATTGAAACACAAGAGCACAGGGTCATTAGCATGCTAGTTAAAGCACTACTGTATCTACCAGAGCCATGACATCTTCTCCGATTGATGTTTGCACCAATGGTGTCAACTACGTTTCTATTTTTAATATGGCTCCAGCACCATATGCCCAATGTTCTTTCAGGCATGTAAAACAGCCTTTTTCATATTCCTATGCTTGACAAGAACATATATGAAGCTTGTCTGGAGTAGTTCAGTCATGCGTCTCCTTAGGAGTATCCCATGTTAAACTCAAAACAATTCTCATGTTTTTCATGTTGGATGTGACATAATCTGTCACACCGAGGCTGCAGTAGTATGTGTTATCCCAGGTCAAAATCATTTTCAGTTATAAAGAATCAATCTGGGTATTTAACAGATATATGGGTATCAGAATGTTTTGTACGTTTACAATCTGAATGACTGTAAATATCTTCTCACTGTCAGTAACAGCCGGCATTCTTTGCTGTTCAAATTATCCTATTGAAAGCAAATGTTTTTTTGTCTAAAATTAGGGTTTACATTTGTAATTCTACTTCACAATTCTGTCTCTCTCCTGAATCTAGCAGTGAGACATACCTTCTCTTTGTGTTTACTCTGCTGCATATCTGACTATTGTGTTTCTTCCACAATTATTCTGTCATGTTTCAATACCGAGGCTGGTATAAGATTCTGATCAACAAAACCAATAACATTGGTCCCATACATTATTACTTACACCAGCAGACTCCCCATCTTGCCTCATCCAGTGCACAATCATCCGATGATGGAAGAATTTTACTAGATGGGTACAGTTTGCAAGTGCTGTCACTCAAACAGTAGAAACACTGAGGAAAACAATGCACATTTATGAATAGAAATATAAAACTTCAGAAACTGTAGATAAAGTCTTTTTCAATCCCTAAGAACAGAATGCTTTTTCACTGCATGACTAATATTTGCATGTCTTTCCTTTCACACATACTCAAAAGTGGGCAATAGCTTTCCATCTAATAAATATGTGGACATTTGTAACAACAGGCAAAATTATCATATATTTCAGATGTTCCATTCTGAACACAGTTATAAAGTAATAACTTTATATTTTAGACCTTAATCTCTCTATTCATTTTGTTTTACTTTAAGCACAAGAATAAATAATTCATTGTTTTTTAATCCTGAGAGGACAGTAACTGTAAAACAAAATTTAGGCTAGTAATTTTTTTAGTTTATTCATATATGTTTACTTTCTGGTTGTCATTCTTTTCCAAATAGGGTAGTCAATTAGTGCTGCCATTTGCATTGTTGTTTCATTTATCATCTTCAACAGATATGCAAGTGCTGTTTTCTTGTCAAATCTAGTGATCTCAAGGTCCACATATCTATCTAGACGTCTCACTTGATTTCTTTCATTGTACTTATTCTTATTCTAGATATTAACAACTATCACATTGGTTATTCTGGTCACATGTATAACTGGCCTTGAGTCTGTAGATATATAAGATATTTGTCTCCTGTTGTGTTCTGTTCATGTTTCTTTATGAGATGTCCTAAATAATGAGAATATATTTTACACACATGGGAATATTCTTCAACAAGTGAATAGGTACAATTATCTCAGAACAGTAATAACATCTGATGGGAGATGCCTTCAAGAGATTAGATCAAGAATCGCCATGGCAAAAGTAGCCTTTAGCAAGATGAAGAACATACTGACCAATAAAAAGATGTCAAATGAAACGAGAAAAAGAGTGTTGAGGTGCTACATAGAACCTGTACTTTTATATGGATGTGAAGCTTGGACAATGAGCAGTCAAGCTGAAAAACATCTGATGGCTGTAGAAATGTGGTTTCTGAGGAAAATGCAAAGAATACCATGGACAGCCAGAAAGACCAATGAACAAGTCCTTCAAGAAACAAATGAAGATCGTAAACTGATTAGAGACATTAGACGCAGACAGTCAAAATTTTTTGGGCATGTTATGAGAAGAAATGAATTGGAGAACTTGGTGACAACTGGTAAGATTGAAGGGAACAGACCAAGGGGAAGACCTAGAAGCAAATACCTGGATGGCTTGGCCTCATGGCATGGTCGAGACAGAAACACGGAGCTGATCCATGACTCTGGTGATCGAGTGAGATGGCAAAACATGACCGCCCATGCTTACCGGCATGGCACATGATGGATGGATGGATTTTACACACTTATAAACCTTCACATAATAAAATCATAAAACATGTTTCAAAACAATTATGAATATGATGATGTATTACCTTGCTATTTTTCAGACAAGTATCACATGATGTGTTCAACTTTGCACATTCTGAAAATATTAGAAATTACTTTTTAATAGTACAGCATACGCAAACTCAAAAACATGATACGATTTATTGACAATGAAGAATATATTAATAATTATATATTTTCACATTCTCTGGCAACTGGTCAATGGTCAATGGTTATAACAGAATCAATATCCTAGCAATACAGACAAACCCACAAATATGCCCTCTGCCATATCAAATGTTGAAGGGTGTAGAACAGTAGTTCCCAAGCTTTTCAAGCAGAGGGCCATATCTAATATTTTTGATAGTTAAGAGGGCCACCACAACGTTATAAAATTATAAAAGTCATGCAATATCATTCTTACCTTTCTTAACTTTCGTCAACAAAATTCTAAAACTTTAAAGGCAGTCAGTGTCAGTACTACACTTCGGTCATTTTTTGGTTTAAAATCAAAAGTTCATTTAACAATAAATTTTTAATCAGTTTTGAAAATTGCTATTAATGTAATTAATTTACAATTGTAACTGTTAATCATAACCAGTTCCTCAAGTTCAGATGCCAATTTATCAATGTCTGGGCACAGATTTGTTGTGCCCAAAGTCATAAGTTAGGTTACTATCAGTGAGTCTGAAACGTTGCTTGTTTTTTATAATGGTCATTGCGGAAAATGACTGCTCTCATCTGTAAGTCGAACCACAATGACAAATGTATCTCTGGGCGAATGAACACAAGTATTCAAATTGTTCGACAGGCAATAGTTGCCAGAATGAAATCATATGATTAGCTGAAGGTGAAGCCGGCAGCTCCAGAAATTTACATCTCAGTGCAAAATTGCATTTTAAATCAATTACTCCGTGCCAAAGGTTTTGCTGTAACTGACAGAGCTTGTCATCAGGAAATATGAACGGATTTATAATAAGGGCAACATTGTCCTCCTTTATTGTGAACTCTTGAAATCTCCACTGAAAGATATCCAGAAGACTTTCAACTTTTACTTTGTACTGTAACAAGTCACATTTCTTTTCCACCATAAGCATCTTCAGAGTTGGAAATGCCTCTGAAGTCTCTTCAGTCAGCTGTCTGATAAACAATCATAGTCTCATTTTAAATGAAGACATGTCATTGCACAATTTTATTTATTTCAGACAGAAACAGATAGACACTATTTTTCAGTGCCCAGAAATGTGACAGAACTTTCCCTTTAGATAGACATCTGACATCACAGTGTAACAATAGCTCACCATATTCCTTGTTCAGTTTTGAAAAAACTGTCTGAACTCACGCCTGTTCAGCAAATTACTTCGAATTTTGTTCACGCATCTCAGAACAACATCCATGACATGTTTCAGATTTAATGTCTTTCCACACAGAGCTTCTTGGTGAATGATACAATGATATTTTAATATAGTGCGGCCAAGAAACTGTTCCAATAATGCTAGACATCCAGACTTTTTACCCGTCAAAACCGGAGCACCGTCGGTGCATAAACTGCCCAATTGGGTCCATTCTATGTTGATTTTCTCTAAACACAACTTCAGAGTTTCAAACAGATCAGTCCCGTTGGTAGTTGCATGTGATTCAAGTCCTAGAAGTTCTTCAATGACTTCAAAATTATCGTTTATTGCTCAAACAAAAACTGCGACCTGAGCTGTGTCAGAAATGTCAGTAGGTTCATCCACTGCCAATGAAAAAAAAATTTAAAATTTTTGATATGTGCTGCTACTTGATGATGAGCAACGTTGGCTGATTCTTCAACTCACCTGGCCATGGTATTATTAGACAAAGGAATGTGATCAAATTTTGTTTCACACTTTTTATCACCAAGCATTCAGCATCAATTTTAAGGGAAGGCTTCATTATTTATTCTGCACTGGTGAACGGCTTCTTTTTGCGAGCCAAAAGAAGAGCAACTTCATACAACGCAACAACAGCACTCTTGTTCTGTTCGTTAGCCTTGGTGAAAAATGACTGTTTCCTGGTCAGAGAACTTTCTTTTTTAGCTATGAAATCTTTTCTTAACTCCAAATTGATCGAATATTTATATTTATGTCCAAGTGTGTGGTCGTGAAGTGTCGTTCCAGATTACATTTTTTTTTAACAGAAACATAAAATCTGCAGATTAAGCAAACTGGTTTACTACTACTGCTAGGCATAAACATAAATTTCTCCGTCCAATCTTCGTTGAATTCATGACAAGTAACGTCTTCACATTTTTTGCTTTTTACCATTGTTTGATTTTAGATTTTCCACACTCATGTTTATAGGCTTTAACAGTAAATTTTTATTTGAATAAATCTAATTTCAACACAATACTACTGACTCTGCTAAACAGTTGTAACAGATGACAACATGACGCCTTGAGTTCTCTGATTGGTCAACAAGGCTGGGATATGGGAACTTCATAACATTTTGTTGTGAACTGAATAGACGCACTCGATAATATCTTAGCATAACAGTCATGAGCAGAGTAAATTATTGCACGCTGACAGGGCGTTCCGAGTGCATTTTTGAAATTATTTAAATATATTATATTAAATAACAAGGCCTCGCGTACCACTTTCTGACAGCTGGTGGGCCACAAGTGGCCATTGGGCCGTGGTTTGAGAACCTCTAGTGTAGAAGCTAACTGCTTCAGTAATACTCTGGTTGTTCTTTCAGTCATCCCTCTCTGCTGGACAAACATTGAAATTCTTGAACAGTCTTGTATGATGCCATGTTATCAACAATGGATACTTTCCACACCCACTTTGTAGAACGATTATAATAATTAAATATTTCATTTAAGAAAACCAGTCAGTTTTAATATTGTAAACTATTCTTTACTTTGTCTAGAATTGTAAAAGTTTTTTTAACTAACAAATTTCTTACCTTCCTCAGGAGTTAGGCCATGAGTTGAGGTAGTAATTGTTGGAGAAACACTTGTTGATGCTGTTATAATCTTAGATGAATTACTGGGTGCTGAAGATGAGCTTTGACTCACTTGGGTTGAGTCTGACTGTTCCTGGCTAGAGAAAGTTGTTCTTGTTGTGTTTGACCAAACTGGAATAAGCAACGTTGCCAGCATACACATTACCACTTGAATATCCATATTCAATGGGCTCTGAAATAGTAAAACAGATCAAGGTAATCCCACATCAGATATGCCATCTGAATGTGAAGAGTTAGGCCTTCATAAATACCAGGTCATGGTATATTAAGGTGAAATTATTAGCTGCCTTTCCTTATTAGAAAACTCAAATTATCCGGTACCCATCATATCAAGTTGTCCTAACTCAGAGCCATAATGGCTGGAAACATTTCAACCTTGTCACTGATAAGGATGGAACTCTTGTCTACTGTGTTTGTAAATATCAAGCGAACTACTATACTCTCAGTGATTTTCTCTAACAGTACACTGAGAAATGAGCATATTTTAAACTACGTACAACGAATTCAGTAACAACAAAAAAGTAAAAGATCCTTGAATTAAGTAGCTATAAGGTACCAGTAAATAAAGGACCCTGCTACATGCCTTGAGGTACAGGGTGTATGTTTAATAACTGTGCAGTGTTTGAAAATATTGCTGGTCCAAGTTTTGTATTATTTTATGTTACATGAACTTTACAGAGGATGAATACAAAACTTGGACTGGCAATATTTTCAAACACTGCAGCAGTTATTAAAAATACACCCTATATATTAAGCATATGGTACTAGCTCTACATTTTTGTACGCACTAATCTGCACTCAGTTGTGATGTGATCAATATAATGCTGGCTGCTTTTACTTTCCACATTTTCTGGTACACAAGTTAGTGTGAGTGGGTCAGTCTGGGAGCTATGGTCATACATCACCACCGTCATCTAACTAGGTAACTGTATTTATTATTTAGTTAGAATCAATACATTTTCATCATTTTTCCAACAGAATGCATGGTCTGGTGGCTTCACTTTTGCTAGTTAGATGGTGTTGTTTTTCAATAGATTCTTCATGATGCCTAACCTCTACACTGCTATCTTTTTAGGCCTTTTTTCAAAACTGTCCTCATTGTATAGAATTACAAAACCGTAATATTAACAAAAATTAGAAATTAGACGTAGACAGTCAAAATTTTTTGGACATGTTATGAGAAGAAATCGATTGGAGAACTTAGTGACAACTGGCAAGATCGAAGGGAACAGACCAAGAGGAAGAACGAGAGGAAAATACCTGGATGGCTTGGCCACATAGCATGGACGAGACAGGAAACACTGAGCTGATCCACAACTCTGGTGATCGAGTAAAATTGCGAGTCATGACCGTCCACGCTTTCCGGCATGGCACATGATTGATTGATTACATGCACAATTAGTGTAGATAAAACAAAACATCCACTGAAATATTACAACTATACAATTAATTGTTGAAAAGAAATAAAAACCATAAATACCCACCACTTTACACAAGAAAAGTCCAAATCAGAATAATGTTGCTGAAGAACACAGAATATCAACAGTATACGTAAAGAATGCAACACCAAGCAAGAATTGACAACTCACTGCTTTCATTAGTTGTCTTGAAGACACAGAAATACTAATCCTGTATTTGTGAATAAAACTATGTTTGTAATTATCCAACAAATCAATGATTTTGCTATTTACAAGAAGAGCAAGTTTTGGTTTGTGGGTAATCTATATGTAACTTCAGAAATATAGGTCTTTTGTCCAGTAAATGTATGTTCACATGGGGACATGCTTTTTATTTAACAGTAATATGTAATGATGTCATGAGACAAGTGTCATGATCTCATGAAACAACATGTCATCTGAGCTGTATTCATCTTTTACTGCAGCTAACAGAGGTAGCTTTAGTTATACTGATAGTTTACAAATGATGGATTATACAATATCTGCCAGAATCGAGCATAAGTGTGGAGGCTGTCAATAACTATTTGCAACTATATGCAGTTAGCTCACTGCTGTGAGAAAATATGTCACACTAACACATGAAGTCTTGGCAGTGTTCAATTTCTAATAAACCTATTGCATGTCTGCAGCTTGGGTTTGTATAGTTAACTCTATAATGGTCAAGCAAGGATAATGTAGTTCTGGCTTAGCTTTGTTGAATTGAGAAAGAACCAGCATCCCAATAAATAATGGGTTAAATATTCCCTGGTAAGCGGTGTCCCAACACTTCTAGTATCTGAAAGGCTGCTGGGATAGCAGTTTCTGTTACCTGTCTCACATAAAAGCTAGGTAGCACTAGACAGAATTCCCACAGGGACATCCATTGCCTTTTACCTGGTATGGTTGTTCTTATGGGTGGATTGGGTATGCCCACTATAATTTGATATCCTGTCCCCAACACTTTTTCTAATCTTCATCAATGATCTTGTTGCTAATCTACCCGATGGAATTAAAGCGGCAATGTACGCTGATGACCACATGTATACAAAATTCAAGATAGTGACTCAGCCATGTGCACATGTGGTTTGGCGTTGCAGACAGCAGAGCACATACTCCAGGATTGCCCAAACTACAACATATCCAGGCGAACCTTCTGGCCTAGAGAGACAACAGTAGAAGATAAACTCTATGGACCGCTGAATGAACTAAAAAAGACTGTTGGATTCATACAAGAGACAACATTGCAGTTATAGGCTTATTTCAGGCGAACGAAAGAAGAAGAAAGAAGAAGATATCTTTTGGAAATTTCAAATAAACAGAAACATTGCTATCATGTTTGTGCTATGCCAATAATTCTTTCTGCAGATGAAAAATTTGTGAGAAGAAGTCGTAGAAGGAGAAAATGAGATAACAGGAACAATAAGAAACACAGAATAGTGTTAATAAGGCTCTGAAAAATGTCAGAGACTGGTACTAAAATATATTTGAGTCATCTGTTGGAATTGCTGATGTGCCAGGCAAAGGGTTGAAATAACACAGAAGACACCAAAGCTATGGCAGATGGAGCACAATAAATGAGACTGAATAAGAGACTGGAGGAAAAGAGACTTGCCTGTAACAATTTCAAGTCCTTTGCCCTGAAAGCTAAGGAGAAAGTATCAAAAGCATATGAATCAGAAATAGGAACAGATACACATCTTCATAAATCTGGAATTTGCTCTAAAATTAATCAGAGGGTAAACAGCCCCACTCATTCCAAACATCTAGACCCCACAAGGTAAGGTACTATTTGTTAGTTGCATATCCTTTACAGGACGTTGCAGTCAACATCAGCATTTTTTGCTGTTGTGATCTCTTGGCAAGTTTACGTTCAGTAGTTTGCCATTGCTTTCTGAACGACCAGCACCCAAACCATATCATAAAACACCAATGAAAGGCAGTCTGCTGCCAAATCGCTCGCAGCTGTGTTTCAAACTCTGGTATGCGGGATTACAAACTGCATACATAACCCCTTCGCTACAGTGCCGGCAAGGTACTATATACTGAGATCAAATAATTGTTTAAAGAGTTCTTACTCAAGTATCTCGTTAAACAGAGGAGACAGAAGTACCTGACAGATAATCTGCACATGGACATTGTGAGGTACGATACAAGATATAACATATGTTGTTTTTATATCTGCCATTGTCATCATGAATACATTAAAGAGAAGCGGTGGTATTGCCCATGACACTGATGCCATACAACATCATTACATTAAACAACTTCATGACACAACAACTAAGAAGCAGTAAGAGACTTCAATAACAGACTTAGGTACACTTGAATACCAAATCATTGGCTTCACAGCTACCTTAAGTCCATTCCTAAACCAGGGAAAGACAAAACAGCTACCTGATAATAATATTACAAAATTCATACTGCAAACTGCTGAAGAAAGTAGTAGCAATAATGATCTCCACTCCAAACAAAACCATGTGAGCCATGCCTAATTCTTTGAGCAGCTACAGATTATGGAAAGGTATGGTGAAATGCTGGGACTTTTGATTACGATATTTGAAGGGTTCCAGAGAAAATAAGAGACAGTCGCTACTCATTACATCTGGAAGATGCTTACAATAGAGTGGATTACAAAACACTGATATCATTCCAGAGAAGCATTGTTGTGGGTGTGTAGTTAACAAAATGGATTCCTACAATTTTAATGAAGAGGGTGGTTGCCTTTCAATTTGGAGGTTGGTCAGCACAGCCTCAGCAAATATACTAAGGGCTAACCTAGGAGTTGCTGCTCCCACCTGTGCTATTCAATATTTAATCTTTTTTTTTTTTGCATATCCCTTACAGGACGTTGCAGTCAACATCAGCATTTTTCAGCTGCTGTTGATGTACTAGGCAAGATTACTCTCTGTAGTTTGCCATTGCTTTCTGAGCGGCTGGCTCACATACCCTGTAAGTTACCAATGCAGCGAGAACCGTTACCGTTTCTCGTGCAGGTTACGTCACTCGCGAGAATATACGAGATTACAGAGAAAGACGTTAAGCCCTCAGCAGTGACTAGCATATACCAAAGTGCTCAAGAAAAACACTAATGTTTGTGATGATATTTTGGTACATGTCACAGCCTCACATAGGGACGGTACCAACATAAAAGTAAGAGAGACTAGCGAAGGGATAGAACTCCAGCTAAAGGGAAAGAACCGAGTCACTCGAAGGCTCGAATAATCCAGAGCCTTCTCGAAGGACCGGTCAGTGTGTCCACAGCCCCGTGGACACCGATGGGGCCTGCCGATTGCGGGGTCCACGAGAAACTCAGAGAGAGTTACCACCCGTGTCGGATTGCGACACGTGTGGAAAGGCAGACACGGACTGGACATCGAGGAAGCAACATGGCTTACCTTAAGGGGGACTTGATAGTTTCGACCCAAGTGTATTTAGGGGTCTTATGCATATGTTAGATAGCTGATAGAGTTGTTGTGATAATCATGTTTATTGTAAACTCCTGTGATACGCAACATGATTGCTGGCTTGCGAAAACTCTCTTCGCCAGCTTACTGTAACATAATAATAATAAATGATGTTAGATTGCATATGAACGGAGTTTGTTGCCTGTATGAGCCCGAGTTTCATTCCCCTAGAGATCTAGGACGGTGACAGTACACGAAGCTTGTTCAGGCAGGAGTAAAATGATTGACAGCATTAACAAGATGTTAGAGGTAATTTCCTTGTGTTGCACAGACTTGAGCTTGCAGGTCAATCCTAATCCTAATAATTTCCATAGTGTTTACAAAACAACTCAATCACTAAGGTAAACTTCCCCATTTTAACACCTTAAATAGACAAAATATTAAGAGAAATGATACTCTGAGATATTTGGGAATAACATATTAACAAAGCCTATGCTACAACTTCTTCACTGACAGTACCTCACAAATATGTCAGCATGTGATTAGCAGTCCTAAAATACATGGCTTCCACTCACATGGACCAAAAACTTCTGTATGTCTTATTCCGACATCTGGTGTATTGTCATTAATTAGAGTTTGGGAACATTAACTCTGTCTGATCTACAGTGGGAATGGTTGGAGTTCCTCCAGAATGAGGGCATGTTCATACTCAAGTCAGAGAATATATTAGTGTAACCATCTCACAGTCAATGTGGATGGAAGGTAAACAATGGATTGCTGTAGTTTATATTAGTGCCTTTTGTTTGTGCCATATGAGATTCCATAAAAATGAGAGAGTAGATTGATTGGTTTCTAGATTACCTATACTGGGACATTTTCAAATAGGCAAATCTTCAGGATCCCAATGATCATGGAAAGGCTTCCGTTATGCAATCAACCATCTATGTACATATAATGAAACATGAACTACAAACTAGTGCTACATATCGATTGTGTATATGTAATAGGTGTTGAAGTAACTGGAGAAGTTTTCACCCACAAATTTTGATGTCTGCTGAGAAAGATGGAACACTGATAGGCATCTTGCACGTGCCTTGACATTTCTTCTGTTAACCAATAAATAACCACTATCAAAAATTATTTACTTTATTCCAATGTTTACTGACACATTTGTTATTTCTTAAGAAGAAATTCTCAACAAGTTTTCTACAGGTAAAAAATAGACTACAAATGAAAATGCATTGTTAATTTCTCTTCAACACATAACATAAGACATGTTAAAGTTGATTTCTAGCTAGAATATATACTAATGTATACCCACTTCACTATAAAACTGCAAGACCTCAAGTGTAATGAAGATTTGTAATGTGCAAAAATCATTTGTACATGAATTAACTTAGGTCACACTGTTAAAGTTTAAAATGTAATGCTAATAAGGAAAACCATAAGGAAAGGACAAAGACAAATGAAATGTATTTATTTAATCAGATGCAATAAAGAAATTAGTCTCATGAGGGAAATACTAGGCAGGACAGGTGATGAATGACAAAAAAATGTGTATGTGGAAAATTACAGCTGGACAACAAATAATAAAATATCTACATAAAATTCATTAAAACATCAGATGACATAGAGGATTTGAGAGTCATGATTTCTCACATCTGCTCAAGATCAGAAAATTAAAGACGAGGAATGTAATTTGTATTGTTCATTTCCATTACAATGCTTGTTGCCACAAGAATGCAGCCACCTGCCTCATCAGTTCTACCTCGTGAATGAAAACTGTAAATATATTTCATTACATATTAGTGTTATAGACTAAATAAATTAGTACTTTATTTGGTATTCTAATCTCTAATCCTATGGGGGGGGGGGGGGGGGAGAGAGAAAGAAAACCACGCACGCACACATACACAAGGAGAAGTCAATAAGTAAGTCACAAATGGGTGCAGAAAAATAATTAAATATGATAACTTGAAACCAGTTTATTTTTATACATATATTGTCCCTTTATTTCTCAACATAATTTCCACCAACATTAATGCACTTATCCCATCGTTTTATCAGTCCTCCCAAACCGGTTGTATAGAACTGCGTGCTTTGTTTTCTAAACCAAATTTTCACTTTGCATTCAACTTCGGCGTCATTCGCGAAATGTCTCCTGCCAAGGTGGGTTTTCAGTGGACCAAAAAGGTGGAAATCGCTAGGGGCTAAGTCGGGACTGTAAGGTTCCAGAACTTCCAACCTTAGTTGGTTAATTTTCTCCTGAGTTAATTGAGCCGTATGTGGTCTGGCATTTTCATAAAGAAGCAACACTCCTCTAGTCAGCAGTCCTGGACGTTCTCTTCGAATTGCATCATGAAGCATTGATAGAACTTCACAGTACGATTCAGAATTCACATTGTCACCTTTCTTCTTGAAATTGGTTAAAAGTACTCCTCCACCCGCTGCACAGATGCTTCTGTTGCAATCTCAACAGGATGTCCAGATCGATTTCATCAAATATTTTAGAGCGTCCTTGAGAAAGTTTTTCTACCCAGCTATGCACCGCTTTATGGAACATACATTTGTCAGCATAAACAGGAAGCATTTCCTTATGAATGTCCTTTGCAGGCAGTCCTTTTGCCCACAAAAAACACACGTTGCTCTTTGGTTGTACACTCCGTAAGTACAGTTGTCATTTTGTTTATGCATGCGCATGAGACACCTAGCACCATGTGACGAACGGGAATGTAAAGTTTGATTGATTTATTGATTGACTGATTTAGGAACCAACATCACAGCATTAGGGGCATTCCCATAAGCGCTCCGTAACCTTCCTCAGCAGCCAGTGAAGAGTTCCAACACCAATAGTACCAGTAGCAATCTTATTATATGTCCATCTCGCCTTTCCTCTGAACGTCGAGCATCAGCCAGATCCCCTTGTCACTCCTCGCTGTCTCATTCTTGCCAGACCATGGTGATCCATTTGATCCTTCGAGGTGTAATGTGCTCCCACAAGGCCACAACCATGTCTGCCTTGTCATGCATCAATACTCCACCAAGTTTTGCAGAGCCAGCCAATCTTTCCGTCTGTGCATTCCCCAGCATACCAGCATGCCCCGGAGAAAAGATCCAGGCAATGCTTGCCATCTGTGACCTCCGAAGCGAAGCAAGCCACTCTGCCCAAAGCTTGCCTGTCCTCACCTTCCTCAGTATGCTTTCTGAGTCAGTTACAATCATAATCTGTGTGTGTATTGTATTCTCCATCCAGCGGAAAGCTGCACTGACCGCCTAAACTTCCATTCTTAAGCTAGATGTTGTGGTATCATATGCCAGGCTCTCCTGCACCAAACGTCAACCATTAGCTTTTGCTATGAACCCCCAGGTACTTCTCCTACCTCTCATCACTGACCCATTTGTGTAGATAATCACATCACCCGAGCGAGCATTATCCTGAATTAGTTGCTGGATTTCCACTTCCGTGGCCCCTGCTGGCCACTCCCTGCACTCCCGGCTCAATGTGATTATAACTCTGCACAAGTCTGACTGCTCCGCTGGCACTCTGACCCACTCCTCTCCTCGCCTAATGTTCTCCAAGATGCACACCTGTCTGATCGTATCCTCCGCCTGAGCCATCCATGATTTCCCTCTTATCAGTCGCAGACCCTCAACAGCGTCCAGCGCCTTATGCAATGGGTGATCTGTGTCTGCA
This sequence comes from Cepaea nemoralis, assembly GCA_014155875.1. Classification (NCBI taxonomy): domain Eukaryota; kingdom Metazoa; phylum Mollusca; class Gastropoda; order Stylommatophora; family Helicidae; genus Cepaea; species Cepaea nemoralis. Next base: position 23,977 of record JACEFZ010028453.1, read on the forward strand.
GCTACTCTGAGGTATGCCTTCGCCTGCATCACCTTGAGCCTACCAGCAATAGTCGGCAGACCAAAGATGTAACTCATACACACTACTGAGGGTGTCTCTGGTGCATCCCAGAATGACCCGCATAGCTTCGTTCTCTATGCGCTCTAATTTCACCAGTTGACTCTTTGAGACAGTGAGCAGTCCTAGTCCATAATCAATCACTGAGAGGATCAAGTGCTGGTATAGTGTGAAAAGCATTCTCTGCTCTGTGTCCATTGCAGCCATAGTTTTAAGTGCATTGAGTTCCTTTTGAGACCTTGTCACAACCGTCTCCACATGGTCCTTGAAGGACAGGCTCCTGTCAAATGTGATTCCCAGATACTTCAGTTTGTTCTCTCTGTTGACGCTTCTACCATCTATCACGAGGCTTGGGGCATCAGCTCTCCCAATCCTGTTGTCCAGAGAGCACCACAAAACAGCCGCCTTTTCCGGGTGGATGACAGCACTCATGTAAAGTTCGATGTTGCTGTCACCTAATGACACCTGTAGAAAACATCAACTACATTTACCTGCCATCCCACAGAACTGTGTGACTTACTTATTGACTCGCCCTTATTTTATATATATATATATATATATATATATATATACTGGAATCAAACAGCAGCAATTAAAACAGAGAATAAAGAGGGCAATCATGAACCCAAAAAAAGCTGGGAGTACGACAGGGTTGTGTTCTGGATCTTTTCTCTCTAAAGCGAAGTAATAATGAGAGAGATCAAAAAGAAGAAAGGAATACTAGTCAGAGGTTACAATCTAAACAATTTACGCTATGCAGATGACACAGTTTTGATGGGGGAAAAATGCAAAAAAATCTAACACAGTTGTTGCACATTGTAGCAACAGAGAGGTAAAGTAAGGTCTCTCCTTGAATATCAAGAAAACGGTAACAATGGTTGTATCAAAGAAAAAAGGTGACTCCATAATGTGAAATGACAATAGAAGGGAAAATTCTTAAACAAGTGGATAATTGTAAATACCTAGGGCAATTATAACATCAGATGGAAGATGCACAACAGAGATTAGCTACAAAATAGGGCAAGAAAACTGCATTTAAAAAAATGAAAAGCATCTTATGCAATAAGCCACTATCATTGAATGTAAGGAGAGTGCTGAAATGCTATCATCCTCATGTGCCATCCTGATAAGTGTGGACAGTCATGTTTCACTATTTCACACAATCACCAGAGTCATAGATCAGCTCAATGTTCTTGTCTCAACCATACCACGAGGTCAAGTCATCCAGGTATTTACTTCTCTGTCTTCCCCTTGTTCTTTTCCCTCAATCTTGCCAATTTATTTCTTCTCACAACATGTCCAAACAATTGTGACTGTCTAAGTCTAATTTCTCTAATCAGTTTACGGTTTTCACTTGTTTCTTGTAGGACTTGGTCATTGGTTTTTCTGCCTGTCCATGGAATTCTTTGCATTTTCTTCAGAAACTTTTGCATTTTCCACAGCCATTAGATGTTTTTCAGCTTGTCTGCTCATTGTCCATGCTTCACATTCATAGAACTTACAGGTTTTATGTAGCAATTCAACACTCATTTTCTCGTTTCAACTGACATCTTTTATTGGTCAGTATGTTTTCCATCTTGCAATAAGCTACTCTGCCATAGCGATTCTTGTTCTAATTGCTTCAAGGCACCTCCCATCAGATGTTATGACTGTTCTGAGATAATGTTATATAGAGCCTCTTTTGTTGTATGGCAGTGAATCTTGGAATGTAAATGAACAAATAAGAAACATCTTGGAAGCAACAGGATTGTGATTCCTGAGATGAATGTTGCAATTTCCTTGGACTGCCAGAGTAACTAACAACGATTGTCTGAAATAGGCTAATAAATCTAGAACATTATATACAAAAATAAGAAAGAGACAAGCTTTTTTTTTGGGGGGGGGGGGGGGTGTCATGTGATGGGAAGAGGCATTAGAGAACATCATGACAACTGGAAAGAGCAATGGGAAGAGAGGCAGAGACAGACCAAGAGAAATGATGTTAGATGGACTGAGACAATGGCCTGAAGGAATATCATCAGCAGAGTTTATAAAGCGCACCAGGGATCGTGATCTGTGGAGAGACAAGAACGCCTATGCCATCTAGCAGGGCACTTGATGATGATGATATATACTATAGAATGCAGTACAAAGGTAACTATTGTCACTACTAACTGTGCTGCTGTTGGAGTGTGAAGTGTTAGGACCTTACATATCTAGACCATAGCATATGAGATGAGATAGCCAGTTCACTGTCTTGCCTTCCTCTTCTTCTCAGATAATTTATATATAGGTATGCATACTTTGAGACTGAGTTGACCCCATTGTCTACATAAACAAGAACAATAAGCAATAACCGTTTATTCATTATGCTACAGATTACAGTTGAAATGAAGTAGTAACTAAGACTAACAGTAGTCTTATTCTATTCATTGACATTATTAAATTATTACTATCAGTACTATTACATTACTATATTACTGAGTGTCAGTATTATTATTACTATTGTATTATTAGTCCATCCATCGATCCATCCTCAAATAGACAATGGCTTGTGATCCACGTTTGGCATTAAAAACTTAAAGCGCATGGGTACAATGGGTGCTATTATATTAAAATGCTACTTACATAAATAATATGACAAAAAGTATAATTATAATATTATTAATTATAATTTATTGAATATAATATTAATTAATAATATTTAATAATTCATATTAATAAATATCAATAGGCTTAACAGTGGCGAAAGTAGACTTAACTGTATATATATAGTAATATATAACTATTAATATTATAACTGTAAAAACAATATCAAATTTTCTTTGGCAATTTAATAACTAAGTTATTAACTTCAATATAGGAAAAACAATTATGTTTATAGTAAACCTTAGGTTCATACCAGAATACGATCAGCGTTGCCAGTAGTGGGTTGTGCTCAATATTTAAAATTCAAATCCCGAAATAACCAAATTAATCAATATAATAAAGTGTGTAAATCACCAACTGCGTCTCCAATGTGTGGTAAACATGGGATTATGACTGACCGCCGCCTACTTTTCTTGTAGTATTCGTCACTTCCGGTTCGTAATTAGGGTACCTAATTATCTCGGGTATGTGTACCTCTGCGTCAGATAAACTGATAAAGTGTACACGCTCGCGGCACATACCTTGGAAGTAACACAATTACGCCCTATAGTTTGAAAGGGGGGTAATTACAGCCTATTATCTTCCCTAACACGTGTTCTGACACGAGTTCGTGCTAATGTATAGATTATATTATCATGAAACAGTTGGGTCTTGTTGCAGAGAGATTGCTATGGCTATTAGTATTTTATTCTATAAACATCATACTTCCAAATGAGGGTTCTGTAGTGTTATCATAATCATTCTGAATATAGGCATAAGAGTACACTATTAAGAAAGCTACTAAGAAAGCACTTTACAACACAATCTTCCTACCAACTCTGTGCTACCAATGCCAAACCTGGACAATGACAGAAAAAGAGAAAAGAAAAATCACAACAACAGAAATGAGGTTCCTGAGAAGAATACTCAACGTATCAAGAAGAGATGAGATCAGAAATGAAGAAATCAGGACTAAAGTAGGGGTTAAAGCTGCTCTAGATTTTATTAGAAAGCAGCAAGTCAAATGGTTTGGCCATGCAAGTAGGCTACCAGTCAACAGCATGCCACAACAAGCAATGATGTACAGACCAGATGGGAACAGAGGAAGAGGCCGACCACGTAAACGTTGGACGGAGGGAATAACAGAATCCATGGGAATGTCGATATACGAAGCCCATAACCGGGCACTCTCACGAAGTTTATACTTCACCTCGACACCGCAAGGTACAAGAGGAACATGATCAGACATGATGAGATGAGAGTACACTATATTTAGCATAAATGCCAAACATCTGTCCATGTGACAAGCTGGGAAACATCTAGTGGTAGTGGAAATGTGACATGTGGGGAATGCAAATAACGCCATTAACGGACAGATAAACAATGAGCAAGTCCTGCAAGAAATAAACGAAACATGTAATTTGATTTGAGAAGCTAGGCGTAGGTAAGCAAGATGTGTATAGCACATTATGGGGAGAAATAAAATGGAAACACTTTGTGACAACAGGCAAGGTTGATGGGGAATGAGCAAAAGTGCGGAAGAGAGATAAATACCTAGATTGCTTGGTCACATGAATAATCGGGGCAAGAACAGGCCTGATCCAAGTGCATGTGTGTGTGCGTGCGTGCGGAAGGGGGGGGGGGGGGGGGGGGGCTGCTAGACGATCCTGATTTTCGGGATAATCCCATTTTTTTTTTTTTTTATGAAATAAATCCTGTAACCAACAAAAAAAAAAAAATGCTTTCTGGTCGCAGATTTGTCCTGGTCTTATGTTCCTATCAAATGGAATATTCATTTTAATCCAATTGTGTCTAGATGTTCAGCTGGTGGAACTGTTTTAGAAGTCAGAGTGGCCGCCCCGTTTAATGTGGTTGCACTTGAACGTTGATTTTCAACATTATAGTTAAAAATTCTTTGTTTTGTACAAGGTTTACTTTCTTTCGTCATCCACAAATTTTCTTGTGTTTTGAGTTTACTCCTTTTTTAATTAATTGAATATCATTATCCAGAATGATCTTGCTTAATATTCCCACAGAATCTAACATTATTCCTCTATAATTGTTTACGCTCCTGTAGGTCACCTTTCTTTGACAGCTTCACCGCGTACCCTTCTCTCCTTTCTGATGGTACATCTTCGGTTTCACAAATTCTGCTAAATAATGTGAGCATTAATTCAGTTGGTGGTTTATGCTGGCTATAACAGATTCTGCTGGGATACCGTCGATGAAAACAGCTTTTCCTGTTCTACAGAATTTTGATAGTTTTTTCTTATTTCTCCTTTAGATGGTTTCTCGCTGTTTTAATTCTGCAGGCTGGATATCCGTATGGTCTTCAGGAACTGTTCTATTTAAAAGTTCCTCACAGTATTCAATAACAACAAATGGGACAAGCACTGTATATCTGATGTTCTTAAAAGACATGTAAAATAGTCTTTTACTTACTTACAAAGTATTCGCCCATCTATTAATTTGATCTTTTGTGTTCGTGAGAACGTGCCCCAATCGGTCCACATTATTATATTCCTGGTATTTTCCATGTTTTGCTGAAAGGTCTCTGATGTGTTCCTTTAGCTGCTACTCCTGCAGCCTCTTATGATACAATTTCTGTGAGCATATTTGTTAATGTAGTGGTCTGCTGCGAAGTAATAGCTGCCATGTTCTCGTGTATTTTTTTTTACATAGCCTTGAAGTATATTTTTATTTTTTTAATTTGTAGAATATATTCGAGCTGCAAGAAATCTACACAGCTGTAAAACATTTAACCTATAAATTTGCCAATAATTTGATCTCGCCTTTGAGTTGTATGTTCTTATATTCATCATTATCATCAAGTGCCCTGCCAGTTGGTGTATGCGCTCATGTCTTTCCACAGATCGCGGTACCTTGTGCTCTGGATCAACTCCGCTGATGATATTCTTCCATGCCACTATAGGCCTATCAGTCCATCGAACATCATTTCTCTTGGTCTTCCTCTGCCTCTGTTCCCCGTGATCTTTCCAGTTGTCATGATGTTCTCTAATGCATCTCTTCCATAATATGACCAAAAAAGCCGCTTGTCTCTTTCTTATTTTTGTATATAGTGTTTTAGTTTCATTAGTCTCTTTAATACAATCATTGTTAGTTACTCTGGCAGTCCAAGGATTTCGCAACATTCGCCCCAGGAATCACAACACCGTTGTTTCCAAAGTCTTTCTAATCTGTTCATTTATATTCCAAGATTCACTGCCATGTGGCAAAACATCTCTATATAGCATTTCAGCACACTCCTTCTTAAATTCAATGATAGTGACTTATTGCATAAGATACTTTTCATTTTCTGAAATGTAGCTTTTGCTTGCCCTATTCTGCTCTTAAACTCTGTTGTACATCTTCCATCTGATTTTATAAATGCCATTTTTTCGCATATCTTTTACAGGACATCGCTGTCGACACCAGCATTTTACTACTGTTTGTTGATTTATTGGCAAGACTTATCCCGTAAGTCACCAACGCGGCGAGAACTGCTACCAATTATCGCTCGCTGCGTTACCCTACGTAGATAAACGGGATTACATAAATGCCCTTCATCATCAAGTGCCGTTCCGACTGCGTAGACTTCATGACTCTCCACAGATCTCGATCTTTGGTTTTATGGATCAACTCTGCCGTTGATATTCCTCCATGCCACCGTCGCAATCCATCCAGCATCATTTCTCGTGGTCTGCCTCTGCCTCTCTTCCCTTCGATCTTTCCAGTTGTCACAATGTTCGCCAGCGCCTCTCTTCTCATCACATGACCAAAAAAAACTGTTTGTCTCTTTCTTATTGTTGTATATAGTGTTCTAGTTTCTTTAGCCTCTTTCAGGCAATCGTTGTTAGTTACTTTGGCAGTCCAAGAAATTCGCAACATTCGTCTAAGGAACCACATCTCTGTTGCTTCCAATCTCTTCCTAATTTGTTCATTTATATTCCAAGATTCACAGCAAAACAGAAATGCCCTTAGGTATTTAAAATTATCCACTTGTTAATTTGTATATTGGTTCGTTCTTTGTTATATATTATTATTATTAGCTATTTGTTTCCTGCGTTAATCATCTTCCTCGAATAGCGCCATATTCTTGCTCAAGTCAGAGCGTCTCATCTCATCTCATCTTATCATGTTCCTCTTGTACCTTGCGGTGTCGACGGTATAAACATCGTGAGATGCCCGATTATGGGCTTCATGTATCGATATTCCTGTTATTCCCTGCGACCATCGTTTACGTGGTCGGCCTCTTCCTCTGCTTCCTTCTGGTCTGTACATCATTGCTTGTTGTGGTATCGTATACTGTTAGCTGGTAACCTACTTGCATGGCCAAACCATTTGACTTGCTGCATTCTAAGCGTCTGTCAGTGTAATAAATGATTTTGTTTTTAAATCACCTTCTTCACCAACAAGAAAAAACCTGGACTGGATGTTCTTTGACTCGCGAGACTGGTTCCATCCATCACGCCGATAAGCGTGGGCGGTCATGTTCTGCCATCTCACTCGATCACCAGAGTCGTGGATCAGCTCCGTGTTCCTGTCTCGACCATGCCAAGTAGCCAAGTCATCCAGGTATTTACTTCTCGGTCTTCCCCTTGGTCTCTTCCCTTCGATCTTGCCAGTTGTCACAAAATTCTCCAAGTCATTTCTTCTCATAACATGCCCAAAAAATTGTGACTGTCTACGTCTAATTACTCTAATCAGTTTACGATCTTCATTTGTTTCTTGAAGGACTTGTTCATTGGTTTTTCTGTCTGTCCTGGGTATTCTTTGCATTTTCCTCAAAAACCACATCTCCACAGCCATCAGCTGTTTTTCAGCTTGACTGCTTATTGTCCATGCTTCACATCCATACAAAAGTACAGGTTCTATGTAGCACTTCAACACTCTTTTTCTCGTTTCAATTGATATCTTTTGATTGGTCAGTATGTTTTTCATCTTGCAAAAGGCTACCTTCGCAATGGCAATTCTTGTTCTAATCTTTTCAAGGCATCTCCCATCAGATGTTATGACTGTGCCGAGATAACTGTATCGATTCACTTGCTTAAGAATATGCCCATTTACTCGTATATCACATCGTGGTATTTCCTTCTTCCCAGTGACCACCATAATCTGTGTCTTCTTAATATTCAGTTCTAACCCTAGTTGTTCACTGTGTGCAACAACCGCATCTACTAAATGTTACAGGTCCTGTTCATTGTCTGCAATCAGGACTGTATCATCTGCATATCTAATGTTATTGATGTAACGTCCCTCAATGTTGATTCCTTCCATATCTTCTATATTTCTGAAAATATTTTTACTGTACAACTGTACAGGGAAAAAAGATCTGGAGACATTACACATCCCTGTCTCACACCTCTTTTAATAGGCTGATATTTACCTACCTCGTTTTCAATTCTGATGGCAGCTTGTTGCTTCCAATTATATGTTTTTTTACAAGTCTAAGGTCTTTTCCATCAATTTGTAGATCTTCAAGCATCCTTATCATGTCGACATGTCTCACTTTATCGAACGCCTTTGTGTAGTCAATAAAGCAAAGATATAGATCTTTGTTTACTTCTATAGAACGGCTGCGTGGTCTCGAGGTATGGTGTCCGCCTCGAGTGCTGGAGGTCCCGGGTTCAAGCCCCGGTGATGCCTGGATTTTTTCAAGTGGACTTCTAGTAATAAATTCCCCCTGGTCACTGAGTAATGAGATCGGACACCCGTGTGTATTGGTGCGCACGTAAAAAATTCCTTGGCAGTTGAAAATCGAAAAAGAGTAGCCTAACGACGCTGCCCGGGCAAAAATTTCGAGTTAAAAATCTACCCAAAGTATTTTCAGGATCCTCGCCGGTGCTACGGAGTTCGTGCACTGAGCTGAGGTTCTCCAGACTCAGATTTGAGTTAGGAGAAGAACGGAGCACTTATGGGTTGCATCCGTGTGCCCTGATGTTGATCCATTGATTAAAACTTTAAAAAAAAAAAAACTTAAAAAAAAAGCTCAATTACTGTTCTCAGTACATACACAGCATTTACTGTGCCCTTACCTTCTACAAACCCACATTGTTCTTCTCCCATTTCGGGTTGTATTTAAACTATTTTCTTCCTAACTCTTTGCCTGATAATTCTTAGCAGAATCTTCGTGATGTGGCTCATTATACTAATTGTTCTATGTTGATCGCATTCCATAGCTCCTGATTTCTTCGGGATTGCAATAAATATAGAATTACATAATTCAGTAGGTATACCTCCAGTATCGTATATTGCGTTCAGCAGTCTTGTGACTTGGTCTATTCCATATTCCTCTAAGGCATTGATCATTTCTATTGTGATGTTATCTGTACCCGGGGTCTTGCCAGTTTTCATATGGTTAAGAGCATTCTGAACTTCCATCTTCAAAATTGATGGTCCTTCATTATTATTCCGAGGATCATATTGTTCTTCTTTTGTATCATCATAAGGTCTTTCACATAATCTGACCATGCAGTAAAATCTGATCTTTTTCTATTATGATTTTGCCATCTTTGGTTTTTAGGCAACCTGTTGGTGTGTGTGTGTGCTTTTGTTAGTGATGTCATTAATTCTTTTGTACATTAAATTCGTATTCCGGGTGTTGTGTTGGTGTTCAATTTCCTTGTAATTTTCCTCAAGCCATGTTTCTTTTGCCTCTTTGCATAGCTTCCTAATTTTCCTGTGAACCTCTTCATATTTTTCCTTGTTATTTTTGTTATTTCTTATTACTTCCATGAGTTTTAAGATGTTTTCCGTCATCCATTTCTTGCGTCCTATCATCTTTATTTTTGGAATGGTTGTTTCTGTAGCTTGGTTGACTGATTTCTTTAATATTTCCCACTGGTCACTGACGTCTTGAAATAATATTTCCATATCGGACAATGCGTCGAATCTGTTCTTTACCTGTACGTTGAATTTATCTTTATTTGGTTCAAGGATAGCGAAAGCGGTCAACAACTAGGTTAGTGAGCACACGGAGGTGTACGCCCCCTGGGGGTTGTGTTGTGGTTTTAATGTCTCCTCCTGACCAACTGGGGGCGGGGTGGGGGGGGGGGTGGGGTGAATGGTCTTATAGTTTACCATATACAGGACAATGCCATGCATTAGTTACCATGGGCGGGGGTGGAACAAGTGGTGTGAACGGCAAATACAGGTAGAAATGCAAACCCTTTTTAATGGATCGTGCCAGACATGTCACTCATTGTTGAAAGTGATGGATTCGTGCTACTCAGAATGAAGAAATTGACAGCCAGAGTGCAGGGCAAAACTGGAAGAACATGGTGGGGTTAAAGCAATCACAACATCCAGCGTGAGGATGGATTGGAGACAGTAACTGCTGCTTTATGATATATTTTCCTCTTCTGTATTTCATCTTTCAGTGGAGCATAGGACCTCAAATAACTCCCTAATTAATCCTTTAGTAAGACTTAGTTTACCTGTTATTGATTGTGTCACAATGTTCTTTATCATAACTGAGTGACATGGTCGTTGTCTAGGGTTTTCGATGTTCCTTGTATGTCACTATGGAGTGTAAGTAGAGCTAGCCACCCGTCTCACAATGCAACTCACCCCAGTAGTACACATCCATCAGTCAGCGAACAAGATTGCTTTGGCGCACATAATCCTTTAATACAGAAAGAACACGGACAAACGGAACATAACTCTATATCCAGAAACAATATAATCCATAGAATATACATATCCTCCTCACAACTTAACACGCACACATCACTGCCTTCTCAAGGCTTGCTTAATCTCAAATTCCCAGGACAGTTATCCAGCTCCTATCCACGGCTGGACCTCTCACAATACAACCCACACACTGGGTCTAACCTCAAATAACTATCCAACCCACTTTGGGTTCAGGCCTCCATTAACTATCCAACCCACTTTGGGTTCAGGCCTCCATTAACTATCCAACCCACTTTGGGTTCAGGCCTCCATTAACTATCCAACCCCCACTGGGTTTTAGGCCTGCATTCAAAACTCGGGGAACAACACAACACAGCACGCAGCTCTGTAATTCATTCCCCACACGATCCGACCCAAAGTCGGTCTAAGCTTCCTCTGACCTCACGATCCGACCCGCAGCCGGTCTCAGCTCCAACTGCCTCCAGTCTCCTGACTTCACACAAACTAACTGTCTCTCGCTCCATCTACCCTCACCATTATTTCTCATGGCTGGTTGTTTTTCTCGTAGCCTTGCTACAAAGGTCACTCACCTCAATGTCACTGACCCAGGCATATGTCAGATTGGTTAGATTTCGCAGCACAAGTTATCTCGGGTTAAGGGTTAAGGTACCCAGTCTCGGGCCATCCCTGTTTAGACGTCTCTTACGACATGCATGCAGGTTACAGTGTTACTATTCTTTGCTTCCCTTACAGGCCCTGGTAACACACGGACGGCTGTGATACCTTCATCATGTAGCAGACCTTTTGTAGAATATCGCTCTCATTGCGGCTCGCCGAAAAGTCTCTCGGTCTCATACTATCTCGCCTGCCCCATGAATCATCAAACTTAAGGAGTTTGTAATGCCTTGTGTCCTATTTCATTCTGGCAGACTAAATGATAATAAAATACAAACTGAAACTTGTGCTACATGACGATTGCGTTGACATGTTAGATGTGCGACGGAGAATATATAAGTTGTGTAGAACGACATCAGCCAGTACATTTTTATATATTTCAACCAAATATCGATTTTGCACCACAAAGGTAGATAACTCCTGTATAACCCGTATCGTTTTTTTTTCTGTGGAAACAGTGGGCGTTGTCAAGTGACCACTCGGGATGTAGGGGAGGGTACGTCTAGTGACCACTCAGTTTGTGCAACATAAGACATTGAAATAACAAAATATTCAAAGAAGATATATACACATTTTAATAACGGAAAACACGTTTAGAATACAATGAGTATTGAACATTACATATTTAAATAAACGTTATCGGGTTGCATTTTGGCGTTTCTTGTAGAGATATGACAATGAAGAGCGATGTTGATGATAGGTATATATGCTAGTTCCGTGTGTCTTAAAGCCCATTTTGGTTCCTCGCCTGTTGGGTTGTGAGGGTATACAATATTTTTTCCTTGTCTAAAACATTGTGGTTCTTAGTCAGACCTTTGGTACTTGTCTTTGCGTAGGAACCGAAAGAATGGTAAGTTTTACTACACAGTGACACCATTCCCTCTCATTAGCGCTCTAGTTTGGAAAGGCCAGGGTTCTCTTTTCGTAAGATTTGATGTCCCGACATCCTGGCATGTATTAGTACTAGGGGTAGCTCAATGAGCAGGGCAGTCTTCAGACAGGATTGTATACTCTATTAAACTCTTCTCGTAGGTGTGGTCTAGCAACCTCAGAGAGTGAATCAGCGCTAAGGGCCAAGTATAGTGAGTAAGCATCCATTTCGGTTAGTTGGTAGTCGTCTTTATAGACAAATTTGTCGAGAAAGTCATGTGGAAACAGTTGGTAATGTCTCCCCTCTCATTGTTCCCATGTGGAGTTGATTGTAATGTCTCAACTCTCACTGTTCCCATATGGAGTTGGTTGTAATGTCTCCTCTCTCACTTTTCCAATATGGAATTGGTTGTAATGTCTACTCTATCATTGTTCCCATATGGAGTTGGTTGTAATGTCTACTCTCAAACTGTTCCCACGAGGAGTAGTTGCAATGTCTCCTCTCTCACTGCTCCTACAAGAAGTGGTTGTAATGTCTCCTCTCTTATTGTTCCCGCGAGGAGTGGTTGTAATGTCTCCTCTCACTTTTTCCACGAAGAGTGGTTGTAATGTCTCCTCTCTCATTGTTCCCATGAGGTGTGGTTCTAATGTCTCCTCTCTTGCTGTTCCTACATGACTTCCTCGATAAATTTGTTTCTAAAGACGACTACCAACTAACCAAATGGATGCTGACTCACTGTACTTGGCCCTTAGTGCCGATTCACTCTCTGAAGAGGTTAGACCACATCTACAAGAAAAGTTTAATAGAGTCTACATTCAATGGTTCCCGTCTGAAGACTGGGAATGAATCACCCAAAAAAAAACAACGAGAAGTAGATTGTGAGCTTTACTGAAACATGACTACAAGAAACAAATTGGACGTTGCGGCCAAAGCCTTCGTCAGCACAGAACAAACAACACACCGACACAAAACTACATGAAACACACTACATGACAATATTAAACTAATTAAAGGTACTTATCTGAATCTTTATCCTTGCTAGGAGAGACTGACACGAGTTGGACGACTGTCAGTGGATTGTATGGACCGGATGTAGGTAATCGGGTCAAAGGTCAAAGCCGCCAGAAGCTCAGGTATTGGCTGAACCGCTTGGCGGGAGAATAAGCGGGGGAAGAGTGGGGGTGGAGAGGCGCCCATGTGAGCGGAAAATTAAAAATTGGGATAGGCGCAGATGTCGTGGACGCAGTTCACAATTAGAAATTCTTGTTAAGCGCTCGAAACACAGCTGCGGAAGATTACATTGTGTTGGTCTTCACAGAGGGGTATGAGTAGCGATCGTTCAGAAAACGATAGCAAAACACCAAACGCAAAACTAGCCAAGAAAGTTGACTGTGACGTCCTGCAAAAGACCTCGAAATACCTTGATAGTGGAATATAAACTAGGGGTGGGAGGGGTTGGGGTTTGGAAGTTAAATGAAACAGTGTTGGACATTGAGGCCGTGAGGGGAGAGTGTGCCCAACTGGAAGATGAGACGGTTTTCCATTGTCTTCCGATTCCGTTCGTGGGATGCGCATGATTTGATGGCCATGACCTTATGTCGGCCACGCCACAGTGGTCAGGACTGTTGAAATGCATGGATACTGGTTTTTGGGCGCCACTGGTGATATCAGAAACATGTTGTCTAAATCTGTCAGCAAGACGTAATCCAATCTCACCGACATATCTCATATCGCAACGTGTGTAAGTAATCGCATAGATAACTTTGCGACTGATGCATGAGAAACCCTCCCGGATGTGGAAGGTCGTCTTAGGGAATGTAAGACTCTGGGTTTGAAGTACATGTGGGCAGGTCTTGCAATGCGATAGAAGACAAGCCACCATGCCAGGAAGAGACTGTTGAGGTTGGGGTAGACTGCTATGGACAAGTACATCCCTGAGGTTACGATCCCGCCTATACGCCACCAGAGGGGCCTCTGAGAAGACATCACGTGTGGTCGGGTTCACCCGGAGAATAGATAGATGTCTCAGGAGGATATTCTTGGCAGCGATATTATGGGGATGGTAAGTTAGTGAGAGGACAGGTCTATTATTTCGTGGTTTCGGCCTGGGGGAGAGAGCCTCAGTACGACTGATAGACTGGCAGCGGTGAAGAGCTGTAAATAGAACATTCTCAGGATAGCCTCGAAGGCGAAAGAAATCAAGCATTTCGTGGGATTTTTGATGGAAGTCGTTATTATCCTGGCAAAGCTGTCCGAGACGTAATAGTTGGGAGAAAGGAATAGAACCCTTACATATGGGAGGAGGTGTAGAGACGGAATGCGTGTGAGTTAGTTGGTTTATAATATACCATCGTGCATAGAGGCCCCGCGGAACCTAAAGAGACTTGAGGTCTAAGAATTTGACGAAATGGTGGAAAAAATGGTGGAAATAAAGAGGGTAGTTGCGAACAGATAAAGCTAGGAGTATGACAGGGGTGTGTCTTGTCACCCGATCTCTTCTCCTTATATAGCGAAGTAATAATGAGAGAGAACAAAGATAAGCCAGGAATACTAATCGGAGGATATAATATAAACAATATACGCTATGCAGTATGACACAGTATTGGTGGCGGATAATGCAACAGACCTACAACAATTGTTGGACGGTGTAGTAACAGAGAGTGCACAGAAAGGACTCTCATTGAATATCTAAGAAAACAGTAACATTGGTGATAACAAAGAAAATGGGGACACCAATGTGACATAGAAATAGAAGGGGACATTCTTAACCAAGTGGATAATTTTAAATACCTAGGGGCATTTATAACATTAGATGGAAGATGTACACCAGAGATTAAGAGCAGAATAGGGCAGGCAAAAGCCACATTTCAGAAAATGAAGAGTATCTTATGCAATAAGTCGCTACCAATGAATGTAAGAAAGAGGGTGCTAAAATGCTATATAGAACCTGTTTTGGTGTATGGCAGCGAATCATGGAATGTAAATGAACAAATTAGGAAGAACTTAGAAGCAACAGAGATGTGGTTTTTAAGACGAATGTTGCGAATTCCTTGGACTACCAGAGTAACTAACAACGATTGCCTGAAAGAGGCTAATGAAACTAGAACATTATATACAACAATAAGAAAGAAACAAACAGCTTTCTTTGACCATGTGATGAGAAGAAATGCATTGGAGAACATCGTGACAACTGGAAAGATCGAGGGGAAGAGAGGCAGAGGCAGACCAAGAGAAATGATGCTGGACGGATTGAGAGGTTGGCATGGAGGAATATCATCAGCAGAGTTGATCCAGAACACCAAAGACCGAGATCTGTGGAGAGCCATGAACGCCTACGCTAGCCGGCAGGGCATTTAATGATGATGATATTAGGGATGTTCATTTGAAACCCGTTCCGATGGCTTTATTACAAAAGCTTGAAAGGAACATTAACAGGTGTGGTAAAATTAAACAAAGCATTCATTGTGATTGAATTATGCACCATGGGTTGGTCAGAAGAAGTTGCCGTAGGCTTTCAGGCAAGCATCCCATTGCTCAGGAAGGTGGCGAATGCCGCCTGCAAAAAAAAGGATTGTGGTTGCTCACTGAACCAAGTGTTTACCACGTCCATTACGTCTGCATGTGTTAAATCGTTGCCCCTTGAGAGCTTTTTTTTAATAGGTCCGAACAAATGAAAATCACGTGGTGACAAATCAGAACTATAGGCTGGATGTTGCAGAATCTCCCACTTCTTCCTTGCTAATGCTTCTTGCACTATCTTTGCGACATGCGGACGAGCATTATCATGCAACACCGCGAGAAACCGCATGCCGGGTCGTTTATTCTTGATGGCTTTTTGCAGCTTGTCTAGTGTTTGCAAGTAGTTGGTAGAGTTGATGTTGACACCAGGTTCTCTAAAGTCGGCCATCAATAGCCCTTCATAGTCAAAACATGCGCTCAGCATAACCTTATTAGTGGAAACCTGTAACTAGAAGTTTTTGGCTTTTGGTGATCCAGCATGCTTCCATTGCATGCTGTCTTTTTGCTGCTGGGCTCAAAGTGGTGACACCATGATTAATCGCCTGTCACTATGCAGAAGAGAAATGCATCACCGTCCACTCTGTAACGCAGCAAGTGGTTCAAACACCATCCCATGCGTTCCTCTTTTTGGTGATCGGTCAACATCTGTGGTACCCACTGTGAACACACCTTCCGATATTGCGGTGTCTTACGAACTACCTTTTGAATTGTGTCCCAATTGACACATCAAATTCTTTCGCTAGCGAATGTATGCTTCGACAACGGTTCATCTGTACTGCTGCATCAATGTTGGCGATTGTTTTTTCTGTTGCAACAATATGTATGTCAATATGTGCTTGACCCGGCCGTCGAAGATCTGTCGTGGGCTGACGTCCTTTCCGAAACATTCTGCCCAGTCTGTCACTGTTGTCTTCGACACACATTTGTTACCGAACGTTGCCTGCATTCTTCGATGAATGTCCACTAGTCGACATCCTTCAAATGAAAGAAACTGAATCCCCGCTCTTTGAGCTTCTTTGTGCGGATTTTGGATCAACTCGGCCATTTTCTCAAAGGCCAGAAACAACCTATGCATCATGGGACGATAAGCAATTGCTCTTTTATTCATTGGTCAGTACTTATCACATGACTATGATATGATCATGTTCAACGTACGCAATTACGCGCGGTACGGCACGAACAGATTTCAAATGAACAGACCAAGTGAAATTATTTAAGGCTGAAAAAAAAAAATGTTCCTGCTGATGTCGTTCTACACTATTAGCATGTCAAACAGCAAGTGAACTGAACTTTTTACTAACTTACCGAATCTTCAAACTGAAGTGACTTGATGTGGTTTCTCAAAGAAGGAAACTTTTCAGTAAGAACAAAACAACCTCAGTAAGACTGAAACCTTTCAATACGATCAAACCATAGCAACCTCATAATGAGACAAATAATAGCTGTGGTCTCGTACCGACGTCGGAGTCACCCTACCTGGTTAAAAACAGGTCACCCAAGCCGCGGTCCCTACATAGTGTTCATAGCTGATCACCAAACGGAGCTTAAGATTGAGGCCAACTGCCGGGGAAAGAAGTTGGTTTTATCGCTGTCAGTTAACTTGCATTGTTAACGCTGACAGATGCACTGGTTATCTAATGCTCGCCCCCCGAGGGTTACAAATACACTGTAACGAATGTTTGAACAAACGGTGAGTATTCACAACAGGCGATAAACGTCCGGGAGTCATGACCCGAACGGGCCCGACCTCTGCGAGTGTCAGGACGTTAAAGGGGTCAAATCATTGGGTGAGGGGATCGGGGGGGGGGGAGGAGTCCTTCTCATGGTCAAAAGCCCCCTATCGTGCTTGCTCCGTGGCGAATTTGTTGCCACATTGTCCTATAATATAAAGCAAAACAATTGTGCTGAACGCCAGAAACATAAATACTGAACATTATTTACAGAATTGCAACACACGTGAATTCCAAGAAATACCATCAATGAAATACATGACTCACTATAATAAGACTATGACAATGAAAAACATATTAAAGATACATCGCCCTGAAATACTGCCAGGAAAGATTAAGTAATATCCAATCAGAACAAACGTTTCTACCCAGTGGATCAATATTGCAAAATATGCTACTAATACTTTATGTCACTTGTTGAAAAGCTGCAAATATACTGACAGGAGTGAAGATGAATAGCACAACATAAATATCCCAATTTTTCTTCTTCTTCTTCTTCTTCTTCTTCTTCTTCTTCTTCTTCTTCTTCTTCTTCTTCTTCTTCTTCTTCTTCTTCTTCTTCTTCTTCTTCTTTTCCTAATCCCCCTCCTCCTCTGCCTCCTTCTCCTCCTCCTCCTCCTCCTCCTCCTCCTCTTCCTCCTTCTTCTTCTTCTCTTCTTCTTCTTCTTCTTCTTCTTCTTCTTCTTCTTCTTCTTCTTCTTCTTCTTCTTCGTCTTCTTCTTCTTCTTCTTCGTCTTCTTCTTCGTCTTCTTCTTCTTCTTCTTCTGCTGTTTTTCTCTCTCCTCTTTGTCCTTATTTCTCCTCCTTACCCTTCTCCTCCTCCCCCTCCCCTCCTCTTCCGCATAATCCTTTTTGTCTGCCATCCCCCTCTACTTGGTCTTGTTCTTGTTCTTGTTCTTCCTCTTCTACTCCTCCTCCTCCTCCTAATCCTCCTCCTTCTTCTTCTTCTTCTTCTTCTTCTTCTTCTTCTTCTTCTTTCTTCTTCTTCTTCTTCTTCTTCTTCTTCTTCTTCTTCTTCTTCTTCTTCTTCTTCTTCTTCTTCTGATTTTCCCCCCTCCCTTTCTCCTCCTCCTCCCCCTCTTCCTCCTCCTCCTCTTCTTCCTCTTCTCCTTTTTCTCCCACCCCCTCTACTTGTTCTTGTTCGTATTGTTGTTGTTGTTGTTGTTGTTGTTGTTGTTGTTGTTGTTGTTGTTGTTCTTCTTCTTCTTCTTCTTCTTCTTCTTCTTCTTCTTCTTCTTCTTCTTCTTCTTCTTCTTCTTCTTCTTCTTCTTCTTCTTCTTCTTCTGCTTTGTACACATTCAGAAGTCAACATGAATATATTCAAATAAAGCAGCAGTTAACTCTTGCCATCTCCATAGAGTTTGTCTTCAAATAGAGCGGGCAGTGCACAACTTTGTTTTCTCTACTTTCAGTTTATTAAACGCGTGGTATCTTGGCCTGTTGTGTTTTATACGGAGTCTGAAGATTGTTACTTGTCATCTTCGGTATAGTTTGCAATATGCATAATCTTTCTGGTGGCCTGGGTGCTCTGGTTAGAAGATAACGGAAAACTGTTATGTATTTCTTCATCATCATCAAGTGTCCTTCAGCAGGCGTAGGCGATCATGGCTCTCCACCGATCACGGTCTTTGGTGTTCTGGATTAACTCTGCTGATGATATTCTTCCATGCCACCGTCTCAATCCATCAAGCATAGTAGCTGGATGACTATCCATACAGAGCGAGGATATCCTAAGACAACCATTAACGTCGTTCACTACTTCTGGAATGCCTTTTGCCATGGAGTCTTTGGAAGATAATGTGGCGGTTTCCCCTTGATTTCCACATCCACATGGTGATCTTTTACCTCTGCCCTTGACAGCCATTTCCGACTGTAAGGACAAGTGAGTGCCCTGATCTGCTCAGCTGCAAAGTTGACCACTTATTCCAGCGGATTCTCGGTCCCCAGGGCTGCATTAACCACACCGTTATGTGTTTCCCATCCTCTACAACTGGGAGGTGCAGTTGGGATTTTCCCTTCCTAAAGTTATGGTCTATGATTGCCAAATCCTTATAAATCGGTGGGTCTTATCATAGGTTACCATTCCTTTGCCAGCATGTCAGCTTCTTCATGTCCCGTCATGTTAAAATGTGAAGAGGTCCAATATATTACTCTTCTGGATTTCTGACATAGTCCATGGAGTGCCTTTCATGTGAGGCAGTTCTGCACTATTTCTGCTCTTCAGACTTCAGCTGTCTGAACGAAATAATTGTATAATCTACACTGTATGACTAAGTTAGAACAACGTGAACATCCATTGCCTGAAAGAACATTGTGTGTCTAATGATAATCAACAGGGGTTGTATAGGATATTTTGTTGTTGAGAGTTAGTCACCACTGGAATTTATATTTCTTCCGTTAGATCGCTTTAACTAGAGCAGTGGTTCTCAGCCGGTGGGGAATCCCCTCCCCCACCCCAGGAGGAATTTTAGGGTTTCCATGGGGGGAATTAAGATTATTTCAAGATCGCATTAATACAAGAACCGATTACTTGATATTGTTTTTCCCTTCATACTGTACGGTTCTGTACGTCTCAGCCTTCTAAAACTCAATTTATAAAGTAAGTAGACCCACAACTCATGTTTTATGTGAACATCTAGTCTTGTTTAAGTATGTGCTATTAAATTTAGCTTCCATTATTACGTTTACTGTATAGGGGCGGGCGGAATTTTTAGGTAGGAAATACGAAAGGGGGAATGACGTTCTGAAAATATGGTGGCACGGGCCTAATTTTTAGGTAGGAAATACGAAGGGGGGGGGGGGGTGATGTTCTGAAAATATGGTGACGGGGGGCACAGACCAAAAAAGGTTGAGAACCACTGAACTAGAGCGTAGTCGACACTGGACTGATTTTTGCGTGTGGGTCAGGTTTCCATATTACACGTGTCTCTCGCAAGCAGACGAACCCACTCCGACTTCAGAAGCACTTGTAATTTACGTTCCCAAGTCAAGGACGAAAGTAGATGGTTACATCCGTCTGACCGGTGTAGAAAGATAGATCCCTTTACGTCGCTGTCAGATGAACCACTGGAATAACTGGATAGAGAGAATGTTATAGAGGAACTACGAGAAAATGGTTACAGCTATCAGTAATCTGAGACGGAAGGGGTTAATTAGTAATTAAAACAACCTAGGTTATTACAACATATTGCAACGAACATTGTTAATCGTATCGTTACGGAGCACATTTCATGACGATTACTGATTATCACCATTATCTCCGAGTTCAGCATGGCCGAATGGATAATAGCGCTCGTTCTTTATACTTCCGGTGTGCTCATGCCCAGGTTGAGGGTCAACCCCATACACCAGTCAGTTGGGCTAAAATGTTGAGTTTTTTCCTTGACTTGAGGACGTAAAATACAAGTACCTCAGAAGTCGGAGTGGATTCGCCTAATGGAGAGAGATACTGGAAAGCTAACCCACATGTAAAAATCAGTCCAGTGCACCAGAAATAGTGGCACGTGGATAAACTACACTTGAGATCAAAGCGAGCTCATTATCATCACGAACCCTTCCATCAGGTGTATGCGTTCATATCTCTCCGCAGATCGCAGTCCATGGTGATCTGGGTCAACTGTTGATAATTTAGTTACTCTTGCAGTCCAGTGTATTCGCTAACATTCGTATCAGGAACAATATCTCCTTCCATCCACCCATCCATCATGTGCCATGCCGGTAAGCGTGGGCGGTCATGTTCTGCCATCTTACTCGATGAGCTACCTAAATTGTTTATTACTGCCATACAGTAAAACTTGTTCTATATAATATTTTATTACTGATTGTCTGGCATTCAATGATGGTGACCTATTGCGTAAGATACATTAGATGACAATTACCCGCTGAAGAAAAAACCTGGCAGCCTTTGGCAAGGGGAGACTATTTCCTCTGGTCCTCCCTAGCTATGATTTTTCATCTTGAGGTCTTGAGGTGACAGTTGGATACGTTTTTCATTTGTTTTGTGAACTCCTTCAAAGTCGGTAGTACTTGTAACATTTTCTTACACCCTTGTGTAAGTGGGTTGATGACACTCTGCGCATAATTTCGTATTTTGGGGCACATACACGCATGCTTAAGCTGAACTTAGAGTTAATCTGTTATTAAGTTAATTAATAAAATATTTTTTATGTTTCGACTTTTTTAGTTAGTTAAGTAAACATTAAAAATTAACCCCAAGTTAATCAAGCTTAAACAGTTTACAGTTCAGTAGTTACTAGTTAAAGTTTACTAGTTCAGTTAGTTGCTTCGAGTCCTATACAACAACATAACTAGACTAGATGGTATCTCTAGAGTATATTATTTATTTACTAACTAAACTAATTTAATATGTTATGGAATCATATATTATAAATATATATAATATATTATATGGCTGCCCAGCAACAAACTTTGACAATGACATTTCCTAGAACATCATTGGCACACACTGTAGAATTAGTAAATAATCTCTTACTGAACTGACTACTGCCTTCCTATACTAATAATATTAATAATACTATGTAATTTAGTAATACTATTACTATATATTATAAGGTATTATTATCAAAGTGTTGCTTCAGCAGTTAGCTTCAGTGAACAGCAGGCATTAATAATATTAATATTTAATATTATTAATGCCTGCTGTTCACTGAAGCTAACTGCTGAAGCAACACTTTGATATAATATTAATATTATTATTAATAATGTTGCATGTTTGTTTTTAAATGTATTTATTAAATCAGGATAGGCGAATAGACCTTAAAAATGCAACTTAACTTTGTTCAGCAGTGCACAGTCATATTTTAGCCAGTATCTGGGGCATACAAGAATGTATAACTATAATAACAAACTTTACAGAAACATGTTGACTCCGCAGGTTAACAATTCGCCCAGTAACAAGAAAAGCTTAAATACTGCAACTGTTACTTTGTTTTTTTCTTTAACATGAACTTCTAATCTTAGTTTGTTAGTGACAGATCTAATTAATAGCTTTAGATGTGTCATCTGTACAAACTGACTTATTTATACGGCTGTGAAACATGAACTATAACTTATAGTATAATATAAGTGTAAGCAACAGAAATGGAAAGAGCTTGGAAGCATTTCAGATGTGTCATTTCCAGATACAAAGAGTAAGCTGGACAGAAAAGAGATCAAATGGAAAAATTCAAGACCTTAGGCAATTATTGAACAAACAAACAAAAAGAGCGGTTGTTTTGACTTGATCACAATATTTCTTGTTATTTTATTTTACACTTTCAGATATCAACCTGATTTTATTCAAAGAAAGTAGCAATTAACTTGAATTTTTACCTCTCCACAGAGTTTATTTTCAAATGGAGTGGAATGTAGACCGACATAATTTTCTCTGTTCTTCATGTTAGACATTCTTGTGGCAAGTGGTTAGTTGTCATTTTACCAATTCCAAAAATTACATTTATCAGCATCTCCTATCTTTAATTTAATGAACAGGTGGTATTTCAGTCTGTTATGTCGTATATGAAGGTCTAAGGATTATTACTTGTTCACTTCAGTTGATTTTGTAATATGCATCGTCTTTCTGGTGCTTCATGCTCTGTTTCCCACTAGGTTCTATAAATGCTTCTAAAAACCTCTTGGCCTCATTGTTGGTGTTGTCTGTGTCAGGCTGAGGTAGTTGTCTAACTTCCTTTTGCCAATTTGTCATCCTCTTCATTTCCAGGCGTATTGAAATGTGATGGGATCCACTTTATTAAAGTCTTTTGGGTTTCTGACATATTCCATAGAGTGTTGCTTTCAAGTATCCTTGTTCTGTGCTGCTTTTGCTCTTTGTATTGTGACAACTGACTTTGCATGTGTGAAGGGAGTTATTTGTCTTCTCTTTTATTTTTCTCTGTCAACAGTATTTCTGCTGCACTTCTCTGCTCATAAGTTGCGTTAGAATTTTCCAGTTGCCACTCACTGTTTTCCTTGCTCCATTTAAAAAAAAATTAAGAATTCCTCAACCTCCATTTTCTATTACATTTTTGGCTGGTCCATGAGTTTTTGCATGGGTCCAGTGCTACTTGGGTAATATTTTATGTAGTTTAGGGTTTTTTCTTCATTCTGTGTTCTTTTTCTCAGTACCAGGAATGTTTTCTATCATTTCAGGCAGTTGTTGTTGTCTCCAAGATAGAAGCATATGTGCATTGTAAATAAGTTTGGCTATTGATATTTTAAATGTAGGGTTGGTCCTAATCTTTCTTTTTGTAGATTCTACAAAGTTGTTTCACTTTAGTCTTCTCCTTCCAAGATTATTAAACCTCTCATACATGTGTTAAGATGTCAATCTTCAAAATGTGTGTGCAAACAAAAGTAGTAATCAAAACTAGTTTAAACATTTCCCCTGGTCTCTGGGTAGTGAGATTGGATGCCCATGTGTATTGTTGTGCACGTAAAACATACCTAGGCAGTTGGAAATCGAAAAAGAGTAGCCTATCAGCGCTGCTGGCAAAATTTCAAGTTAAAAATCTACCCAAGTATTTCAGGATCCTCCCCGGTGCTAGGAGTTCATGCACTGAGTTGAGATTCTCCAGACTCAGGCTTGAGATAGGATTAGAACGGAGCACTTATGGGTTACACCCGTGTGCCGTGATGTTGATCCATCGACTAAACTAACAAAACTAATGTGTGTGGGCTAGGCTCTGCTGTCTATTCTGCTCTATCATATCTCTTTAGCCCTTAGATTATGATCCACATGCCTTGATTTTGGACTATTTATTTTGTCTTTCTGCCAGGCTTTTCCTTTGCTTGGGACTAGTACTATGCAAAGAGTGAGGAAGAAAATACAACCTGAAATAGGGGAAGAACAATGTGGGTTTGTAGAAGGAAAGGGTACAGTAAATACTTTGCATATGCTGCGAACAGTTATTGAACGTGCTATAGAAGTAAACAAAGATCTATATCTTTGCTTTATTGACTACACAAAGGCTTTTGATAGAGTTAGACATGTCAACATGGTGGATATGCTTGCAGATCTACAAATTGATGGGAAAGACATTAGACTTATAAAAAACATATATTGGAAACAACAAGCTGCCATAAAGATTGATAATGAAGTGGAACAATATCAGCCTATTAAGAGAGGTGTTAGGCAGGGATGTGTAATGTCTCCAGATCTTTTTTCCCTATACAGTGAAAATATTTTCAGAAATGTAGAAGATACAAATGGAATCAGCATTGAGGAAGAAACATCAATAACATTAGATATGCAGATGATACAGTATTGATTGCAGACAATGCACAGGATCTGCAACAATTAGTAGATGCGGTTGTTGTACACAGTGAGCAACTGGGGTTAGAATTAAATTGTAAAAAGACACAGGTTATGGTCATCACCAGGAATAACGAAGTACCACAATGTAATATACAAGTAAATGGGACTATTCTTCAACAAGTGAATCGGTACAATTATCTCGGAA
Source organism: Cepaea nemoralis (assembly GCA_014155875.1). Classification (NCBI taxonomy): domain Eukaryota; kingdom Metazoa; phylum Mollusca; class Gastropoda; order Stylommatophora; family Helicidae; genus Cepaea; species Cepaea nemoralis. Next base: position 48,525 of record JACEFZ010028453.1, read on the forward strand.
CTGTCATAACATCTGATGGAAGATGCCTTGAAGAGATAGAAACAAGAATCGCCATGGCAAAAGTAGCCTTTAGCAAGATGAAAAACATTCTGACCAATAAGAAGATGTCAATTGAAACGAGAAAAAGAGTGTTGAGGGGATACATAGAGCCTGTTCTTTTGTATGGATGTGAAACTTGGACAATGAGCAGTCAAGCTGAAAAATATCTGAAGGCTGCAGAAATGTGGTTTCTGAGGAAAATGCAAAGAATACCATGGACAGACAGAAAAATCAATAACCAAGTACTCATCATCATCATCAAGTGCCGTGCCAACAGGCGTACGCGTTCATGGCTCTCCACAGATCTCGGTCTTTGGTGTTCTGGATCAACTCTGCTGATGATATTCTTCCATGCCACCGTCTCAATCCGTCCAGCTTCATTTCTCTTGGTCTGCCTCTGCCTCTCTTCCCCTCGATCTTTCCAGTTGTCACGATGTTCTCCAGTGTCTCTCTTCTCATCACATGACCAAAGAAAGCTGTTTGTCTCTTTCTTATTGTTGTATATAGTGTTCTAGTTTCATTAGCCTCTTTCAGGCAATCGTTGTTAGTTACTCTGGCAGTCCAAGGAATTCGCACCAAGTACTACAGGATACAAATGAAAATCGTAAATTGATTAGAGAAATTAGACATAGACGGTCAAAATTTTTTGGACATGTTATTAGAAGAAATGGATTGGAGAGCTTAGTGACAACTGGCAAGATCGAAGGGAACAGACCAAGAGGAAGACCGAGAGGAAAATACCTGGATGGCTTGGCTACATGGCATGGATGAGACAGGAACACAGAGCTGATCTACGACTCTGGTGATCGAGTGAAATGGCGAGTCCGGCATGGCACATGGTTGATTGAGTTTGCCATAGCTTTCTGAACGACCGGCTCACATACCCTCCACAAGTAACCAATGCGATGTGACCTGCTGCCAAATCTCGCGCAGCTGTGTTTCCTACGAGAGTATACAGGATTACGAACAGCATCGTTAACTCCTTTGCCAGGGAGACAGGCAGCTGTAATTTAGGACTACTAATAGTGTCTATTTTGCCTTATTACCCAAACCTGTTAGCATTTCATTTGTAATTTGTACCTAAATCCTTTCCTAAATTGTTCATACTAGTGTCAATATCTGATTCTATCTGTAATTGAGTATGGATTGAGATCACTTACAGTGCCAAAGCGTGAAACTAGAGCGCATATAGAATGAAGCTATACAGGGGATCCTAGGATGCATAGGGCATGCCAGTTATATGTATGCAATAAATCCTAGCTTTACCAACAATTGAGGGCAGGCTCAAGGTGCTACAGGCCTGAATAATATCCGCAAGTGGCTGCAGGCAAGGAACACCTTCTGCATGAAGCCATGGACACAGTTAAGGGCCACAAGCCAGGGAGAGGAGAGGAGTGGGTACAATTGCCAGTGGAAAAGTTAGACTTGTGCAGGGTCATCATCACATTGGACCAAGAGTACTTGAGTTGGCAGGCTGGCTGGCTGCACTAAATGGGTGGCGCAACAGTTGATTGCTGCTGTCTGCTGGCTGGACAACAAACAGCACACACACATGTTGTGATTTTAATGGACTCATAGAGCATGCTGAGAAAGGTTAAGACAGACATGCTTTGTGGGGAGTGACATGCTTCAATTAAAGAATCAAAGATAGGGAGCTCTGTTGAATCTTTTACCCGCGGCATGCTGATGTGGTGGGAAACAGATAGGCGAATGGATTGGCTGTGACTGCACCATTTTGGGTGGTGTATTGGTGCATGATATTTCAGATGTGGTTGGGCCCTTTGGGGTGATGTGTGTTGCATGAATGAACTGATGGATCATCATAGTTTGGAGAGGGTAGGGCAGCAGGGAGTGGCCAGAGGATCTTGACGACAATCAGTACTCCCAGGAAAAGTTAGACAGACACATAATTACACTGGAACTGGCACCATTAGTATTGGGCCTCTACGCTGGCAGTTGAAGATGAGAACGGAGCATATACTGGGAATGTCCCAAGTGCTGTGATGTTGGTTTTTGACTCAACTCAACTCCATCCTTTCCTGCTGATATCTTATTTTAGAGCACTCTTCCATTTGTCAATTTGCCATAATATATTCTGCTGTCTCTGCATTATTATTATTGTTATTATGTGTCTGTTCATCTTTGATTGCTCTTTTCTGTCCTGCTGTGACTTCAGTGTAGTTTGCACTAGCATTGTATTCATTCACATCAGTGCATTTGCAACCTTTTCTCCTATAAGCGTGACACTTCCTCATTTAATTATTTGTTTGTTACTGGATCCTTCATTATTCATGGCTTTCACTAGTTTGCATATTTTGTTTCCATCCGTCAAAGTTAAGACTTTCTGTTTTTTCTCTGCAACAGTCTCTTGTTGTTTGATTTGTTGTTCTTTTTTTATTTTGATTAGATCGCTTTAAGTGAAATGTTCACTTCAATTCTTTGTTCTTCCACTGCTGTTTCCCTGACATCTGCAATTTTGTCCGTCGGAATTTGTAGTTCTTCAGTCCAGCTTAGTTTTTCCTTACCCTCTTGAAATGTACTCAGTGGCTGCCTGAAGTTTTGCTTTGTTTAGACTTTGCACCATTATGTTTTTTGTTGCTATGTCATGTTTTTATGATTTCACTGTACTTATATAGTTAGCATAATAGTAGAAGCTGAGTTTGTCATCCCACTTGTTGATTAGATGGAGATTAGACTCTTTTTTTCCTCAGTGCTCCACTTCATCTCCTCTGTTGTCAGTATCTGAATATCCCTATCTTTCTGAGCAGTTATGAAAGTCTCCAACCATTAAGCAGTTTTGTCAGTTATTTCCTTGCTAGACCATATAGATTTTAATTATAATTTTCACTTCCTTTATCAACTATAATTTATATTTCATTGTTGGAGGTTACAGATATTTCACTGCATGACTTTAACTTTGTGTATTAGAACTTCCCCTTTGTGTCCTACATCGTCAAAATGTGTGGCCTGAAATCCTCTGACTAAGAATCTTGGATGGACAATGAAGTGTGTCTCTTTAATGCATGCTACATCAATACCATCTTAATATAGGCAGTTTGTTAGGGTAACTTTTTTGTTAAGGACTTTTTTGTCTTTCCACTGTTGTATGTTAAGTGTCTGGAGTATTTGGTCACTAGCTTTTACCATATCCCTCTGTACCTTGATATCACAGGAAAGGCCTTTTGTGACTCCACAGGATTAGTTTCTGTTAATTGGTGACATCATCAAGTGTATTGCTTTGTACTGTTACATTAAGCCTGTAACTGAGTACATCCGACTTTGACAAGCATTTTTCTCAGGTTTGCTTTCCCTAGACTTTGACAGTCCCCAGTCTACCTACAAGGCTGCAGGTTTATTTATCTCTTTGTCTGGTCTCTATCTCTTGACCTGTCCAACATGGGAGACCCTACCATTATCTGTGCTGCCTTCGGCATAGATCTTTATGTCATTGGAACATGCAAGCCCCTCTACCACTTCCAAATGGATACACAATAGAGTGGTGATCATGACATGAAAGGTAAAATTTGAGCCCAGACATTTTAAAATAATCTGCCTCAATGAGGATTCAAACACATTAGCACCAGACTGGCAGACAAGCATGCTAGCCACTGTACTACTACCACTCCCTGCGGCTGCCATTTCCATTAATACAAATCAGTTATTCAATACAACTTTCCTTTCATGGATCTTTGATTTCCTTACCATTTCATTCTAGACACAGTCCTCTTTTTTGTATTAGCATGTCCTTTGTAGAATTGCACTCATCATATCCCATTTGCCCCCCCCCCCCCCCCTCCCGGGAAAACCTCCCAACCTCTTGGCAGTTCCCCTGATTCATGTATGTTCATGCTCAAGGTGCCCCTATTGTCCCGTGTCCACCTTTGTGCTGGTTGACCCCTGCCTAATCTTCCATGAACCATGCCCTCCATTACCGTTCTTTCTAAGCCACTGTCAAGTTGAATATGGCCAAAGTGTTTCAGTTTGAGTTCAAAGCCCTGATTTTATTTTTCCTGATTGTGAAATGGTCCTTGACTAACACCTGTATGTTGCAACATGAGAGATGTATGTTTACACAAATCTTTCATTTGTTGGCTTATGTGCCGAAGACACCTCATGCATCGCTATGGCTGGGGGTATATAGCTGCATATCTGTACATTGTGACTTCAATTAATACAAACCAGACTAAAACTGTTCTAAAAGAAAAGGACCTCTTGTCATGCCATGAGACATATGGGGTTTTTGGAACTAGCCCCATGTTTTAGACCAAATGGCACATGATGGGTGATGGGGTCAATATCAAGGCAGCTGCCTTTACTTTCTAATTTCCAGGAAATATCCTGGTCCACATTTTTGGTTAGGTGTACCTGATAGCTCAGGGCATAGGTGAAAACAATGCCTGCCTTGAGAGGGATTTGAACACATGAGCACTGCTCGTGTGCTAGCCATGGCACTTCTGTGACTCCCAAAACTAATACTGGGTATAACATGTATGCAAACATGTCAACGTGTCCTTGTTTTGTAAGTTCAGGAGTTATGAAATTTCATTGGCACATGCTTTTTATTTTCAGAAATAACAAATCAAGGTGATACAATTGCACTGTTGCATTATTGTATAGAATAACACTGCAGTAAAACAGGTGAGGAAAGAACCTGATGACATGTATGACACACACATTAGGAAAAGAATAACAGTATTACAGTGTTGTCTTTAATCAGGAATCCATAACATAAATGAAATTCAGACAAACCTGCATTCGTTGTGCTTTAATACATTTTCAGATGTTTAAAAAAATTTTTAAAAACATGAAGTTCTCCTAGAACACATGTATTTATAATTTAATGTGTTCAGTCACAGTTGATATATCAGGGAAGTGTTTCAGTATAGAGTGATGTTCTAGTATTCTTATGCTTGAATTCAGTCACAGAAACACCTGGTGAACACAATAAATACCACCCACCTGGACAGACCTATACTACACTACATTGGCCGTCTTTGCAGACGATAGTTTGTGCTTCAAAAAGGCATAATAACTACAACTCATGGCAGTAACGTATGTGACTGATAAGGCCAATTCGCGCTGTAAATGTTCGTACACAGCGGATGCATGTGAACACATGGTCATTTCCACCATCATGCACCATCTTACATCTCACAAGCTCTGTATGTGACTTATCTGCAATAATTTTCTCCTTTGTCTTTATTCCATTTCTGATATTTGCCCTCCATAATGTGCATTATCAATGCCTGTATCAATCATGTCCTGCTTACACACATCTTTGTATCTTAGTAGAGGCCAACCCTCAGATCTCTTACCCATTTGTAATTCACCAAAAACGATGCCTTTTGGTATTCTACCATCATTCATACTCCTAACATGTCCTATCCATCTAAGTCTACAAAGACTGAGCATGGAATAAACCGTCACACAATCTGATCTTTTAAATACTTCAGTATTTGTGATTTTGTCTTGCCACTTAATACTAAGAATTCTTTGCAGACACCGCATATGAAAGCTATTTAACCATTTCTCTTGGTGTGAGTAAGTTGTCCAGGTTTCACTGCCATATAGAAGAGTACTAAGGACACGGGCTTGGTAGATGAGGACTTTTGTTTTGGCAGTAAGTTTCCGTTCTCCCAGACTTCTTAACCTGTTCATTGTTGTTGCTGCCTTACCTATCCTGATGTTGATTTCCTGATCTAGGGATAATTTGCTATTTACCTCTGATCCTAGATATGTAAAATGATCTACTATCTCTAGTTCGGCGTCGTCAATAAAGATTTATGGTAACCCATGTGCACCTTGCGGCATAATCTGTGTCTTCATGTTGCTAATTGTTAAACCAAATTCAGAACAAGCATTGGAGAATGCAGATAAAATACAAATAAAATGAAGATTTAAAAATAAGTGGAATCTTGAAAGAGAGAGAGAGAGAGAGCAACAGGTATACAAAAATAAACTTTCGGCACATTCAGAGACAATGTTGCAAAAAAAAAAGCAGAGATTTTGGCTGGAACAGTTTCAACCACTGGGAAATTTAACTTGAGAGGTGAAAGAAACAAAGATCCTTGTTAACAGAAGAAGAGAACATGAAAACACAAAAGTCCTTCATTCCCCACTACAGAAATCCATAGGCAGCAACCTCCTGACACCAATTCCTACCGGTGTACTCCCATTTTTTCCCATTCACTCGCCTTGAACTCAAGCGTAGTCCATACACCTGCTACTACTTCTGGTGGGCTGGCCTAATGTTTTTGCATGTGGATTAGCTTTCCCTATTACTAGTGTCCCTTGCCATCAGGTGAACCCACTCCGACTTCAGAGGTACTTGTAATTTACGTCCTCAAGTCATGAAAATAAGTCAACATTTTTCAAGACATGTTTATTGAGGGATACATTTATTTTTAATTTATTTACGAATACCCTGATTCTGTCAGGTTTCTGCCTTATGCTATGTGTTACGTTTGAAGATTTTAAGTTTTCTGTCCATGACCATAGTTTCCTCGAAAGTCCCTATGCTCTCTATAGTGTGAATTTGCTTAACGTTAAGAATAACTATCATGATACAGAACTTCCTGTATTTGTGTTTATTATTTTTAGTATAGTGATGTCGCATGAAGCGGGTTTGTTTTGCTTATTGCATTTGTAAGTTTATGCCTATATCATTTTCTGGCTATTCTAGCAATAATGTATATGTTGCCAGTATTATTTGAACATTTAACATATTAATCCCTAATGGACAGGAGGATTTGAATGTTTGATGCAGGACATTATTTTCATTTTTGAATAATTATATACTGTTAAAGTTTAAAGGTCAGTTATTTCCAAGTTGTTGTTTTCCAAATTAGAATAATGATGTTAGTTGGTTGCATATCCTTTACAAGATGTTGCAGTCAACCCCAGCAGTTTTTTGCTGTTTGTGATTTCTTGGCAAATTTACGTTCAATAGTTTGTCATTGCTTTCTGAATGACTCACTCATACCTTTGTATGAAAATCAATGCAAGGCAGTCTGCTTCCAAATCACTCACAGCTGTATTTTGAACATGCTATATGCAATTACAAATTGCATCCGTAACTCCTTCGCCACAGACCCGGCTAATGATATACATGGTTTTAAAGGGAATATTAAACCAAGACAAAATTAAACCCAAAGTTTGATATAAATTTCCAGACAGAAATGCAGTTGTTTTTAATTTTTTAAGTGTTAAAAACCATGCAGTTGTCCCTAAGTGTTTCAAAGAAAAGCTGAATTGCAATCTTTAACATTAAAGCATCTCTAATTTGACAGTAACTCTTGTATTACGTGGACCCATAAGGGAGGCAAAGAATAGTAACACTACAACCTATCATGCATGCCATAAGAGATGACTAAGGAGGGTTGGTGTGAGACTGGCTACCTCTTATCTTTGAAAACTTTAGTTGCACAATCCAATCAATCATGAACAGGTCTACACAGGGCTTGGTGGGGCATGTGCTCCACTGGGAGATGACATGTAGAAGAAGAAGAACCATGTGACTGTATTGGGAGATGACATGTAGAAGAAGAAGAAGAACCATGTGACTGTATTGGGAGATGACATGTAGAAGAAGAAGAACCATGTGACTGTATTGGGAGATGACATGTAGAAGAAGAAGAACCATGTGACTGTATTGGGAGATGACATGTAGAAGAAGAACCATGTGACTGTATTGGGAGATGACATGTAGAAGAAGAACCATGTGACTGTATTGGGAGATGACATGTAGAAGAAGAAGAACCATGTGACTGTATTGGGAGATGACATGTAGAAGAAGAAGAAGAACCATGTGACTATTGGGAGATGACATGTAGAAGAAGAAGAACCATGTGACTGTATTGGGAGATGACATGTAGAAGAAGAAGAACCATGTGACTGTATTGGGAGATGACATGTAGAAGAAGAACCATGTGACTGTATTTTGTTGATTTTTAGACCCAACTCTATTGTACACTTAATGACCTATAATGTAAACATATTTTAGACTTACGTGTACTGAAAAGTCAAGACTCACTTCATGGCAGCGCTTTCAATACTGTGGTGGTCTGAAAGTGAACCTGCAATATCTCCAAAATATAGCTAGATAGGAACAGTTTAACACAGCGTGTTTAAACAGGAAGGTTTGTAAAGGAAAATATAGAAAGAGTATTAATGAATGGAAACAAAAACAATATATATGCATTGGAGACCGCAGAGCACAGAACATTTTAAGTGAAAAAATGCTTTAGAATGAAATAGTTGGAGACCTAAAATATCACAGAGAAGATAGTTAAAGACAGAGAAGATAGTTAAAGACAGAGAAGATAGTTAAAGACAGAGAAGATAGTTAAAGACAGAGATGATAGTTAAAGACAGAGATGATAGTTAAAGACAGAGAAGATAGTTAAAGACAGAGAAGATAGTTAAAGACAGAGATGATAGTTAAAGACAGAGAAGATAGTTAAAGACAGAGAAGATAGTTAAAGACAGAGAAGATAGTTAAAGACAGAGATGATAGTTAAAGACAGAGAAGATAGTTAAAGACAGAGAAGATAGTTAAGACAGAGAAGATAGTTAAAGACAGAGAAGATAGTTAAAGACAGAGAAGATAGTTAAAGACAGAGAAGATAGTTAAAGACAGAGAAGATAGTTAAAGACAGAGAAGAAGATAGTTAAAGACAGAGAAGATAGTTAAAGACAGAGAAGATAGTTAAAGACAGAGAAGATAGTTAAAGACAGAGAAGATAGTTAAAGACAGAGAAGATAGTTAAAGACAGAGAAGATAGTTAAAGACAGAGAAGATAGTTAAAGACAGAGAAGATAGTTAAAGACAGAGAAGATAGTTAAAGACAGAGAAGATAGTTAAAGACAGAGAAGATAGTTAAAGACAGAGAAGATAGTTAAAGACAGAGAAGATAGTTAAAGACAGAGAAGATAGTTAAAGACAGAGAAGATAGTTAAAGACAGAGAAGATAGTTTAAAGACAGAGAAGATAGTTAAAGACAGAGAAGATAGTTAAAGACAGAGAAGATAGTTAAAGACAGAGAAGATAGTTAAAGACAGAGAAGATAGTTAAAGACAGAGAAGATAGTTAAAGACAGAGAAGATAGTTAAAGACAGAGAATGATAGTTAAAGACAGAGAAGATAGTTAAAGACAGAGAAGATAGTTAAAGACAGAGAAGATAGTTAAAGACAGAGAAGATAGTTAAAGACAGAGAAGATAGTTAAAGACAGAGAAGATAGTTAAAGACAGAGAAGATAGTTAAAGACAGAGAAGATAGTTAAAGACAGAGAAGATAGTAAAGACAGAGAAGATAGTTAAAGACAGAGAAGATAGTTAAAGACAGAGAAGATAGTTTAAAGACAGAGATGATAGTTAAAGACAGAGAAGATAGTTAAAGACAGAGAAGATAGTTAAAGACAGAGAAGATAGTTAAAGACAGAGAAGATAGTTAAAGACAGAGAAGATAGTTAAAGACAGAGAAGATAGTTAAAGACAGAGAAGATAGTTAAAGACAGAGAAGATAGTTGACAGAGAAGATAGTTAAAGACAGAGAAGATAGTTAAAGACAGAGAAGATAGTTAAAGACAGAGAAGATAGTTAAAGACAGAGAAGATAGTTAAAGACAGAGAAGATAGTTAAAGACAGAGAAGATAGTTAAAGACAGAGAAGAATAGTTAAAGACAGAGAAGATAGTTAAAGACAGAGAAGATAGTTAAAGACAGAGAAGATAGTTAAAGACAGAGAAGATAGTTAAGACAGAGAAGATAGTTAAAGACAGAGAAGATAGTTAAAGACAGAGAAGATAGTTAAAGACAGAGAAGATAGTTAAAGACAGAGAAGATAGTTAAAGACAGAGAAGAATAATATGAACATAGACGGAGCTGCAGGAGATAGCACAGCTTGGCATGAGTTGCTTGAGGGCTTATACCTCAATGGAGGAATAAAGGGCAACAGCTGCAACGTACTGGAGGCAGGTAGTGTTACGTACTGGAGGCAGGTAGTGTTACGTACTGGAGGCAGGTAGTGTTGCGTACTGGAGGCAGGTAGTGTTACGTACTGGAGGCAGGTGGTGTTACGTACTGGAGGCAGGTACTGTTACGTACTGGAGGCAGGTAGTGTTGCGTACTGGGGGCAGGTAGTGTTGCGTACTGGAGGCAGGTAGTGTTGCATACTGGGGGCAGGTAGTGTTGCGTGCTGGAGGCAGGTAGTGTTGCGTACTGGAGGCAGGTAGTGTTGCGTACTGGAGGCAGGTAGTGTTGCGTCCTGGAGGCAGTTAGTGTTGCGTACTGGATGCAGGTAGTGTTGCGTGCTGGAGGCAGGTAGTGTTGCGTACTGGGGGCAGGTAGTGTTGCGTACTGGAGGCAGGTAGTGTTGCGTCCTGGAGGCAGGTAGTGTTGCGTACTGGGGGCAGGTAGTGTTGCGTCCTGGAGGCAGGTAGTGTTGCGTACTGGATGCAGGTAGTGTTGCGTGCTGGAGGCAGGTAGTGTTGCGTACTGGAGGCAGGTAGTGTTGCGTACTGGAGGCAGGTAGTGTTGCGTCCTGGAGGCAGGTAGTGTTGCGTACTGGATGCAGGTAGTGTTGCGTGCTGGAGGCAGGTAGTGTTGCATACTGGGGGCAGGTAGTGTTGCGTGCTGGAGGCAGGTAGTGTTGCGTACTGGGGGCAGGTAGTGTTGCGTACTGGAGGCAGGTAGTGTTGCGTCCTGGAGGCAGGTAGTGTTGCGTACTGGGGGCAGGTAGTGTTGCGTCCTGGAGGCAGGTAGTGTTGCGTACTGGATGCAGGTAGTGTTGCGTGCTGGAGGCAGGTAGTGTTGCGTACTGGAGGCAGGTAGTGTTGCGTACTGGAGGCAGGTAGTGTTGCGTACTGGAGGCAGGTAGTGTTGCGTACTGGAGGCAGGTAGTGTTGCGTACTGGAGGCAGGTAGTGTTGCTTACTGGAGGCAGGTAGTGTTGCGTACTGGAGGCAGGTAGTGTTGCGTACTGGTGGCAGGTAGTGTTGCGTACTGGAGGCAGGTAGTGATGTGTACTGGAGGCAGGTAGTGTTGCGTACTAGAGGCAGGTAGTGTTGCGTACTGGAGGCAGGTAGTGTTGCGTACTGGAGGCAGGTAGTGTTGCGTACTGGAGGCAGGTAGTGTTGCATACTGGAGGCAGGTAGTGTTGTGTACTGGAGACAGGTAGTGTTGCGTACTGGAGGCAGGTAGTGTTTTTGATAGTGGTGGACTGGCTGTTTTATAATTTGTGTATGTGTGTGTGCTTGCACACACAGTAGTGTGAACAACATATGGGTATGCTTTCAGCTAAGCTAGTTAATGAGTCGCGGTTCCAACTTCACAGCAACGGGTCATCTCCATTATGCTCCGTTTCTTTGCCAGTGAATATCACACAAAATGCCCAATGTGAAAATTGGAAAAGATAGGAGTCTCAGCAAGCCAACAGCCCGCACAGATTCACTGTGCATAATGCTGTCGCCAGAATGCCAACACAAAAGTCCTGCGTGAAAAATACAGTTCATTGTCAATGGAATCGGCAGTCACCAGAAAGACTTCATTGACCCGGGTTTTATTCCACATCTCAGCCTTTTTCCTCAGGGCAACTCACCGAAAGCACCGTACAAAGCATGAACTCCATAGCTCCAGCGATGACTACTAGGAGTCTCCTGAAAATGCACTTGTGAACCGAAAAGGCAAACCAGTCAATTCAGCAACAGCTGGCCACCATCATTCCGAACATGCAATTCATGCTATAAACAACCACGCACAGATGTAAAAACATTCCACACAAAATTCACATCTCAGTGTTGCTCCACGCACTCACTCAGTAGCAGGGCGATGAAACCATAACCTTTCACCTAAGCTAGTCCTTTTAACATTTCAGAAATTACATTGAAGAGTGAGCAATGTGACACTTATCACAGCATTGCCACCAGTATTCAGCATTGCTGTGAGCATCCAAAACAACACGATGGTTGACCGGGGAGATGCACAAGCCGTCCAGCTAATTACATTTGGCAAACGAGAAGCCCCTGAAAGCTTTCACAAGAATCAGGGTGAAAGCAGGATCTATAATCCTCGGCACAAGTCACCACTTTACAGGAATGGTTCTACTGGTAGGTAGAGGGATGACGCCTCTTTAACAGTCTAAGTTATAACCTGATCTTGTTTCTAAAATTCTAAATTATAATTTGATTCTTTCTTCCTTCCTCTTTGTTTTGGTAGCAAGTAATGTTATAAGTAGAAACGGTGGTGGCTAGTGAGCTTGCGCGCCATCATGTTCAATCTCCAATAGTGTCAAGACTGGAGTTTTTGTTTCCTAATCTGTACAGCTGTGGGGTTGACCTGACCTCTTAGAATGGTTAACTTCCAGACTTTCTGGACATTTTCTGTGAAGAAAAGGCAGCAAGCAGGGAGCTGTTTACTACACTTCATTATGCCCTGGGCTTTTATCAATCAATCAGATACCGTCTCCGCAATGAAGGTTGGCTGCAGTGGATCTCCAACACTGTTAGTCGCTCACCATGACTGTACATTCTGTCATATTGCTGTTCATCCATCTCTTGATGTTATCTTCCCACTTGTACCATTGTCTGCTTCTTGCTCGCTTGTCTTCAACCTTACCCTCCAGTATAGTTTTATAAGCATGTTGTGTAAGAGTTACCCATATCGCGAGAGAAAGAGAGATAGGTTCTGTTTGATACAGTAGAAGTTAAATGAGATGTGTGAGTGTTAGAAGACAAGACAACAAGAAGTTAATATTGAACTCAGGTGTTGACATATGTCAGGCAGTTGGTCTAGATTAAGAAGGACATGAAGTGTGGAGACATGATATCTTAAATGTGTTTACTTAGTTTAAGACAAGCTTACAGGATGGAGTGCTTTGTGTAAGAACAGCTGAGTGTTCGAAGGCGTAATGTGAAAGAGATTACATATGCCTTTGAAAACAATGTATTTCCTTAGTGAATTTAAATAGTGAAGCCACAAACAGTATTTGTCATGATGTATTGCCTGGCATATTTCACCGCATCCCATCAAGTTACATACCATATGCCATATGCCGGCTCCATGGCGAAGGCGTTACGGACACAGTTCATAATCCCGCATACTGCGTTCGAAACACACCTGCGGGCGATTTGGCAACAGACCGCCTATCGTTGGTTTTTTATGAAAATGGTATGAGTGCCGGTCGTTCAGAAATTATTGGCAAACTACTGAACGTAAACGTGCCAAGAAAACACCAACAGCCAAAAAATGATGGGGTTGACTGCAGTGTCCTGTTAAGGATATGCAACTAACATTTAACATACCAAGAGCGCGCAAGACCTTCCGGTATGAGTGGACCGATTGCCTTCTTGGACGCCTCAAACAAGGGGCATGCAACAGGACTGTTAAAACTCCCTTTTTGCAGCCCCCATGGTGGACCCCAGAAGTAGACCATGCTTGGAAAGCAAAGAGAGCTGCAGTGAAGCAGCTAAAGAAAGTGAGACAGACACTTCGAAGCTCACGAGAGGAAGTGGACACAGCGGAAAATGTCAAGAAAGACAAGGTGGAGGTTTTCAAGCGCGGTGCTGCAGAGGCCAAAAAGGCAAAATGGGAATGTTTCATGAAGGAGATTGGAGGTGATAAAACACTACAAAAATTCTGGAAACTGCACTGGCATATGCAGAGAAAAGATCGGCCGATGACAGTGGGAACAATCTATAGAGATGATGGTGTGCGCGTGACAACAGACAAAGAGAAAGGGGAGGCGTTTCTCCAGAGATTTTTAGAGCAGACCAAGCATAATGATGCGGCCATCAGGGATGCAGTTAGAGAGGAGCTATCTGGCACCATGAAGAAGATGCAGTATGAAGACATCATACGGGTGGAAGATGTTAAACACATTTTGAAAAAGGCAAAAGACACGGCACCAGGGCCCGATGGGGTCAGGTATGGCCACATGAAGGGTTTGAGCGAAGCAGACCTAGAGGAGATGACTGACTGCTTTAACCAGAGCATTAGGACAGCATCAGTACCGCAGGATTGGGTGCACAGCTATCTCATCCCTCTCCCAAAACCATTCAAGGATCAGTCAAAGCTTAACGGCTTTAGGATCATCACCCTTCAAAATACATTTGGGAAGGTTTTAGAGAAGATAGTCGCTGTCAAGCTGCAAGATGTTTTGGAAAGGGGGAAGCTTCTTCCAAGAGGCCTGGGGAGCTACAGGCCAGGAAAAGATACCTGGTCTAATGCAGCCACTTTTGTCTTTGATGTTTATGAGGGGTTCCAGAGTAGACAGGAAACGATGGCGGCAGCGTTTGATCTCGAGGATGCGTACAATAGAGTTTGATATGATATTTTGATGACCGCCCTGATGGAGAAGGGGGTCAATCCCTGTGTAACAAGCTATGGGGAGGGTCCCAAATAGCCCTGTCACAATGTTTCAAAATTATTCTCTTTATATAGCCCTGGCTGGGATAGGTCTTTACCTGCCAACCCTCCTCCGTTTTCCCCGGACTCACTGTCACTCTTTCTTTCGACCTAAGGACCTATTTCCTGCAATGTTCTTCTGGCTGATCCATATATATAACACAGTGATCGTTGGAATAAACTAAAACTTGATTTATTAAATCAATACAGGACAGCACAGAAAAACATCGAGGCAGTTAACACAGAAAGTTCTAAACCGACACAACACAGATAAAGTTCAGGCACATGGCCTCAAGTAGCCATAGTCACAGTCCCAGCTTCATAAACTGTCCGATCTGTCCATATACATCTCACCCTGTTTGCTGGAATCTCCTTCCTTCCCGGTAATTGGTACAACAGCCTTCTGTAAACCAAACTTCCAGGTTTCCATGGACCACAGTCTTTTTAGTAAACAAATGTTCTAGGGAAGTGCCATGTAATCACCTGTCATAATGTCAGGTAGGAAATAATGTCCTGGAGAATAGTTCTCATATAATAATGGGTGTGTCTGAGTGATTGGCGGGGTCCAGCCAATAATACAAAAGGACTCAATCCAAACGTATCGAGATGACTGGTGATGTGTCAGTACAGCTGATGGTCATTCTTTCAAGGTCAGCAGTGGCTCTATCTTGTAGAGATCATATTCTTAAAACAGGCATGGCCCAAACCCTGCCATGGCATAGTCATAACCTGCTTTCTGCGTAGAGCCCTGTCGAGACCTTCAGCTCTGTTCATACTTTCAAAAGAAGAAGGACCCTGGAAAGAACAAACATTCGAGTGAGGGATCAAGCTGACTCAAGCACCACACATTATTTATGTATTTCAGCTTACCAACACCAGTTTATCAGTGGCTTGCTTGAATGCGTCGGACATGTCAGGTAGCCCCTGGATTGGCTACGTCCTGGCTTGCATAGACCTCCAATCTGTAGACGTCCGGTCGGCTATACTATGCACCCTGTTACATACACGAATCACTCTCCTCACTCATACCCTGCCTTTATTATTATTGGGCACATTCATTCCCATGCTTTCCTCTCACTTGCAAACCATGCCTTTCTCGCAACCAAGATCTTGTGGTGTGGTGTGGGTACATTTATGTATGTAAAGAAGTTTCGTTCCCTATTGCCAGCAAGACTAAGAAAGAAGATACCACCCCTCCCGGCCGCCGCTCTCGACTGAGCTGTAGCACCAATGTACCGGCAGTGCCCTTCCCAAGCCATACGTGTAGATGAGTTCAGGTTCTCTCAGTGAGATAGAGAAGCCCATTATCTTCCCGACATCATCCTATCGAGTAAAAGACGAAAGAGATAGCACTGTGGATAGCCTCTTCCGGCTCAAGAAGATAGATCATAGATTGGTGGACCCCATTCCCAAGGAGCACACCGTAGCTATCTAATGTGCTTATATCTAAAAGAGAGATGCTACTAAGTAACGGTAAGCCGTAGGAAGAAAGATAGCAACAGCTCATCTGCCGCCAAGAACAAATGAAATCCTCTGGGGAGATATATTGTTCAGATTCACTCCCCCTGCTATGCCAAGAACAAGACGCCTAGTCAGACTGCCAACGGTCAACCCACTCACAATATGGGCATAACCGGCTTTTCGCCAGTTCGTTTCAGTCGTTAAGACAATAGATATTTATAGGCCAAGTTTTGCCTGGACCCAAGAAAACCCAAGTTTACCTTTTTCCTTCCACCAGTAGTAGACCTTTTAAATGTCTCAATCTTTAACTTGAACTCTTGACATTCGGCCGTGGATGGCCATCAGTAGAAACGGACATGAATCCTCCAGAAGCCGCACCAGTGCACATTTGGCGCAAGGCGCTTCATCGGGTTTACCCGCAAGATCCAAACATAATTTACTCGCTCCATGTAAAGATTGTGTTATGAAGGTAACCCAAAGAACTATCTTTCATGGAGATTGAGCGAACAAGAGAACTGAGAGCTTCCGAAAGCCGTTTCCCCCTGTTTCCCCAAGAATAAAAGAATGCATAAGGACATGGGCCACTGGCGTTTCGCTACATAGGCCCCCTCTTAAGAAAGTCGAACCCTACGAACTTTCTACTGTTAGTGGTTCTGTTCGAATGACCCCACCCTCACATTCAACCATAGGATGTCGTGATAGGAAATCCGCTCCCACATTCTCCCTTCCGGGGATGTATTCGACCGTGAACTGATACGGTTGTAGGAGCAATGACCATCTCATTAACCTCGCGTTCAGTTTCTTAGAAGTTGCCAAGAACGTCAGAGGTTGATGGTCGGATTGCACTTTGAACTGGACTCCATACAGATAAGGTTGAAATTTCTGTACCGCCCACACTAGAGCTAGACATTCCCGTTCGACGGTGGAGTAATTCCGTTCGGCGGGTAACAGTTTTCGACTGGCATATGCCACCGGACACAGCACCGAAGGATTATCTCGCCCTTCCTGCAACAGAGTTGCCCCAATCCCTATGTTACTCGCGTCGGTTCTCAGAACAAACGTTTTCTCCAAATCTGGGAGTTGCAGGACTGGCCTATCCACCAACGCCTGTTTCAGCTTCCCATAAGCCTCTTCACAGCTCGGGGTCCAGACTATAGGATCTGGTGATCCTTTCTTCAGGGTTTCGGTTAACGGCGCCCCTATTTCGTTGAACTTCGGAATGAATTTCTGGTAAAACCCACACAGAGACAAGAAAGACCTAACATCTTTTTTGGATTTAGGACGGGGTGCGAGACGGACCTTTTCAATATTCTTTTCTTCCGGTACCAGTCCCCCTGGGGTAATAGTATGTCCCAGAAATTCCAAAGATTGATAGCCAATCATGCATTTGGCTGGACGGGCGGTTAACCCTTCCTCTTTTAATCTTATGAAGATTTGTTCCAAGGATTTCAGGTGATCACTCAGATTGTCAGACGCGATGAGAATATCATCCATAAACGAGACCACAGAGGGATCCTTTAAAGGGTCTAATAACATTCTCATCATACGAGTGAACACACTGGGCGCATTGCTCAGCCCAAAAGGCATCACCTTAAATTCGTAATGGCCGCTCGGAGTACTGAAAGCGAGCATGGGTCGAACCTCAGGCTTCACAGGGATCTGATAATATCCCCGACTTAAATCGATTTTTGAGAAGTACTTTGCCCTATTTAATCTGGCAAATAGTTGATTTGTGTTTGGTAACGGCTCAACTTGGAATGTTGTACAGCTGTTTAAATGCCTGTAATCAATACATAAGCGGTGCTCCCCGCTTGGCTTCCTCAACAAGACAACCCCGGCATTATAAGGAGAAGTCGAAGGAGTTATGATGTCATCATCCAGAAGCTTCTGGATTTCGGCTTCCAGAGCCTTCTCTTTCGAAAAGGGCACTGGATATATTTTTTGGCGAACGGGGTCTTGGGTAGTCAGAGTCATATCAAACTCGACCAACCCTGTCCGCCCTGGCCGATCGGTAAGGATCTGCTGATGGGACTCCAACAAACGGATGACCAGATCTGTTTCTTCAGCCGACAGATCAGGATTTATATGTACATCCCTATAGGTTTCTCCAGGGTGTAAAGGATACCCCCTATCCGCGTCTTCGCCCGATTCAGTTTCCATCGCGACCGCCATAGTCATGAGTGGGAGAGAAGTACCATCGGATCGTTCCTCATATTTTTTGAGGAGGTTAATGTGGAAGATTTAAGATTTCCCCCTGATCCGGATAGCATAATTGGTACGGGACACAACCCTTTCCACCGGGAAAGGTCCCTGCCAACCAATTTCGAGTTTATTGGAACCTACTGGAAGTAACAACAGAACCCGATCCCCCACTTTAAGAGACCTATCTTTCGTCCTTCTATTGTAGTAGGCCGCGTGTCTCTTTCTGGCCGCTCTCAGATTCTGAGCTGCCAAAGCCCAACCCGTCTGGAGTTTCTTCTTTAACTCTTCGACGTATTTATATGAGGATACAACTTCTTCGGCAGTTTCTTCCTCTGTCCAACATCTCAATAGGGCTTCTAAGGGACCCTTAATAGGTCTCCCGAATAGTAGAGTGGCTGGTGGCAACCCGGTCGACCCATGGGGAACCTCCCGATAGGCGAACAAGGCGGCCGAGATATACTCATCCCATCTGTCTGGTTTCTCTTGAGCCAGCTTCCGAAGCATGGTCATCAAGGTACCATTAAACCTCTCTACTTGCCCATTAGACTGAGGGTGGTACAGGCTTGTATGAATGTGGTTAGTCTGGAAGATACGAAAGACTTCTTCCATCAGCTTACCACAGAACTGAGACCCATTGTCCGTTAGGATCTGGTTGGGAAATCCCAACCGAGTAAAGGTCTCCATCAGTGCATCAGCCACTCGCTTAGAGTCGATTGTGGCCAACGGTATCGCCTCGCCCCACATGGAACAGCAATCCACCATCGTGAGAATGTACTTATTCCTCTTCCTAGTCCGAGGAAGAGGACCAACAAGATCGATGGCAACTCTCTCGAAAGGAGAGTTCATAATGGGCATGTCTCCCAGAACTACCGGAGCTGTCCAGTGTTTTGGTGCCACACGCTGGCACTCTGGGCACGACTTGACGTACCTACGCACGTCTCCAGTCATCCCTGGCCAGTAGTAATGGCAGGAAATGCGCTGGAGAGTTGCCCCGACACCCATATGTCCACTGAATGAAATGGTGTGTCCCATATGAAGAAGCTGTTCCCGATAAGCCTTAGGAACTACCAGCTGTCCATGCTGGCGATCCTCCACTCCGGCTCTCCGGTACAGTAACCGATTCTTCATATAATACTGACCCCGTCTTGGTGGGTCAGAACTTTTGGGCAACTGATTGAAGCAAGGTTGCAAAGTAGCATCCTGGCTTTGAGCAGCTCGTAACTCCCCAGGCAAGGGATTCACGATCAAGGCCGGCGTCTGCTCATCCTCCGATTGAGATCTGGTTTGCATCGCCCCTACGTACATGGGTTCGGTTGGAATCCCTAGAAAGACGTAGCGACAACCCAAGATCATTGGGAAGATAGGATCTAGCAGAACGGCTGCCTATATAGTGCCGGTAACATATTTTGATTTGATGTCTACCTTCGCAATTGGAAGAGACATCGCTACCGCACTTTTTGTCGCCGTTTGAATCTCAATAGATTCCCCGGTTAGCTGCTCCGGGCTCACTAAGTGTGATGAAATTACAGCCTCAAACTGCAGACCGGTGTCATAGAGACACTCAACTGGTTGTCCGTTCACAAGTACCGTTTCTACTACTGGTCGTTTTTCTGAATCATTGTTCCCAAGATCCCTCCCTTCTACTTCCTTGTGAGACCCTTCCCCGGTTTCTACAAGACAAGCAGCATAGTGAGAGTCTTTCTGTTTACGCCGGCAATCAACCGTATTGTGTGTGGGAGATTTGCAATAGGCGCACCACTTTTCACTCCACTTTCTTTTAGGAGATCCAGGTGGACTCTTACCAGAGGGTTTCTTAATAGGAACTTTCTCGAAAGGATCCTCCTTCTTGGTGTGAGCTGTTTTAGGGTTCTTCTTCTTTCCAGACCAGGTGTCTGGTGGTCGGGGATTGGGTTGTGACAATTCCCCATTATCCCCATGAGCTAGCACATACCTTTCTGCCAATGTGTTGACTATGTCTAACCTTTCTGCCCCATTTTCAAGCAAGAAGGTTTGCAATGGCTTAGGCATCATCCTCTTCATTTGGTCCACGACCACTAATTCTTCCAAACTTTCATAGTCATTAGCAAATCCAGCTAATGACATCCACTTCAAAAGGTAAGACTTCAGGCGAACACTGTAGGCTGCGAACATCTCTCCTGGCTCTCTCTTGGACTTTCTGAACTGCTGACGGTATGTATGGGCTGTCATCTGGAACCTTTTCAATAATGCTTTTTCCAGAGCCTCATAGTCATTCTCCATACCAGGTGGCAACCTTGAATAGACCTCGTACGCTGTCCCCCTCAGGCCCTGCGAGATTTTCAAGTTCCATTTCCCACGTTCCAGTCCCATAGCCAAAGCCATCGACTGGAATTTTTGAAGATACTGGTCGATCTTCTCTTTGTGTTCATCGAACGGGAGCAAAGGGAACTTCATTGCCTGATATGGACCGCCACTAGAAGATGTTGAGTCAGGGAGAACTGCGCCTCCCACTGCACCCTCGGTTTCCTTGGCAGTTTGAGCTTTTAACTCCAACTCCCTCATACGAAACTCATGGTCTCTGACGGCCTGCTCGGCCTCCATTGTCTTGGCTTCGCGCACCGCCTGTCTGAAGTCTCTCTCCCTTTCCTGCACATATTTCTGTAACTCCGCTCCATCATAGCCCATCTCACGCCCTGTAGCCTGTACGTCAGCGACATTAAACCCAGCTGATGCCATCTTAAACTCAGAGGGTAAGGGTAGAGGTAATTGTCTATTAAATTGCACTCACAAGTACACAACAAGTTACATTACACGACCACAACACGTCATATGTCGGTCAGTCTGTGTCAGGCAGAGTATAGACAATAGCCAGGCACGGTAGGCAGAACCTATTGATAGTAGACAAGGATATCTGTCCCCTATCACTAAATCAGCCAGAACTCCACCAGGATTTCAAATATCCCGCGACGTGCCCCCAGAAATTGTAACAAGCTATGGGGAGGGTCCCAAATAGCCCTGTCACAATGTTTCAAAATTATTCTCTTTATATAGCCCTGGCTGGGATAGGTCTTTACCTGCCAACCCTCCTCCGTTTTCCCCGGACTCACTGTCACTCTTTCTTTCGACCTAAGGACCTATTTCCTGCAATGTTCTTCTGGCTGATCCATATATATAACACAGTGATCGTTGGAATAAACTAAAACTTGATTTATTAAATCAATACAGGACAGCACAGAAAAACATCGAGGCAGTTAACACAGAAAGTTCTAAACCGACACAACACAGATAAAGTTCAGGCACATGGCCTCAAGTAGCCATAGTCACAGTCCCAGCTTCATAAACTGTCCGATCTGTCCATATACATCTCACCCTGTTTGCTGGAATCTCCTTCCTTCCCGGTAATTGGTACAACAGCCTTCTGTAAACCAAACTTCCAGGTTTCCATGGACCACAGTCTTTTTAGTAAACAAATGTTCTAGGGAAGTGCCATGTAATCACCTGTCATAATGTCAGGTAGGAAATAATGTCCTGGAGAATAGTTCTCATATAATAATGGGTGTGTCTGAGTGATTGGCGGGGTCCAGCCAATAATACAAAAGGACTCAATCCAAACGTATCGAGATGACTGGTGATGTGTCAGTACAGCTGATGGTCATTCTTTCAAGGTCAGCAGTGGCTCTATCTTGTAGAGATCATATTCTTAAAACAGGCATGGCCCAAACCCTGCCATGGCATAGTCATAACCTGCTTTCTGCGTAGAGCCCTGTCGAGACCTTCAGCTCTGTTCATACTTTCAAAAGAAGAAGGACCCTGGAAAGAACAAACATTCGAGTGAGGGATCAAGCTGACTCAAGCACCACACATTATTTATGTATTTCAGCTTACCAACACCAGTTTATCAGTGGCTTGCTTGAATGCGTCGGACATGTCAGGTAGCCCCTGGATTGGCTACGTCCTGGCTTGCATAGACCTCCAATCTGTAGACGTCCGGTCGGCTATACTATGCACCCTGTTACATACACGAATCACTCTCCTCACTCATACCCTGCCTTTATTATTATTGGGCACATTCATTCCCATGCTTTCCTCTCACTTGCAAACCATGCCTTTCTCGCAACCAAGATCTTGTGGTGTGGTGTGTGGGTACATTTATGTATGTAAAGAAGTTTCGTTCCCTATTGCCAGCAAGACTAAGAAAGAAGATACCACCCCTCCCAGCCGCCGCTCTCGACTGAGCTGTAGCGCCAATGTACCGGCAGTGCCCTTCCCAAGCCATACGTGTAGATGAGTTCAGGTTCTCTCAGTGAGATAGAGAAGCCCATTATCTTCCCGACATCATCCTATCGAGTAAAAGACGAAAGAGATAGCACTGTGGATAGCCTCTTCCGGCTCAAGAAGATAGATCATAGATTGGTGGACCCCATTCCCAAGGAGCACACCGTAGCTATCTAATGTGCTTATATCTAAAAGAGAGATGCTACTAAGTAACGGTAAGCCGTAGGAAGAAAGATAGCAACAGCTCATCTGCCGCCAAGAACAAATGAAATCCTCTGGGGAGATATATTGTTCAGATTCACTCCCCCTGCTATGCCAAGAACAAGACGCCTAGTCAGACTGCCAACGGTCAACCCACTCACAATATGGGCATAACCGGCTTTTCGCCAGTTCGTTTCAGTCGTTAAGACAATAGATATTTATAGGCCAAGTTTTGCCTGGACCCAAGAAAACCCAAGTTTACCTTTTCCTTCCACCAGTAGTAGACCTTTTAAATGTCTCAATCTTTAACTTGAACTCTTGACATTCGGCCGTGGATGGCCATCAGTAGAAACGGACATGAATCCTCCAGAAGCCGCACCAGTGCACATTTGGCGCAAGGCGCTTCATCGGGTTTACCCGCAAGATCCAAACATAATTTACTCGCTCCATGTAAAGATTGTGTTATGAAGGTAACCCAAAGAACTATCTTTCATGGAGATTGAGCGAACAAGAGAACTGAGAGCTTCCGAAAGCCGTTTCCCCCTGTTTCCCCAAGAATAAAAGAATGCATAAGGACATGGGCCACTGGCGTTTCGCTACACCCTGGTTGGTGAACTGGATAGCGGCCGTCCTACACTCTCGTCGGGTTGCTCTCCGTCTGGGTGCATGGACCTCAGAGCCACATATTTTAACCCTGGGACTGCCACAGGGATCTGCAGTCTCACCGGTGCTCTTTAATGTGTATACAAGCAAGATTGCAAACCTAGAAGCACCAGGGGTTGGAAGAATACTAACATTTGCAGATGATATTCTTGCATATAGGCAGGGGAGAGATAGGGAGCAAACAGCCCAGGAGTTACAGGCGACAGTAGATAAAGTGATTGACTGGTGCACAGAAATGAGTGCTGTCATCCACCCGGAAAAGGCGGCTGTTTTGTGGTGCTCTCTGGACAACAGGATTGTAAGAGCTGATGTCCCAAGCCTCGCGATAGATGGTAGAAATGTCAGCAGAGAGAGCAAACTGAAGTATCTGGGGATCACATTTGACAGGAGCCTATCCTTCAAGGACCATGTGGAGACTGTCGTGACAAGAACTCTAAAGGGACTCAATGCACTTAAAACTATGGCTGCGATGGACATAGAGCAGAGAATGCTTTTCACACTATACCAGCACTTGATCCTCTCAGTAATTGATTATGGATTAGGTCTGCTCACTGTCTCAGAGAGTCAGCTGGTGAAGTTAGAGCGCATACAGAACGAAGCTATGCGGGTCATTCTGGGATGCACTAGAGACACCCCAGTAGTGTGTATGCATTACATCCTTGGTCTGCCGACTGTTGCTGGTAGGCTCAAGGTGATGCAGGCGAAGGCATACCTCAGAGTAGCTGCAGACACAGACCACCCACTGCATGAGGCGCTGGACGCAGTTAAGGGTCAGCGACTGATAAGAGGGAAATCATGGATGGCTCAGGCGGAGGATACGATCAGACAGGTGTGCCCCTTGGAGAACATTAGGCGTGGAGAGGAGTGGGTCAGAGTGCCAGCGGAGCAGTCAGACTTGTGCAGAGTTATAATCACATTAAGCCGGGAGTGCAGGGAGTGGCCAGCAGGGGCCACGGAAGTGGAAATCCAGCAACTAATTCAGGACAATGCTCACTCGGGTGATGTGATTATCTACACAGATGGTTCGGTGTCAAGAGGTGAGAGAAGTGGCTGGGGGTTCATAGCCAAAGCTAATGGTCGATGTTTGGGGCAGGAGAGCCTGGCATATGATACCACAACATCCAGCTTAAGAATGGAAGTGGAGGCAGTCACTGCGGCTCTCCGCTGGATGGAGAATACGACACACACACACATCGTGATTGTAACTGACTCAGAAAGCATGCTGACGAGGGTGAGGACGAGCAGACTTCGTGCGGAGTGGCTTGCTTCGCTTCGGAGGTCACGGGTGACAAGCATCGCCTGGATCTTTTCTCCGGGGCATGCCGGTGTGCTGGGAAATGAACAGGCGGACAGATTGGCTGGCTCTGCAGAACTTGGTGGAGTATTGATACATGACAAGGCAGACGTGGTTGCGGCCTTGTGGGAGCACGTGCACACCTCAGAGGAGCAAATGGATTACCATGGTCTGGCAAGAATGAGACAACGAGCAGTGACGAAGGGATCTGGCCGACGCTCAACGCTCAAAGGAAAGGCGAGACGGACTTATAATCAGATTGCTACTGGTACTATTAGTGTTGGAACTCTTTGCTGGCTGCTGAGGATGGGGACGGAGCACTTATGGGAATGCCCCGTATGCTGTGATGTCGATTCCTAAATCAATCAATCAATCAATACCATATGAAGCGAATAAGTGAATTGTACATTGACTGAAATACTTAAAACACATAATCACTGATATTGTTCAGATGTGGAGCATCAGTTATCCCCATGGTAATCACAAATTGAAAATTAAATCTTTCTGTTTGCAGAAAACTGGCTGGAACTACCTAATCGCTTATTGTTCGTGAAATACAATATACAAAACACCTTTTTATTGTGGTTAACTTACTGATAGCTATTTAAAAAAATGTCTCAAAATCACCGAGCTCAGCATATTACGACCTGTTGACTTCACAGGGATTCCTGAAGACTGATTAACTAACTCTCTTTTCCACCCACACTGGTATGTGTTCAGTTACTCGATTTGCCAATTGTTGTTCCATTTTACTTATAAAAGTTGCTTGGCACTCACACTGGAATTGATCAGTACAGTTTGATTTGGTGTTCAGAGACAATAGTTTATTCACAGATGGAGTAGGTATTGGGATTGCGTTATATTTGAGCAATGGTTCAGCAGCAAAGAGTTGAGTTGAGTCAAGAACCGACATCACTGCACTCAGGACATTCGTATTACATGCTCTGTCCCCTCGTTCAACAGCCAGTGAAGAGTCATACTACTAATCGTTCCCACCGCTATCTGATTAAAAGTTCTCCTGGTCTTCCCTCCCAGTTTTGAGATTCTTCCAGAACCCCTGCCGATCCCCCGCAATCTCATTCTTTCCACATATGGGTTCTCAATCTGTTCCTCCGCCTTCTCCACCTGGTCCCACAAACACGTCCCCCTTGTCCATAGGCAAAATTCCACCAAGACATGCCTTCCCTGCTAGCCTCTCAGCCTGTTCATTCCCCCGTACACCCGCATGACCAGGGCAAAATATCCGTACAATTCTCACGATCTGTGACCTCTGAAGAGACGAGAGCCATTCCATACGAAACATTCCTTTCTCCACCTTGCTAAGCATACTCTTTGAATCCGTAATGAATACAACGCAATGCCGCTGTTACTGCTCAGCAGCAAAGAATGTTTGGTTTTTTGCTGTTTTAAGTTTTAATATGCTGACATATACCTTTATTGAATTAAGGCCTACCACATGAAAGTCAAGGTAGTTCCATGGCAGATACGGCTGTTGAGGAAGTTCAAATGTTAGGGCTTGACATATTCTAGGCCATAGGAGGTGGGTTGGTCAGTTCCCTTCCTTGCCATCTCTGTTTTCCAGATCATTCCCAGTTTTTCCGGGAAGGTAACCCGGCTAACAAATGCCAGAAGAAGTCGGATGTGTCCACCAAAAGGTTCAAATATTGCAGCTCTTCTGTAAACAGGCACAACACAATCACATCTAAGACAACATTCTGCACGCACAAAGAAGAAGAAGAATTCTCAGTTGTTTCTAAAAGTTAATTTGGTACGTGTTTTATAAGTGTGAATAAACTTCTTCAAAACTGGTGGGAAAAAGAAATTCTGCCAGTGCTGAGGCTTGAACCTGGACCAGTGTCTTGGTGAGCAAGCACATTGCCATGACCGCTGATGTGTAGGTTTAGAGTGTGTAATGACTGTAGATGGTAGTTCTTTAACACAACGTGGCTCGCTCACACAGCTGTCTGGCAGATGCTGATAATGTTAGTTAGTTAGTCGACAGATCGTCCTCATTGCACATCGAACCATTCCGTCCATAAGTGCACGGATCCCGTCAGCAAATCCCGCAGCGTGTAACAGCTAACGACACCAGTTCTGTGTTGGTTTATTACTCTTCTTTGGCTTCCCTAGTAGTGTTCTTGTTTTGCCACCCCTCTTTAAACTTGCTGTTCTCTGAGCCTGACCATGGTTGTAGATTCACAGTCATTACTTGGTTCTAACGAACGACTTACTTCTCATAGAGCATTCAGAATGTCAGCCTGGTCCATGGCTCATCCGCCTTGCACAGTAGCCTTACCTGCAAGCTTGTCAGCCTGCTCATTTCCTCATACACCCACATGCCCTGGCACGAAAATGAAATTAATCTTTGCCAGCCAAGACCGCTCCAGAGACAGCAACCACTCTCTTCGGATCCACCCCATCCCTATCTTCATGAGCATGCTCATTGAGTCACTAAGGAAATACACACTAGTGAATGTCTGTGTCTCAAGCCATGTTATTGCTTTACTTACTGCCATGACTTTCATAGTCAGGCTTATTGTGGTCAAAGCGAAAGCACCAGAATCTTCCTTCACAATTCTCTTTCCGACCTGAGCTGTAAAAGCCCATGAACTTCTCACTTGTCGAACGACCGACCCATCTGTGTAAATGACAGCACCACCCTCCAAATAATTCTTGAAAATCAAAGCCTGTACTTCCACCTCCACAGCAGCTGGATTTTCTTCTCTGCATTTTCTGTCTAGTTAGATGCAAACTGAAAAGGACGTACAGAAATCTGTTGGCATTCGTACCCACTCCTCGCCAGGTTCTAAGTCCTCAAGTGAACACACCTGTTGAAGAATGTCTTCGGCTTGACCCATCCACGACCTTCCTCTTTTTAACCTGCTGCCCTTTACCTTCTTAATATCACTGTGCAGTGGATGTTGTGTGTTTGCATTGATTCTGAGGTAGGCACGTGCTCTGCAAATTTGTATTCTGTCCCCAATGGTTGGAAAATCAAGAAGGTAGCGCATCGCCCTGCATGCTGTATCTCTTGTGCATCCAAGAATAATATGCATAGCTTCATTCTGTATCATTTCCATCCTTTCCATCTGCTTACAGCTGATAGTCAGGATCTTCATCGCATACTCCAAAACAGAAAGGACTGGACCCTCATAAAGGAGACATACATGGCGCTGCTCACAGTTTGTTGCCGCCATCACCCGCTTCGCAGCCAAACCTCGCTTTGTTATGACCTGGTCTATGAGCTCATGATAAGCAAAGCTTTGATCAAAACAGTATCCCCAGGTAGTTCATTGCCTGCGTTCTTTCCACCGTCTCTGAACACAGATTAATAGTTGATGTTGGAGTGTTGACAATATAGTAGTTCAAAGAGAACCATGTGACTGCTGCCTTCGTTGGGTTGACCATTGCCCCAGATTCCACACACTAAGTGCTTAAGCAATTTAGTTCTGTTTGTAGATCAACAGCAACCCGATCTCTATCCTTACCCTGACAATACACTAACACATCGTCGGCATATGACAGTGTCCTTCCCGGTCCTCTGATCTGCTTGTCAGTAATTCTCACAGTATAGGCATTGAACAGCACCGGAGATAATGATGATCCCTGTGGCAAGCCTGGATATATTGTTGTTGGTTCAGAAGTCCAACTGCCACATCTAAAAACTACTTTCCGTTGGAAGAGGGCTGCGGCGATCCAACTATGGAGGAATGGACATATCTTGAGTTCAAGAAGCTGAAACATTCAGAAATCCAATGGTACTCTGTTGTGTGCATCCTCAAGATCAATTGCCGCAGCACGTTTCAATAACTGAGTGGAAACCTTCATAGACATCATGGGCAAAAACTGCTGCATTGGTACAGGTTTCACTGTTTGGACGGTACCCTCCAAGGGTATATGGGAAACAACCTTGCCTCTCTAGCTGACTTGATATTTTCCTGGCACTTAACTTCTCCAGCAGCTTGCCTATTGTATTTTGCATGATTATTACCCGATATCCCTGAATTTGTATGTGGTCTTTGCCAGGCTTCAGCAAGGGAATAAGATAGCTGTGTAACCACTCTTCCTTGATGCTAGCACTCCCTATGCTGTTGTTGTACATATCTGCTAGTTCCTCTAGCTCGTCGGTACACATATTAATGTCATCATACCTTATATTATATATGATCATGTATTCAAAGCAACTCATGGTAGTAGCTGACATATAGTTTATTCACTAAGGATACACATCCAAACAACCTTCACATCTACCTGAGTCGCTCACTCTTACGTTCTCAGAATTCTCATACACTGTGAACCGAATGCCTGGTGGCCCTTCCACCTCTATGTGCACAGTTTAACGCTTGGTATGCCTTCCACACACTTCAATCTCTGTCTGTTGCAACCTAGTGTGGTGCCAAGTGCTGCTGGTATATAACCGTCATCATATGGGGAAACAGAACTCACTTTTGGGCTACCATTGCTGACAGTCAGTGCCGAATACATATATAAAGATATTCCATGCGTGTCTAACATGTAATCTCTCTAGCTTGTGTAATTCTATAATATGTAATACTTGTCGCTGAAAAACTTCAGTCTTGTCACCAAGCTACCCCTTGCATGAATGATCATTCCTGTTCACCTTTGAGCAACAAATTTTGACGTCAGCATTTCTTGTGCAATACTGAGATTACCGTCATAGTTAACTCTTTTTGGACTATGACACACACTAACCACTGTACCAGCTGCTGATGATTTTTAATGTACACATTGGACATCAGTTTTCAATTGCCAGAAAAGGCCAGGCATCCAATCTACTACCCCAGGATCAGGGAGGAGTATAACATCTTCACAGCTGGATTCAAACCCAGCACCTCGAGTTATTCATTTAACTAGAACTTGAACCTTGACATTTAGGCCATGCCTTGTGCTTCAATTAACATACTTATTTCTTCTTCTTCTTCTCATCCTGTTTCCCTCTTCCCCGTCTTCTTGTGAGTGATTGCAGTCTTTGAACGAGTTCCTGTTTAGTTCCATAAGGCTTGGAATTTTATGTTGATTCAGTGGGTCATTATGTCATTTCTTAACTCACTGTCCTTGTACAAACCTGCAGAACATGTTTAGCAGTTTAATTACATTGTGATGAAACAGATTGATTAAGCCTATGAATGTTGTGATTCAGTCTGTCATGCCCCACCCTGAAATGACAGATGGTGATATATCCTTGCTGGTCAAGAATGTGGTAGTTAATGTTTGGTTGATACTGCAACTTCTTTCTTAATATCAGGTTTGCTGCACAATGTAAACCTCACAGCGCCATATGTCTTTCCACCATCCACTTTTGTAACTACTCATTTATATTGAACTGTTAGGCAAACTTCCACCATCCACTATTGTAACCACTATATTGAACTGTTGGACAAACTTCTAAAATGTGCTTCATTATATTTTCAGTTTACTTATATCGCTTATCTCATTCCAGTACAAAAAAAACTCATCACTGCCACTAGTTACCTTGATCTAGAGAAAAGAATGTTTTGTAGTTTCAGCACATATTTACTCAGTCTTTTCTGTGCACTTTTTCACATAGAAAGCAACAATACAGCGGAGCGTGAGCGCTTCTTGTCTCCTGTCAAACTGGACCCAGGCTGGGATAGTGTTGCCAATGCAGGCAGCTATTAAAAGGATTACCACGGCTCAACGTATCCAGGACATGGAAAGGAATCCACCCAAAGACAGGTGACTAAGTCAGGAGATCACTGTTCTCAGTTGTGTATATCTGTCTGTCCAATAGTTTGTCCTATATGGTCTTTGTCCTATATGGTCATGGGAAAGATTTGAATATTGTTTGTGTTTTCTTTTTATCTGTTGCATTGTTTCTGTATATGTGAAAATTACTTTTATACATGGGGTCACAATCAATTCTTAACCCAAACCATTGACAAAAAGTAGCTTGACTATGGAGGTTATGGCAGTTACTGAAGCAATAGCTTGGCAGGAGGCAAGGCTGTCAACCATGCACGCTTTCTCAGTGACTCAATGAGCATGCTCAGGAAGATCGAGATTGACTGGGCTTGAAGACAGTGGGTGTAGTCTCTGAGGAGGTCAAGGCTGACAAAAATCATCTTCATTTTATGCCAGGCCACATGGGTGCAAGGGGAAATGAACAGGCGGATAGGCTTGCGGGTGGGTTACTGTGGTAAATGGACGGGCAAAGGACCAGCCTGAAATACTGTATGGAAAGAGACAGGGCAATTAAACGAATCATGTGATGCCTGTGAATCTGCAATCTTGACCAAAACATAAAGTCAAAAAGGGGTGAAGTCAGACAAGAACGTTATTAAAGGGGCCAAAGAAGAATAGACAACCAACACAGAACTGGTGTTGTCAACTGCTACATGTTAAAGGAAATACAGCAGAAAGGATCTGAGTACTTATGGACCAAATGGTTCGACGTACAGTGAGAATAAATCTATCGACTAACTAATTAATTAATGTATCATGAAATAAAAATATATTTATAGATCATGAGGACACACAATAAACATATGTACACCTGCAAGTGCATATTTCCACGTAAGCAGAATAATTAACATTGGGGGAAATATATGGAGATAATGTAATAATATAACAAGAACTAAGGCAAGTATCAATAAAATAAGTTTGAATAAAATTCAACACAACTGTCCTACATTTTGGTAGTCACTACCTTTATTAAGAACAAAACAAACATAGATATCAGAAAATTAATTTGAAATTAATTATTTAAAAGCATGGTTCACTAACAGAGCTAATTGTCTGCATTGGTTTGCCCTAAACATTGCTCTATACTCGTCACTTATGGTAATTAACATATTATAGCAGTTTTTCATATCTAGTCAACTGTACACTTTCTATGACACTCCTCTCTGGAACCAGCGACCTTTGATATCACCCAAGTTTGAAGAGAGTGATTTATATCATTGGTCACATCAATATCTGCTATGGCTTTAGTAAAAACATGGCGTAATTTAATTGGCAGGAGACAAAGCATGTATTGGTGTATGGTGCAATGGAAGCATCCTGCATGCATCTCCAGTATGCCCTTGTTCTGGAAGAGCTTTAACTGTTTACACAGAGTTAGCCACTCAGTATTCCTGACCATCCACTTTAACTGTTGCATCCTCAACCATTAGTAAGTCGACTACAGACAAGCACACCTATAGGTTAAGCCAACTTTATTCCTCATTTATGAATAAATAGTTTCTTGCCTTCCCTTAACATTGAGATGCAAATTATGCTACAATTGTTAAAAAGTCAAGGACTCACACATGTTGAGACATATTGGGTACATGGTGCCAGCTCCATATTTGTATAGACTGCATTCAGGTTGGTGATGCTGTCAGTATCAGGCCGGCCACCTCTACTTACTGGTGCCCACTGTAGACTGGGTTGAGCTAGGAATTGGAACAACTCAGCTTAGATTGAGATTTGAACATATGACCACCAGACTGGCACGTATGTGTGTTAGACACTGCATAAACACAGCCACTGTGCTATTGTGATGTCTGCTTATTATTCAGTGAACACATTTATCACATTGTGTTTCAAAGTATAGAAACTGAGAAGTAGCTTGGAATAATTAAAGAATAAATATATTGGTTATATGGGTAAAGAAGAGTACTGGTAAGCAGTTGTTTTTGAGTAATGACATGGCATATACTGCTGTGAGGGTTAACATGTTAGCCTTCATGTATATAAGGTCACAGAGATGAAGTGGTCAGTGCCCTTTCACATCACCTTTTCTTCCAAGAAATAACTTATTTGACTTGGATGATTTAACCAACATCTCTTGCCTTCACTGCGGACTGAATCTTGGACCATTGTAATGCCGATTTAATGCACTAATCTTTAGTTTAACCAGATGTCTAACACACACTTGAATCATTTGACACATCCCTTGCCACTCTGTGTGAGGGGACATATGCAGAGTTTGCATTTATTCTGTTAATTTTGTCGCAATAGGCATGTACATGCACAT
This sequence comes from Cepaea nemoralis, assembly GCA_014155875.1. Lineage (NCBI taxonomy): Eukaryota > Metazoa > Mollusca > Gastropoda > Stylommatophora > Helicidae > Cepaea > Cepaea nemoralis. Next base: position 81,038 of record JACEFZ010028453.1, read on the forward strand.
TTGTTATTGCCGCTTTCCTGATTTTTTGTTATGTTGTGATTTGTTCAGATTTAACATGGTATATCTTATCATGATGACACATGGCATAGCTGTGCTCATTCCTTGGAACATGTTCATCAACGCCAAATCTGTAAGTGTGCTTTTGGGAGTTGCAACATCTGCTAATTAAGCATGTTTGTGAATGGGCCAGGAAATTGAGGTTTTGTGGTATGAAAGGTGTGCAGAAATTGCATTAAATTAACTTTATTTGTATAATATAAATATTTATAAATTTAAAAATTAGACTTCTAGCTGAAGATATAAAACTTACAGAACCATATAACTAGAGGTATTAAAAAAAATAGTATTTTAACAATTTTTTGGAAATTGATTATCAAGTAAATTATTTGCTAAAAGCATAAGCTAGTAATTTCTGCCGGCTTCGTGGCTTAGAGGTTATGACTTTTCTCTGTAATCTTGTATACTCTCGTCAGGTAACGTGATGACGGTTCAAATCAGCAGTGGTTCGAATCGCATCGGTAACTTACGGGGTATGTGAGCCGGCCGCTCAGAAAGCAATGGCAACCTACTGAGCGTAATTTTGCCAAGAGATCAACATACAGCTGAAAGATGCTGGTGTTGACAGCTAAGTCCTGTAAAAGGATATGCTAAAAAAAAAAAAAAAGTGTCTAACTCATTGGCCTTAATTATTTGCTATTTGGCATCTTCATCTTTGTCCCTCTCACATCTAGTATTTTGAATCAGTTTATTGTATTTGTTTGTTTCTCGTGGATTCCATTTCCCTTAAAAGTACATTTTGTAATTTGTTGGATTGTATTATGCCTGCTAGTTACATCATACCTTTAAAAAGATAATCTCATGGTACATACTACCAGTGGAGCATGAAGTTATAAGAATGTACATATACTAGGTCATTCTGTTATGTGATGATGTGATCAGCTCCATTCCTCATCACCTATTTCCTTTCTGAGAAATATCTAGTACCCATTCATTGTTTGTTCTCATTTTGAATTTTGCCTGACCTGTCACATTTGTCAGTGCAGCTTTTATTTGGGCACTAGCAAGACATCTTCTTATCATCATTTTGACTTAATGACTATAATTTTAAAGTTAGTTTGGTGTACCAGAAATAGTATACAAGTTATGAGTTCACACATTGTTCCTGTGACTGCATAAACTTCTGGCTAGGTCCTTGTTGCACATTATCAGAATATGATCAGTTGTTTATCCTCACTGCTTCCATGGTGATGTCTGTACAAGGACTTCCACACAGGAGGCCACTTTAGTTCTACATTGTCTTGTGTATTGAAATGGCATGAAGCTGTTGTATTATAAATATAAGTAACGTAAAGGACACGTTTTTCACACCATGAGGCATATTGAGTATATGGTCCTAGCCTCATATGTTTAGATCCATCAGCATTCAGTGAGTTATATGGTAACTGTTACTGCTTCTGTCTTTTTAAATTTACTATCTGGAGTTTCTGTATTAGACAAGTTTTAATAGTACTTGCTCAACTCCAACACATTTCTTTATCACAGGTCCTTTTGAATACGATTTTTATCATGATTGTTAAACTATTACATGTAATTAGGTATTGCAATTAAATTTCTCTAATTTTTCAAAAATTAAGAAAACAATCTACGGGATATAGTTGATATAATGAAATCAAACATTAAATCATTGAATTCTCTATTTAAGTTATAATTGAAAATTGTTTGGTAAATTAATTTTATTTTACAACTACACATGTGATAGAGAAAGAAACAGAATTTCCGGCTTGCTGGCTTGTGTCATAGGCTATGCCCACAGTATCACATGCTTAGCTTTGCATTACTGTAATGACTTGTATTATGTACTTGTTTTTTGCTGTATAAATATTGAAATATATGAGGGAGCTTCAAATCAAAACCTTAAAAGTGTGATAGAAATTACAGTAACCATGACATTGTCTTGTAACCTGTCAATACTGTTGTTAAGGATGTCAAAAGTGTTAAGCACATGACATCACAGTGGAGATAAACATGGTGACCTCATAAGGATAGTTTAAAGATGGCCGTCCCACTTTTGACATGCACCAAAGAGGAGCAGCATTCTGTTACCCATATTTTTTTAATCAGTGAGGGGGTGAAACCTATAGAAATCCATCGGCGAATGTAGGCCCAGTATGGTGATGCATGCCTGTCAGTCCAGCAAGTGAGTAAGAAGTTAAAAACTGTTCAGTCAGATGAAGAGCTACAGCAGGTGGTGCATGAGTGTTACACATGCGACCAAAGGAATTTTTTCTACAGGAATCCAAGCACTTTATCAGTGCTGGAGAACTTACATTCAATGCAGTGGTGACTACATCGAAAAATGATACATTTGTTCTTTACTTTTTCAGAATATATTCACACAACAACAACAAATCATTTAAGTTTTTTCATTTGAAGACCCCTCGTATAAGTAGGTGATGAATTAAACCATTATATAATAGGACTGCTTGCATAAAAGTGGGTTCTTGAGAATTGCATTTACTATAATGCTAAGGCTGCCTATTCAAAACCCTAGGTATTTGTTTCTCCATAAGGTTAATTTTTTAAAATTTGGGATTGCATATCCCTTACAGGACGTTACAGTCAACATCAGCATTTTTCAGCTGCTGTTGATGTACTAGGCAAGATTTCGCTCAGTAGTTTGCCATTGCTTTCTGAGCGACCGGCTCACATACCCGTAAGTTACCAATGCGGCAAGAACCGCTACCAATTCTCGCGCAGGTTACGTTACTCATGAGATTATACGGAATTACAGAGAAAGACGTTAGCATCTAGACCAGGGAGACCGACTACAATCTCCCTAAAACAAGCCTATCTTTTTGACAATAATTAACACTAAATATTTTCTGAGTATCCCCTACTACCTGACCACTTATTTATTACCTGCACGAATGAGTCACCCATAGTGGAATAGAGAACATGGGAACCCCTAAGATAAGACTTCATTTATTTAAAAGCCTGGTGTTTCAGTGTCCAAATGTCAAGGATGTTTTTTTTTTTTTATGTGACAATTAGGAACTTGCCACATTAGATCTCTATGAAATAGTTACATGATAAATCCACAGTTACACTATAGTATATACCTCAGTCGGAGTGGGTTCACCAGATGGTGAGGGACACTGTTCATAGGAAAAGCTAATCCACATGCAAAATTCAGTCCATCACTACTATAAATAGTGTGTATGGACTACGCTTGAATTCAGAGCGAGCAAGCGCACACACAAAAAAACACCAAAAAAAACAGCACTATAGTATATATATATATATATATATATATATATATATATATATATATATATATATATATATATATAAGTGAAAGATCAATGGCACCAAGTTTGTATGCTGGATGTTTCCGGACCTCAAATTTCAAAGCAAGAAGTGCATGCACTGTGTGCACAGCCATATGATGTTGGGTGTTGTGCAACAAAAATACTCATTTTGAGAGAAGTTCACGGCGTTTCAGTCATATCACGGGCTTCGATTTGTTCACTACCATTTCACTGTATCGAGCACTATTCACAGTTTCACCCCTTTCATGGAAATGCACCAATTTAGGGCCCTTGATATCCTAATGGATGGTCTCTTTACTTTCCCAACAAGATTCCTGCCTCTTGAATTTTTTGATGTTTTATCTTCAGTTTTGAAGCTTTTCTACCAATTCATGCACTCTCCTGTGACTTAAACATCTTTATCCATACTGAACCATCATTCTTCTGTTGATTTCACAAAGTTTCACCTCTTTTGTCCACTATTAACAAATATCACCACGTTATACTTCCATGATGCAAGTCAAAATTAGGGTAGCTATTTTATCATCGTTGTTGCGCATGCACAAACTGCTCAATCCTCATGACCCTATATGGGACTTTAGTGCCAGTTTGTGTCCTGAAATAAGATTGTCTTTTGTCTGTACACCTCCATGCACTTTATAATAAAATTATTCTTACTTATTGACTTTCTCTCTTGTGGGTGGGTGGGGAGAGAGAGAGAGAGCACATATAAAATGAAGTATTCAAATATTTCTGATGTAATTGTTTATTCTGCTTTCACATTCTAGTACTTTGAGGATTACAAGCTGGAACAAGGTAACATGTCCTCACCTGCACTTATTGACTACAAGATAAACTTCATGAGCTACATTGGCATGGCATCTCAGTATCCAAATTTCATCATGAACCTTGTCAATCTGTTTGTACACTGCAAGGGGTGAGAATATATTAAGTATTTCAGTAGCATTTTCACACTTTTTTTTTTTAAATCATGAAACCTGTATAGTTGTATAGATTTTGAAAATTACAATCCAGAGGTACCTCATGCAAGTACCCACAACACTTCTAAGCAGAGATATTACATTTTTTACAAATTACTGGCAGCTGACATTCATTTTTGAAAGGATTAACTGGAATTTGTAATTCCAGTAAAATAATGTAAGGCTTGGAAATAATATACAAATAATTGGATTCTTTTTCCTTAGAGCTACTGAAAACCCATATTAATGGTATATCACCACTTTCAGGACCTATTCTGGTATTATATCTTCTGACCTAATTCATCGTGTAGCAGGTGTTTTGCAGAAAGTCGCTCTCATCATGACATGCTGAAAAGTCTACCAATCTCTTGCCATCTCTCCTGATGTGGCATTTCCAGCACATTTGATCCTTTTAATCAGATAATGACCAACATGTAGCTGTCAGAGTAGCTGGTGAAACAACAACATTGTTGGAGGTGCTAAACAGAATCAAACAGGCTTGTTTTCTTCTCCATACCTGTTCACATATATAAACTGAAACTTTTATGAGCAATGTCAAAAATGATGAGACCATAGACAGTTTTGATCTATTTGTAATTCATAATCCAATTCCAGAAATTAGATGTGCAGATGACAGTCATTCTCTCAAATGGTGCTAAGGATTAGTAGAGCTGATCCTGTCTGTCAAGAGACACAGTGAAAATCAAAATCTTTTTTTTTCAGAACTTAAGCAAAACATAAAGAATTTTAATGGAATCTCCATAGACTATACCAACGAAAGATCACGACTAACAATGAAGAAGTTGAAAATGTCACAAACTTTGAATATCTTAACTCCATAATCAGCAGCAGTATAAACTATTCAAAATAAGTTAGATGGAAATTGGCCATAGGTTCCTGCGCCAGTGAATACCACAAAAAATGCCCCTCATTGTCTCATGTGAAGAGTGGAACAAACAGCACTACCGACAACCCAACAGCACACACAGGCAAGTACGTGCATAAGGCCACTGCCAGAATGCTAACACAACAGTCCGCCATGAAAACAGCAATAAGAGCCTACGGCACAACTCCAGTAAACAAGTTAAAGTAACATTTGTGAGATTATGCATCGTTGATGAGCTAATATATGGATGTGAGTCGTGGACCATTTTGCAAACTCTAAAGAAGAAAATTCTGGCTTTTCGTCTCAGATGTTACAGAAAAATTCCTACAATAGCATGGACCAAGAATAAGAAAAATAGTGAAATTCTGTGAGAACTGAACCCCAAAGAAAACTGGCACATAAACAGTTCATGTCTCAGAAACTCAAATACTTTGGCCATAATAAATGCTACAGTGGCATGGAGAGTACAGTCATGGTAGGCAGTTTCTGGCAGGAGTTGACCAGCATACAGATGGACATTGCAGGACATTGCAGACACCTTGTACATATATTCAACACCACTGTATGGCTGGGAAGCCGGACAGTGAACAAGCAATTAGAAAGTCGAATAGAAGCCCTGGAGATGTGGATATACAGATGCATATGTTGTATTTCATGGAAACAAAACCAATCAAATACAGTGGTTCTAAAAAAAACTGGGAATGAAAAGAGAATTAATCAAAGAAATAATTATGAGGCAAGTGAAATATTTTGGGCTTGTTAAAAGACATAACATGCTTATAAAAACCATACTGGAGGGTAAGGTTGGAGGCAAGCGAGCAATAAGTAGACAACAATGCAAGTGGGAAGATAATATCAAGAGATGGACGAACAGCAATCTGACATAATGTACAGTCAGGGTGAGAGACAGACAGTGTTGGAGATCCATTGCAGCCAACCTTTCTTGTGGAGATGGCACCTGATTGATTGATTCCATGCTGTTTGCAAGCTATATTTTAAATGTTGTTACATATTTACAAAAACCTTTGTCTTATTTGTCTGGATTGAGGTTTTTTATCTCCAAATTTCAAGCATAAGTTTTTTAACTACTTAGCCATCCCTACCTTGATATTTATTATAAAACAGGCATGTTCTAAAACATTAAAGTTTTAGGAGTTTTCATCAGTAGTAAAGAAGCTTAATTTATCTTTATAATCTGTTTATTGAAAACAATACCAATATCATAACAGGTTAAATCTCTTCCAAAGACGCGGCCAGATCTGTGAATTAACAGAATAAATGTAGTGTCATTAGCCATATGGGCAGGAATCACCATTTACTTATTAAGAAAGGTAAAAATTAATTCCATGGCAGACATTGTTCTAAGGGTTCAGAGTGATAGGACCTCACAAAAAAAGGCCAGGATATTTTATTCCCTTATTCACCACTGTTACTTTCCAGAGAAGATTTGGTACCCATGTTTTGAGACTTGGTCACCACAGAGCTATATGTCATAACAAATAAATGCTCACTAAACAAGAAAATAAACCAGGATTACTGTGCTGGAAACTATTCTTACATGCATAAGAATTGCTATTTAAATATTAATTCTTCTTCTTCTTCTTCAGCGTTCCGAGCCATTGAGGTTCTTTGCTGCAGATACAATCCGTCTCCATTCGTCTCTCTGGTGGACCTTCTCTTGCCAGTCTGTTGATTCCAAGTGCTTGTAGATCTGTATATGTATTATCTCTCCACCGCCTTCTCAAAATATGAATTCAGACACTTAAAATTTTTAGCCCATCATTTAAGGAATATGTAGCAGATGATCAATGATTGATTAATAGATTAACCAGATTCAGCATCAAAGCCCTTGGGATACATCTATATATGCTCTACCTAACATAGCATTTGCTGGTGGTAGGTTTGCTGACTGTTCTTTACATCACCAGGGCGGTAGATGCTCCATAGTGGGCACCCTCAAGACGTTTTAGTAGACTGCTAACAGGTTTACTGTAAAACTGCCTTGCAATATTACAAAATGTGATGAGTGCTACATAAAAAAATGACAATATTTGCCTAGAGGCAGGCTGCTGTTTGTTAATAGATTCGTGAAGATTTAACAGTGTAATGGAGTGCAAGGAGTAGATTGTAAGATGGGCTCATGTTCCAGGATGACATCTGTCTTTGAGCAGGAATAGTTGATTATATTTGTTTCAGCAGGTTTCTAGAAGATTGTTGAAACAACATGCACAGTTATCATACTGTTATTATATGTGAACAGAAGAAGAAATTATAGTGATCTTATTTTCAAAGATATGGGAATAACAGAAGGATTTTTGTAAAGGACCGTTTATGGCCATCATTGTTGTCAGTGTGGAAATAAATTGTTGAAGTCTGAAGTGAAGTATTCATGATGCCTGGAAGTTTGTGTGTGTTTATTTTTTTTTTGCATATCCTAGGAGCATTTTACTGCTGTTGTTGATGTCTTGGCAAGTTTACGTTCAGTAGTTTGCCATTGCTTTCTGATTGATCGGCTCCCATATCAACATGTTAAGACCCAGCATGATGCGGTCTGCGGCCAAATTAGTCGCAGCTGTTTCGAATGCAGGTGAGTGGGCTCACAAATCGCATTTGCAAGCCCATTAGGCATGGAGTCTGGAGACCGGGAGTTTGTGTTACCCACTTATCAAGCTGTATTTCCTGAGAAACCTCTGACACCTCCTATTCTTACCTCTCGCAAGGCACCATCCATCTGTAGAACTCCATAATATTAATCTTGGATACAAACAAGTTGCTGCAGATTGCTCTGAGGAGCAGAAAATAATGATAGTGATAAATCTTGTGGTTCATTTTATTCATGTGTCCCCAATTGGGATCTTCCTTCTGTGCAGGAACACTCTTGGAGTGCGCATTTTATCTGGCATCATCATAATGGTCATCATGTTTATCCTGACGGTGATTCTGGCAGTTATCGACACATCAGCCTGTAAGTGTCACAAATTTATTTTTAAATATTAGTTTTTTGGGACGTAGAAGTGTTTCCAAGGCACCAGTGCCAGGTTTTATACTGGCCAAGACCTACTAACACGTCCTAATCATGTGTCCTGGGCATCAGGTCCCTTCGGCGTCCTGGCTAACGTAGTAGGGATCTCTGATTCTTTTGATGTCAGAGAGTGTCTGCCTGCACTGCGAGGAACCACCAGTCTGCGCACCAATAAGCCAGACATGAGACAACGGATACTCACGCAAACCTCTGTCCGGTATAACATTACACTGATGTTGGACAACAGGGTGTCTTCATCCGACATACAGGAATTCACGCTGGAGTTCACAGCCAGCAAATGCAAGCAAGCATTAGTTTTTTCTCTTTTTAACGCCTCATGCGAAAATTGATTAAAAAAATTAGTCGTGAACAGCCAAGATTTTTTTAGTGCATAATGGGGAGAAATAAACTAGAAACAGTTGTGGCAAGTGGCAAGGTTGATGGGAAGAGAGGAAGGGGAAGGCAGAGAGAGAAATATCTGGAAGGCTTGACCACATGGGATAAGAGCTGATCCAGGACTTGTGATTGTGTGAGATGGCAAACCATGACCGCCCAGGCTTGTTGGCATGGTATATGATGATGATGACTGTTTAGGATGCACTTGTGTGTTCTGAGAATGAATTTGACACCAGTTTGTTTTGAACAGCCCGATATATTCTGAGATGGATTTGACAATAGTTTATTCAAGCCCCATCAAAAATGAGTTTGGCAACAGTTTATTTAAGCCTCACCGAGAATGAGTTTGGCAACAGTTTATTTAAGTCTCACCAAGAGTGAGTTTGGCAACTGTTTATTTAAGTCTCACCAAGAGTGAGTTTGGCAACTGTTTATTTAAGCCTCACCAAGAGTGAGTTTGGCAACTGTTTATTTAAGCCTCACCGAGAATGAGTTTGGCAACTGTTTATTTAAGCCTCACCAAGAATGAGTTTGGCAACTGTTTATTTAAGCCTCACCGAGAATGAGTTTGGCAACTGTTTATTTAAGTCTCACCAAGAGTGAGATTGGCAACTGTTTATTTAAGCCTCACCGAGAATGAGTTTGGAAACTGTTTATTTACGTTTCACCAAGAGTGAGTTTGGCAACTGTTTATTTAAGCCTCACCAAGAGTGAGTTTAGCAACTGTTTATTTAAGTCTCACCAAGAGTGAGTTTGGCAACTGTTTATTTAAGCCTCACCAAGAGTGAGTTTGGCAACTGTTTATTTAAGTCTCACCGAGAATGAGTTTGGCAACTGTTTATTTAAGTCTCACCAAGAGTGAGTTTGGCAACTGTTTATTTAAGTCTCACCGAGAATGAGTTTGGCAACTGTTTATTTAAGCCTCACCGAGAATGAGTTTGGCAACAGTTTATTTAAGTCTCACCAAGAGTGAGTTTGGCAACTGTTTATTTAAGTCTCACCGAGAATGAGTTGGCAACTGTTTATTTAAGTCTCACCGAGAATGAGTTTGGCAACTGTTTATTTAAGTCTCACCGAGAATGAGTTTGGCAACTGTTTATTTAAGTCTCACCGAGAATGAGTTTGGCAACTGTTTATTTAAGTCTCACCAAGAGTGAGTTTGGCAACTGTTTATTTAAGCCTCACCGAGAATGAGTTTGGCAACTGTTTATTTAAGCCTCACCGAGAATGAGTTTGGCAACTGTTTATTTAAGTCTCATCAAGAGTGAGTTTGGCAACTGTTTATTTAAGCCTCACCGAGAATGAGTTTGGCAACTTTATTTAAGCCTCACCGAGAATGAGTTTGGCAACTGTTTATTTACGTCTCACCAAGAGTGAGTTTGGCAACTGTTTATTTAAGCCTCACAGAGAATGAGTTTGGCAACTGTTTATTTAAGTCTCACCAAGAGTGAGTTTGGCAACTGTTTATTTAAGCCTCACCAAGAGTGAATTTGGCAACTGTTTATTTAAGCCTCACCGAGAATGAGTTTGGCAACAGTTTATTTAAGCCTCACCAAGAATGAGTTTGGCAACAGTTTATTTAAGCCTCACCAAGAGTGAGTTTGGCAACTGTTTATTCAAGACTAATTAAGGATCAACGTACTGCAGTGTCTTCAAAATGCACAGAGAAGTATATTGATAGCCCTGATCTTTCAGTAATATCTCTTCATGTTACTGTGACCTAAATATATGAAGCAAAAAATTAAATTAATGTCTTTGTTTGGTGTATTGGAATCAGCATGGGGCAAATTTAACTTAGTATGGCACTTTACTAGAAATGGAACAAGTATGTTAATGAAGAAACGTAATGTCATCCAGAAAATGTATGTGGTCTAACTCTTTCTGAATATGACACTTTTCTCAACATCTCACAATGAAAATTGGGAGGAAAACTGTTACAATGAAGTCAGAAAGATTAACTGTATTGGCAAACTAAGTGAGCAAGTGCATCATGTTGTACATGAGATTGTAGAACATTTCATGCAGATCAGAAATATTGATCTATAATTACTATAAACAATGACCGGATGTGTGGAAAGATGACAAGATGATACAATTGGCAAGACATGGCGAACCATACAGAAAGAGTTAAAATGGTAAGTCTTTACATTGCTTCAAACGTTAACACTGATATTGTTCAGATGTACAGATGATTTTTAAAACACCTGCATACAAGAAGTACTTATATACAACTGTAAATACTCACAATTACATGCTTGAAGTAGCTCAGTGTGCAAAGATTTTTGTATTTGGTGACATGCAAATATTTTTTTTAAACTACTAATTTTATTTTTGTCAGGGGCAGAAATGTTTTTCTGGGCTACAATGGCCACTGCAGTGGTGGTCAATGGTAAGTGTTGTATGTTGGTTTGGTTTGGTAAAGGATCCCCTTTATTTACATTTAGTCTGGACAGTGACCTAATTAGCCTAGTCTTTGTTATTTCCAACTACAAGGGATTTTTAACATGCATATGATGGTGCACATGAGTCCTCACATGTCTGAGATGTCTGGTGTCACATGCACTATCCTAAGATTAAGGAGGCTATAACATTCTTGGATTCCTTATTTTATAAAAATAACTAGCTGACCCGGCCCGGCTTCGCCCAGACCCTGGTGGGGAGCATCTCATTTAATTCATATAAGTAGTCATATAAGTTCTCGTTCCCGTTACCGACAATCTGTCTGTCTGTCTGTCTGTCTGACCCGGCCCGTCTTCGCCCAGACCCTGATGGGGAGCATCTCATTTAATTCATATAAGTAGTCATATAAGTTCCCGTTCCCGACTATCTATCTGTCTGTCTGTCTGACCCGGCCCGGCATCGCCCAACTCCTGGTGGGGAGCATCTCATTTAATTCATATAAGTAGTCATATAAGTTCCCGACTGTCTGTCTGTCTGTCTGTCTGTCTGTCTATCTATCTGTCTGTCTGTCTGTCTGACCCGGCCCAGCCCATGGCGGAGAGCATCTCATTTAAATCATATAAGTAGTCATATAAGATCCCGTTCCCGACTATCTGTCTGTCTGTCTGTCTTGGGTAAATGGAGGAGGAAGAGGGAGGAGGAGACAGGAGGAATAGGGAGGAATAGGAGGGAGGAGGAGGGATTAGGAAGAGGAGGGAGGAGTAGGGTGGAGGAGGGAGAAGGAGGGAGGAGGAGAACGCAGGAGGAGGAGGGAGAGTAGGAGGAGGGAGGAGGAGGAGGAGCGAAAGGGAGGAGGGAGGAGGCAGAGGGAGAAGGAGGAGGGAAGAGGAGGAGGAGGAATGTTGAAGGGAGGAGGAGGAATGTGAAGGGAGGAGGAGGAGGGAGGAAGAAGGAGAAGGGAGGAGGAGGGCAAAGGAGGAAGAGGAGGGCGAGGAGGAGGAGGAAGAGATAGGTGGAGAGAGGAGAAGGAGTAGGGAGGAATAGGAGGGAGGAGGAGGGATTAAGAGAAGGAGAGGGGAAAGGGGAGGAGGAAGAGGGAGGAGGAGGAGGGTGAAGGAGGAAGAGGGATGAGGGGGAGGGGAGGAGGAAACGCAGGGTGGGGGAGGAGGTGGAGGGAGGAGAGTGTAGAAGGAGGAAGAGGGATGAGGGGAGGGGGGCGGAGGAGAACGCAGGGGGGGAGAGGAGAGAGAGAGAAGGAGGAGGGAGGAAGAGGTAGAAGGAGGAGGAATGATGAGGAGGGAGGAGGAGGAAGAGGGATGTGGAGGGAGGAAAGGGGAGGAGGAGGAGAAGGGAGTAGGAGGGATGAGGAGAGGGGAGAAGGAGGAGGGGGGAGGAGGGAGTTCGCCATTCCGAATTCATACTCGTCTAGGTTCTGTGATTTCGGTCCTTCCATTGATTGTTCTTCCCTTCTACACGACTGTAGATAACTTCCTTACACATAAAAAGATGAATTGTTATTGATATTGCCGTGGCATGGAGGCATATATATCAGCAACAGAGTTGAACGCCTACGCCAGCCGGCACGGCACTTGATGATGATGATGATTGCCGTGTGACGATTCTGTGTAGTCACGTCATTTTCTTCCCTTTCCCTAGCGTTTTGGTTCGGGGATTCTTTCATCATCATCATCATATATTTACGTACGTATTTTGGGAATGGGAGGAGGGAGGAGGAGGAAGAAGGAAAAAAAATACGACAGTGGGCTGCGCTGGAATGAAAGGAAAACGTGTAGAAAATTTCATCTCAATCGGATGGGCCGTTCGCGAGCGCATAAATGACATCTGGACAGACAGACAGACGGAGATCGCAATTTATATATAAGATGAACACCTCCATCACATGATGTGTACCAATTTTGTATTACCATATCCTGCTGCAGTCAATAGTGTGGTTATTTGCTTTGTTGTATATGATTATTTAGCTGCATTGTTTTATACTACCAACATGTTTCATGATTGTATGTCCAGTTAGTCAATAAACTTTCTACCATGTGCAGCTTTTCCGATTGTTTAACATTACAAAAGCCTGTTGCAGCCTGCTTTTTAAGTTTATAACTTACTGTGCTTGCTGTTAATAAATACAACTTAAATACTATGGTGTATTACAAGTCAATACAACGTGTAGGCAAGACCACAGACAGTGGAGAGCTGTACACAACTGAAATGATGTGAAGCCCTCTCCTGAGACAGCTAGGCATTTGATTTACTATCCCGGAATCATGGGGAGTTTGATGTCCTCAGATTCCTTATTGTGTAAGAATGGCTTATTTTGTAACATCATTGGCATCTGTATATGGGCTGATGAAAACAGGTGCATGCTGGGCTATGGCTAAGGAGCCGCTATAGGCTGACTTATGTTTTTGAAACACGTCCCTGTTGTGTGGCCCATAGAATACAGCATGGGAAGTGCAGTGTATATAAATGACATGCACACACAATATTTCTATTAAATTTGTCATGCTCTGTCTGCAGCCGCCGTGGGATTGTACCAAAACAGCATTTTTGGGATTAGTGCCGTCCTACCAATGAAGTACACAAATGCTATTATCTTTGGCAATGTAAGTTGTAGCGGTTTTTGTTGAACACTGTTTTATAGTTAATACGTATCAACATTAATCTGTTAACCGTTTCTTGATTGTAAAAAAATGTATTGTGTCTTAGCACCTATACATATATTTTTGTACTTTAATATCTAGTAACTTTACTGATAAACTTATAATGATGCAGTTTTTTAACCCTTTACAGGGCAGACGCTTGTCCGTTTTCTAGCCCTGAACGGGCAAGATTTTTTTCAGGTTCGGTAAAATTTCGGGTAGCGTTAGTAAAAACATCACAAATAAGGTGTTAGTCAACCGATTTTAGTTAAATAAACAACACAATGAAGGGAAAAGCATGCAGAATATGTTACTCACGTTATTGTTGTCAGTAATCCATATATGAACACAAATATTTACGAAATACGGCATATTTGTGATTTTCCGTCATCTATACGGCAATTTACAAACACATTTTCAGAATCATAATCACTTTCTTTAAAGTCCGACTCAAGACTGCTAATGCAAAGTAACGCTTTGCACTGATATCTAGCGCCGATTAATAGTCAACTTCGTGCCCTTTAATGTCATTTAAATTGAACCTAGCGAAATCTCGGCTATCACTTGAAGAATCGCCAAAATCCATTTTGAAAAACAGCGTAAAAATCCCGAAAACTATCAAAAATTGTCCGTAAAAGTCCGTTCAAATTCATACTATCGCGTTTACAAATGGCGGCCACGTTGTCAAGCTGTCGGCGAAAGCGAAAGTAGCCATCGGAAGTGTCGGAAAGCCGAGAGATCGCGTTTTTACAATGCATAATAGTATCGGCCGGAATCGGACGCTACGATCGTTTTATGGCATCGGCCGGAATTGGCCGCTGTGACCTTTAAAGGGTTAAAATCCTAACAATTATAATATATATTGTGTAGATTTATTGTATTTTCGCACTGGATCTAATTAAAATAAACCTTTCCTCCTTGTATTGCCATGTTGTAAAGATGTTAAGTTATAAAATAATTAAGTTTAGTTTTAACAACTATTTTTAAACTTGCAGAACATCTCTGGAACTCTGGTGGCAGTTACCAACATTATTGTGTTATTGTGTAAGTAACATGACATGGTGTGCGTATTGTAGATAGAGACTCAATGTATCTTTAAATGCACAAAAAGTGTGTATGTCTCTTTCCATCTCTTGATTTAAACGTGCGTATACAAATATTAATTATGAACGGCATCAGAGGAGTATCTGACATGATGATCTTCAACATGGTGATCTGGAGAGTAATTGCCAGTAGTGGCAAGATTTCGTCTTTTCTCAGCCAATATGACTCTGGGGATGGCACATCCTTGTGCTATGGGTACGAGAGAATTGTCAGCAAAAACAGATGGTGATGAAAGCAGCTGGTCACCCCACTTCATTATACCATGACATAGTATATTTGAAGGCCTAACACTTCACACCACCATAACAGTGTCAGCTGCACAATTACCATTTTTATGTTTACATTAGGCATTGTGGTTATAGAGTGCCAAAAAGGGACTTTCCTTGAATACCAAGAAAATAGAAAAAATAGCTATATCAAAGAAAAAAGATTACATTAAAGTACATACATATTACATTGGCACCTTGCCGTCTTGACAGATGATAGTTTGTTACATTGTGCTTCAAAAAGGCATAATAACTACAACCCATGGCGGTAGCAAATATGACTGATAGGACATACAAGAGATACAGCATGCAGGGCGATGCGCTACCTTCTTGATTTTCCAACCATTGAAGACAGAATACAAATTTGCAGAGCACGTGCCTACCTCAGAGTTAACGCAAACACACAACATCCTCTCCATAGTGAAATTAGGAAGGTGAAGGGCAGTAGGTTAAAAAGAGGAAGGTCGTGGATGGGTCAAGCCGAGGACATTCTTCAACAGGTGTGTTCACTTGAGGACTTAGAACCTGGCGAGGAGTGGGTACAAGTGCCAACAGATTTCTGTACGTGTCTTTCAGTCTGCATCCAACTAGACAGAAAATGCAGACAAGAAAATCCGGCTGCTGTGGAGGCGGAAGTACAAGCTTTGATTTTCGAGAATTCGTTAGACGGTGATGCTGTCATATACACAGATAGGTCGGTCGTCCGACATGTGAGAAGCTCATGGGCTTTTACGGCGCAGGCCGGAGGGAGAATTGTGAAGGAGGACTCTGGTGCTTTTGCTGAGACCACAAGTAGCCAGACTATGGAAGTCATGGCAGTAAGTAAAGCAATAACATGGCTCGAGACACAGACATTCACTAGGGCATGTTTCCTTAGCGACTCAATGAGTATGCTCAAAAGGATAGAGATGGGGTGGATCCGAAGAGAGTGGTTGCTGTCTCTGGAGCGGTCTCGGCTGGCAAAGATTAGTTTCATCTTCGTGCCAGGGCATGTGGGAGTACAAGGAAATGAGCGGGCTGACGAGCTCGCAGGTAAGGCTACTGTGGAGGGCGGACGCTCTATGGACCTGTCTGACATTCTGAATGCTCTATGAGAAGTAAGACTGTTGTGAGAACCAAGCGATGACTGTGACTGTGAATCTGGTACTGCCCTGATTTGGGAATATGAGCATTAACAGTTGATCATGCCATCACAGCTGTCATTCTGTATCATCACTGTCTAGGTTCTGGCCTTGATGGATATGCCTGCTCATTTATTTCTCTGTCAGACTTCTAAAGCCTTGTCGTTCTCTGATGTCTATATCTTTTGTGAGATCACGAGCACATTCAGACCACTATAACAACAAGGGCAAGAAGTAATGGCAATACAGATAAATGTTCTGCCCATTAGCAGTCAGAATTGATCCAGTACAGAGGAGAGACACCGGAAAGTAGATCTCACCCGCTGACGCTGCCTTATTCTTCTTCTTTCTCAAACCTTCCATCTGTAGCCCGTTTTCATTTTTGTCAAGTGCACTATAAAATTCAGTTGTGACCAAATATGAATGGGTGAATTATGTTTATTTGATATAGAGAGGAGATGGTGTTAGCGGATGGATGAATCCAGTACAAAATAGGCACACGAGTTGTCTGAGATGAAATTGGGACAGCTCAGCTTCTGACAGAGCGTTGGTTCAGTCATCACAATGTTTGGTAAGTCCTAAGAGTCATATCTAAAATACTCCCCAAGATGGTAAACTATACCAGTGAAGATCTGCCAAGCCCATGTCTTCAGCAATCATCAAGTTGCCTAATATGTTACTTGGACAATCCTACTACCATTTCCATTCCAAACATCTTATATTAACTCTGGAAGCAGAACAATGTCAACATATGACAGAAATGAATCCGGAACAAGGCAGAGACTGAAGACTCTATGATATCAGACCTCAGTCGATTTTAATTAGGACTATGTTCCAGACCATAGGATCCAAGATTTTGAGAATGTGACCCCATCTACCCACAGAAACATTATATTAGTCAAGTAGGAGCCTTCTGTGAGAACAAATATGTGTGGGACCTTTTGTGGACAATATTAATATCTAAATGCAGCAAATTGCTCTTAATGTTTAATTTTAACTGGACATGCATGCTTGATATAATGATGTAATTTGTTGCTCAGAGGTATGCCAAATGTTTCTCCATTTCCACAGAGTTTTAGTGAATTAAACTGGTGAAATTTAGCTCTCTTCTTATTCAATGACTCGTGATGTGCCAGTTTTCATTATGTTTAATTAGTCATTAATTAACATTCTTTAAGAATTTGGAACGGTGTGTGGCTGGGTAAACACGAGTAGACAGTGAATTACTGATCCTACTGTAAGCTCCCAGGTTCCAAATTGTTCATTGAGGAGAACTCTATATTTAAACAAATTATTATAACCGTTTCACCTAATAGGGAAAATGGATGCAAGCCGGGGTTCATAAAGAGTCAACTTTGGTTCTCCTTTTGGGAAAAGATAAACAGGTGTGGATTCCTTAATATATCCGGAAGTCCCCTAGACATCCTGAGTTCTTGTGGGTCACATTATCTTCCAGTGACCTATCCACTCTGTTAGAAATTAGTCCCATCTCTCTAGCGTTACTTCACAACGGGGGATGCTTTGGTGGGTACTGAACTTATCCTCCCAACATGCCACATTGATAACAGTTCATTTTCAAACTTTAAATTTAAAACCTAAATACTAGAATATTAAGAACACCTAATATGACAATTGACACGGGTGTGCTAGCAAAGTTGATAGCAAACTCTGCTGGTAATGTTGGATGTGGGTTCAGTACCTGGGTCATCACTTGTCATAGTGAGGGAAAGAAGATTCTCCTTGCTCCAGGCCTACAAAATGTGATGGTGCTGTCACTTCACAGAGCCATAGCAGGAAATTGCTACAGGACAGTTTTGTTTAATATGACAATTATTGCAAGCAGATTGGTGAATCCCATGTCTTCAATCCCACATTTATTTGTTTCAGTGTCGCCCAGCAAGAAAACCTCAGCCATTTATTACTTTGTGACAGCTATTGTTATTCTTATGGTGGCCTTTGATGCTTACTTCATTACCTCTCACTGTGTGAGTACATTACTTCAGAAATTATACTCAGTAAACTTATCTTTAGCTTTTGAACTGTGCGTTATATGGTTTCCATGAGAGTAAATGCCAGTCCAGAGAGATAGAAATTGTATTTTACTTTCTTAGTAAATCAGATTACATCTTTCAGTATTTGTTATACACGTAATTTCCTTGTAGAGTCCTTATGATGTTGGCTGAAATGTATTTCTGAAAGTGTATTTTATTTAGTGATGATATTATAATTTGTAGCCAGTCTCCCTGGCCGAGGGGTTAGTAGCTTTCTCCTTAACCCCGAATACTCTCGTGGATGACGTGAGCACACAAGAATTGGAAGCGGTTCGAGTCGCGCCAGTGACTTATGAGAGTATGGAGCCGGTCGCTCAGAAAGCAATGGCAAACTACTGAGCGTAATCTTGCCAAGAAATCAACAATCAGCTAAAAGATGCTGATGTTAACAGCGATGTCCTGTAAAGGATATGCAAACATTTTTAATTATAATTTGTAATAATACAATTGCCGATCTCCGTGACAAAGGGATTACAGATGCGGTTCATAATCTCATATACGCGCGTTCAAAACACAGCTGCACACGATTTGGCAGCAGACAGCATTGTGCTGGTTTCACGTTGGTATCGGTGCCAGTTCAGAAAGCAATGACAAACTACTGAACGTAACCTGGCCCAGAGATTACAGCGGCAGAATTGCTGGTGTTGAGGCGATGTCCTGTGGAAAGGATATGCAACAACAAAAGATAAAATAAACAAAATGATACAATAATTTGTGCACAATTGCTCACCTGAATGCATTCATTTCCAAAAGTGTATTTATTGTTAACCGACTTCGTGGCTAAAGGCTTGCGAACGCGGTTCATGAGCCGGGTACCAGGCGTTCGAAGCTCAGCTGCGACCAATTTGTGCAGCAGACCGTGTCGTGTTGTATTATAACGTGCTGGTATGGGATCCAGTTGTTCAGAATGCAATGGCAAACTACTGAATGTAACAGTTGCCTAGTACATCAACAGCAGCTGAAAATTGCTGGTGTTGACTGCAACTTCCCGTAAGGGATACGCAACAGTAAAAAAAAACTTATTGTTAAAATATGGCTATTATTTTGAGATAGCACAGGTTGATGATGATCATTAGTGCAAACCTGCATATACAACAGTAGAAAGAAACTGTTGTAACCATCTGTTATGCAGATAATGAAGTGGTTATATGCTGCTGTTTGTCTTACTTCACAGATTGTCTTTTTCCTCTTAGCTGACAATGGAGTTTAGGGCTTCCTATTCTTTGCTTTCACTTGTAATTTCTTGCAAGTCTGTCTTGGCTGGCTGAGTAATGTTTCTTACTTCCTACCCTGAAGATTTGCTCATGACTAGGTGGATTTTGCTGCTTAAGTCATGTACTGGATCGGTTAAACCAGAATCAAGCCACATATGTTAAACACATGGTAGGTTGCACTGTTGCTGTCTGACATTCTCAATGCTTTACGAGAAGTAAGTTGTTTGCAAGAACCAAGTGATGATCTACAACCATGATCAGGATGCGAGAACAGCAAATTAAAAGAGGTGTGGCCAAACAAGAACATTACGTGGGAAGCCAAAGAAGATTAATAAACCAACACAGAACTGGTGTCATTAGCCGCTACACACTGCAGGATTTACTGCGGAAGGGATCCGAGCACTTATGGACTGAATGGTTCGATGTGCAATAAGGATGATCTGTCAACTAACTAACTAACTAACTAACTAACTAACTGTTGCTATTGTAAATTAGTTTATAATTAATAGGTGGTCCCAAATGTTTATACGATTTCTTTCTTTTGCAGAAATTTTATTCTCACTATCAGGAATTGGCAGAACTTAAAAAGCAGGAATACCAGGAAAAAGCTGAGAGCATTGAACCATTTTATAAACTTCTCTTCAAGAGTTTTGGCAGAGTCTTCAAGCAGGTAGTGTAACATAAATAATTTTGTGGTGGTGCAGGTAGAGTCAATTATTTCTAGTAGAGTCCATTTGTCCGTTGTTCTTTTCATCTTTCATAAACATAATGTTATAAACAGTGCTAAACATTCTTTTGTCACATCTTCTTCCATATAATGTAGCTTTGCATAATTATTTGCTACTTTCCCATCATCATCATCATCATCTTCCACTTTTGCCGTCAAGTGTTGTGTGATTGTACAATGTCTTTCATGTCATCAATCCATTTTCATTTAGGGTGTCCAGTTGCTTTTCGTAGCAGACCTTTTTTTTTATGTGGGGCCATATATTACCTAACTGTTTTTTAAAAAGTGATCATGTGTTTAAATTAGCACAAGTAAAACAGTTGTAATGATTATAACTAAAGAAGAAAAAAGCAAAAACGATTCACATAAACGAACATACCTTGAAACAACTAAAGAGTTTCAAGTACCTAGGAAGTATAATATCATCAAATGGCAAATCAGAAGATGAGATTGAAAATAGATGCAATAAGGTAAAGCCAGCTCATTGGACAAATGCATCAATATTAAAGACCAAACATGTATCAATATCTACTAAGAAAGCACTTTATAACACAATCATCCTACCTTCTCTATGTGATTGATTGATTTAGGAACGAACCGACATCACAGCATTCGGGGCATTCCATAAGCGCTCCGACACCATCCTCAGCAGCCAGCGAAGAGTTCCAACACTAATAGTACCAGTAGCAATCTGATTATATGTCCGTCTTGCCTATCCTCTGAGTCTAGGTTACCTTCTCTATGTTACCAGTGCCAAACCTGGACAAATGACAGAAAAAGACAAAAGAAAAATCACAACAACAGAAATGTATCAAGAAAAGATAAGATCAGAAATGAAGAAATCAGGACTAAAGTGGGGGTTATAGCTGCGCTAGATTTTATTAGAAGGCAGCAAGTCAAATGGTTTGGCCATGCAAGTAGGTTACCAACTAACAGTATACCACAACAAGCAATGATGTACAGACCAGAGGGAAGCAGAGGAAGAGGCCGACCATGTAAACGATGGACGCAGGGAATAACGGAGTCCATGGGAATATTGATACATGAAGCCCATAAGCGGGCACTCTCCCACTATTTATACTTCACCTCGACACCGCAAGGTACAAGAGGAACATGATGAGATCATGTGTTTGAATCAATGAGGCATTTTTTTTTTTTTATTGTCCTGGGCTCCCATCTTAACCCAACCTAAAATAAGTTAGTTAGTCGACAGATCATCCTCATTGCACATCGAACTATTCAGTCCATAAGTGCTCAGATCCCCTCAGCAAATTCTGCAGGGTGTAGCGGCTAACGACACCAGTTCTGTGTTGGTTTATTACTCTTCTTTGGCTTCCTGCGTTGTGTTCTTGTTTGGCCACACCTCTTTTAACTTGCTGTTCTCGCAGCCTGACCATGGTTGTAGATTCCCAGTAATCGCTTGATTCTCTTAAACAACTTACTTCTCGTAGAGCATTCAGAATGTCTGGTCCATGGCGCGTCCGCCTTCCACAGTAGCCCTACCAGCAAGCCTTTCAGTCTGCTCATTCCCTTGTACACCCGCATGCCCTGGCACGAAGATGAACCTAATCTTTGCCAGCAAAGACCGCTCCAGAGACAGCAACCACTCTCTTTGTACCCACCCCGTCTCTATCCTCCTGAGCATACTTATTGAGTCACTAAGGACACATGCCCGATTGAATGCCTGTGTCTCGAGCCATGTTATTGCTTTACTTACTGCCATGACTTCCATAGTTAGGCTACTTGTGGTCAAAGCAAAAGCGCCAGACTCTTCCTTCACAATTTTCCCTCTGGCCTGAGCCGTAAAGGCCGTGAACTTCACACTCCTCGGACGACCAATCCATCTGTGTAAATGACAGCATCATCCTCTAAAGAATCCTCGAAGATCAGAGCCTGTACTTCTGCTTCCACAGTGGCTGGATTTTCTTGTCTGCATTTCCTGTCTAGTTGGATGCACACTGAAAAGGATGTACAGAACTCTGTTGGCACTTGTACCCACTCCTCGCCAGGTTCTAAGTCTTCAAGTGAACACACCTGCTGAAGAATGTCTTCGGCTTGACCCATCCACGACTTTCCTCTTTTTAACCTGCTGCCCTTTTCCTTCTTAATCTCGCTATGCAGTGGATGTTGTGTGTTTGCGTTGATTCTGAGATGGACATGTGCTTTGCATATTTGTATTTTGTCCCTCATGGTTGGAAAATCAAGAAGGTAGCGCCTCGCCTTGCATGCTGTATCTCTTGTACATCTTGTAACACTGCGCATAGCTTCATTCTGTATCCTTTTCATCCTTTCTATCTGCTTATGGCTGAGAGTCAGGATCTCCATCGCATACTTCGAAAACATAAAGGAAGAGACCCTTGTAAAGAAGACATAGATGGCACTGCTCACAGATTTGCCGCCGCCATCACCCACATTTCAGCCAAATCCCGCTTGGCCTTTGTTATCACCTGGCCTACATGCTCAATATAAGCTAGGCTTTGATCAAATCGTATCCCCAGGTAATTCACTGCCTGTGTTCTTTCCACGTCTCTGAACCCAGATTTACAGTTGGCATTGGGGTGTTGACAAAATGGTTATTAAAAGAAAACCATGTCACTGTTGCCTTTGTTGGGTTGACCATTGCCCTAGCTTCAACATATCTAGTGCGACCTGATCTCTATCCTTACCCTGACAATACACTAAAATATCGTTTGCATATGACAATGTCCTCCCTGGTCCTATGATTTGCTCACTGGTGATTCTCACAGTTTAGGCGATGAACATCACCGGAGATGGTGGTGATCCCTGTGGTAGGCCAGGATATATTGTTGTTGGTTCCAAAGACCAACTGCCACATCTAAAAACTACTTTCCATTGGAAGAGGGCTGCAGCGATCCAACTAAGGAGGAAAGGACTTATCTTGAGTTCATTAAAAAATCCAATGGTACTATATTGTACGAGTCCTCAAGATCAATTGCTGCAACAAATGTTTCAATGTCTGAGTGTAAACCTTCATAGACATCATGGGCGAAAACTGCTGCATTGGTCCAGGTTTCTCTTTTTGGATGGTACCCTACCAGGGGTAGGTGGGAAAACACTTTGCTTCTTTAGCTGGCTTGATAATTTTCTGGCAATTAACTTCTCCAGCAGCTTGCATATTGTATTCTGCATGGTTATTACTCAATATCCCTGAATTTGTGCGTGGTCTTTGCCAGGCTTCAGCAAGGGAATCAGATAGCTGTGTAACCACTCCTCCTTGATGCTAGCACTCCCTATATTGTTGTTGTACATGTCTGCTAGTTTCTCTAGCTCGTTGTCGGTACACCTATTAATGTCATCATATCTTATGCCACACTTCCGGTCGCCAATATGGCGGTTAGGCGTTGAATCGTTAAGGCCTGTGGCGTGTTTATGCTTGTAGCTACGGTTTGCAATCGCATTTTCCTCATGTTGGACTGGTAGTACATGGTTCCGCTGCCTTGCTACTGAGTGAGTGCATGGGCGACACTGTGATCTGTGAAATTCGCATGGAATGCTTCTACATCTGTCCTGTACAGTGACTTGCATGTTCAGAACAATGGCTACCGGCTGTTGCTGAATTGACTGATTTGCCTTTTCGGTTCACGAATGCATTTTTCAGGAGACTCCTGGGAGTCAACGCTGAAGCTGCGGAGTTCGTGCTTTGTGCGGCACTTTCGGCGGATTGCCCTGCGGTAACAGACCGAGCCATGTGAGAAAACCCGGGTCAATGAGGTCTTTCTGGTGACTGCTGCGTCCATCAACGATGAACTGCAGTTTTCGTGGATGAATTTCGTGTTGGCATTCTGGCGGCGGCATTTTGCACAGTGTACCTGTGTGCGGGCTGTTGGATTGCCGAGACGCCTGTCTATTCCACTTTTCACATTGGACAGTGGGAAGCATTTTGTGTGATATTCACTGACACAGGAATGGAGCATAATGGGGACAACCTGTTGCTGTGAAGTTGGAACCTCGACTAACTAACTAACTAACTATATCTTATGCCATCTGGCCCTGGAGCGCTGTTTTTTGATCGTCAAAGCACAGCCTTGATTTCTTTCACTGTCACTGTGTCTTCATCCGAAATGTTCTGGGCCTTGCACCTATCTGAGGTGACCTCCTTGGCAAGATTTCGGCTTCTGATGTCTGTCTGGTTGCTCTGCTTTAGATAGCGTTCGAATAGGGCTTTGCCCTTGTTCTCCGTCAGTCCTCTGCCAGATGAGGTCAGTACCTTAGAAGTCAGGAATACTCTTTTTCTTGACTACCCCACTCGTACTTTTATGTAGTCAGCCAGAACAATTTCAGTGACTTGTATGTGCTTACTCTTTGACATATCTCTGCCCATTTTTCACTTTAACCTCCTTAGCCAGTTTTTTTTAATAGCTTACTTTTGTGTGCTTTTTCTAAGCGCATGCAGGGACTAGGATGGGCAATTCTGTTCTTCTTGGCATTTTGCCATTTCCTTACAGCACTACGCTTATCCACCCAATCCACCCAGGCCTTTTACACCACAAAATTCCACCAGCTTTTTTTCTTGCCCTGAAGCTCCCTGCGCTTGTTGTATCTTATTGTACTCACCATATCTTGCCCTGTAAAGTCTTGACCGTTGACTTGTGCTGCCTGGTTCTGCCTTTCTCCAGCAAAATGCTGCAAGGGTGGTGGTCGCTGCTGTGGTACCCTAGGACACCCCATCTACACACTGTAGTAAGTGAAGGAGAAACTAGCACCAGATCAATAGCACTGTCCTCATCACCTGGACGGCTTGCTGTCCTAGTGCCACAGCCAATGTTGATACAAACCAAGTCAGTGGTTTCAAGTGCAGTCTTGAGCTCCTCCCGCTGTGTGTTGGAGGGAATGTGTCCCCATGATCTGCCTTTAGTGTTGAAATCGCCACAGAAAATAACATTTCTCTTGTGACCTAATATGTCACTTAAGCACTGCCACTTCTGGGAATCCACACTCGCGTTACGGGCATAAACATTAACCAGCATGAATGGTAGACCGGATTGAACTCTAACCGCCTGTATTTTTATGTCGTCATTGTCCCATCTGGACATGTCTAGCTCTGAAGCCACCATACTGTCACGAATGAGAATAGCCATTCCCAGATGTCGCTTGTTGTAGAAACATTTGAAGCCAGCAATTTGAAGTAACTGATCACCCAGTCTTGTTTCCTGGAGCGCTACAATGCCGTTCCTGTATACCAGGTTTTCCAGAATAGGGCCTCGTTGTTTTACGCTGGCACAGTTCCAATATAGAATACGAGTATTCCTGAGGCTCAAACAGTTATATTTGAGTCTAAAATGTCTTGCTCCACCTCGTCTACCTTACCGCTTACAGCCTCCCCGCCACCTTGTTAGGTTGACTGCCCTCCGCACAGAGCACAAATGCTGTTCTACCATGTTGAAAAAAAAAACCGAACACCACAGAAACACACATGCTGCGAAAATTTACTCAAGGATTGCTTTGCTCAATGTGCGAACTCTGTAGCATCGGTGAAGATCTTGAGAAGATACTACTGGTTTTACATACTGGCACACAAATTACACGCAAGAGATGAAAATATCCATCTCCTATGCGAAAAAGGGAACGGTCACAAAACAACACAACCATCCGCCGCCATCCTGACCAGAAGTTTTTTCAGTGTGTGTATTTTCAGCCTAAAATAAGTACCGGACAATGCCGTAGAAAGTGAAGGGCATGATATAGATCACATAACCCATTGAATTACGATTGACCTTTCAAAATATCTGGCACCATATACCCATTATGCCTCAAGGTGTGAAAAGAGCTCCTTTTTACATTTTCTATTGGGAGCTGAGTGGTATCATCATCATCAAGTACCATGGCAGTAAGCGTGGGCGGTCATGTTTTGCCATCTCACTTGATCACCAGAATCGTGGATCAGCTCAGTGTTCTTGTCTCGACCATACAACGTGGTCAAGCCATCCAGGTATTTACTTCTCTGCACTCCCCTTGTTCTCTTCCCCTTCGATCTTGCCAGTTGTCACCAAGTTCTCCAATTTATTTCTTCTGATAACGTGACCACCTAATTGTGACTTGTCTGTCCATGGTATTTGTTGCTTCTCCTCAGAAACCACATTTCCACAGCCATCAGATATTTTTCAGCCTGTTTGCTCATTGTCCACACTTCACATCCATAAAAAATTACAGGTTCTATGTAGCACCTCAACACTCTTTTTCTCGTAGCAATTGAAATTTTTTAATTGGTATAGTGGCTAGCTTGCTTCCCTGCCAGTCTGGTGGTCCTCAGTTTAATTCACCTTGAAAGAAGGATTTTTACCCCCTCCCCTAATTCCCCCCCCCCCCCCCCCCCCCCCCCCCCTTAGAAAAAGTGAAAGATGTGTGTATCAGAGAACACCACAGCCTCCTGTTATAGAAACAGTGAAAGATGTGTGTATCAGAGAACACCACAGGCCTCCTGTTATAGAAACAGTGAAAGATGTGTGTACCAGAGAACACAACAGTCACAGGCCTCCTGTTATAGAAACAGTGAAAGATGTGTGTATCAGAGAACACAACAGTCACAGGCCTCCTGTTTAGAAACAGTGAAAGATGTGTGTATCAGAGAACACAACAGTCACAGGCCTCCTGTTATAGAAACAGTGAAAGATGTGTGTATCAGAGAACACAACAGTCACAGGCCTCCTGTTATAGAAACAGTGAAAGATGTGTGTATCAGAGAACACAACAGTCACAGGCCTCCTGTTATAATGTGACAAGTGATTACCATACAGTGACATTCTTGTATTAATTGGTTTGAATATTTTCATTTTATTCCAGATTTATCACCTGATTTTTGGAGTGTGTTCACATTTTGAATAACTCTGGCTTTATTTCCGCAGTAATGAGTGTGTTGAACCTGTAGCATCCTATGAGTCGTAAGCTACTTTGTACTTTGAGTAGATGTTATTGTTGCCTTGTTTAGCATTTGATAAATGCATATTACATTAACCTATACAGTTGTCTGTGATAGGGATTATTAAAAACATCAGGCCTCCTGTTATAGAAACAGTGAAAGATGTGTGTATCAGAGAACACAACAGTCACAGGCCTCCTGTTATAGAAACAGTGAAAGATGTGTGTATCAGAGAACACAACAGTCACAGGCCTCCTGTTATAATGTGACAATGATTACCATAAAGGTTGACATTCTTGTGATTAATTGGTTTGAATATTTTCATTTTATTCCAGATTTATCACCTGATTTTTGGAGTGTGGTTCACATTTTTTATAACTCTGGCTTTATTTCCGGCAGTAATGAGTGATGTTGAACCTGTGAGCATTCCTATGAGTCGTAAGCTACTTTTGTACTTTGAGTAGATGTTATTGTTGCCTTAGCATTTGATAAATGCATATTACATTAACCTATACATGTGTGTCTGTGGCTTAGGGATTAGTTAGTTGCATATCCTTTACAGGACTTAGCAGTCAACCCCAGCATTTTTTGGCTGTTCATGATTCCTGGGCAAATTTCCATTTAGTAGTTTGTCATTGCTTTCTGAATGACCGGCACCCATACTATTTTATAAAAAAAAACAGCATGAGATGCTGCCAAATCTCCCACAGCTGTGTTTCAAACGTGGTATGCAGGATTACAAACTGCATCTGTAACCCCTTTGCCATAGAGCTGGCGGCTAAGAGGTTAGTGAACGGATTTTCACAATGGTTTAAGATTAGCCACAGGCGATATGGGAGCAATTTGCTTTACATTGATTTAGATGGTGCCAGAGTTGGCCATTTAGACAGAAATGGTAAACTATTAAATGTAAAAATTGCCTAGTAAATCACAAACAGCCAATAAATGCTGGGGTTGATTGCTATGTCCAGTAAAAGACCATGCAACTAACATTTGTTTAAACTGTACATCAGTACCCCCAAGAGAGACCACACTCCTGCCACAGATGCCATTTTGTTGTAAAGCAAATCAGTCTTCATTCAAACTTGCGATTGCATAAGCAGGTGTAACTTGAGAGTGAAACTGCACGCTGTGTTCTGCTCCTCATGAAGATAATGGAAAAGTAATGGAAGCATTGTCTATATAACATATTGTTTCTAATTATACTGTGAGTGAACAGATACATTTTTCCAATATATGCTTCATAAAACTCATTATAAAGAATTTAGAGTTATTTAAATATTATTCAGTTAAATGTGTATCATTCTTATTATATGACAGTTTGGTGAATAAAATGTACCATTCTTTGCTATAATGCATCAAAGCATATTGCCAACTTGTATGTATTCTTTTGGGTAAAAATGTTTCTGATTTGTTTATTTAGTGTTGTGTTGTCAACTTATGTAACCATTGTAGGTTTTCTGTTCTGCGCACCAATGTTCCAGTCATGTTTACTTGATCATCAGGTGACTACTGGAGTGCGGTGTTCTGCTTCCTGTGTTTCAACCTGTTTGCCACACTGGGAAACCTGACAACAGAGTTCATCAAATGGGTAAGTCTGTAAAATATTGCACAACTATAGCAAACTCTTGGTTTAACCGATTTCTTGAGAAAAGGAGTATTGTCGATGGTAATACAGTATTCATTCAAAAGTGAGCTAAGGGCCAGTGTCTTCCATTTTGTAAATATTTGTTAATTTAAAAGTTTTCCTTAATACAAACCTGCACTGTAAAAACAAATTGTTGTTGATTTAAGAACAGACATCACTGCACTCAGGACATTCTCATACATGCTCCATCCTCTCATTCAACAGCCAGCAAAGAGTCATACTATTAATTGTTCCCACCGCTATCTGATTTAAAGTTCTCCTGGTCTTCCCTTTCAGTTTTGAGATTATTCCAGAACCCCTGCCGATCCCCCGCAATCTCATTCTTTCCACATACAGGTTCTCAATCTGTTTCTCCACCTGGTCCCACAAATGCATAACCTCCTCCCCCTTGTTCATAGGCAATCTACCACCAAGGAGTGCATTCCCTGCCAGCCTATCGGCCTGTTCATTCCCCCACACCCCTCGCACAGCCAGGGCAAAATATCCATAAAATTCTCACAATCTGTGACCTCTCTAGCAACGATAACCATTCCACACGAAACATTCCTTTCCCCACCTTACTAAGCATACTCTTTGGATCTGTAACAAATATAATGTGTGCTGCAGTGGTCTCCTCTAACCAATGGAATGCCGCTGTTACTGCTTCCACCTCCATTCTCATGCTGGAGGTCATAGTCTCATATGCCAGACTCCCTTTTCAAGACTTGTCCATTAGCCTTTGCAATAAAACCCCAACCACTACGTTTGTTTCTCACCACTGACCCATCGGTGTAAATGACTATGTCACCTTAATGTGTGTTACTCTGGATCAGTTGTTGCACTTCAAACTCAGTGCGGCCCGCTGTCAATTCTCTGCACTCACGAACCAGCGTTATTATTACATTGAGCCAGTCCGCCATGTCTTCCGGAACTTCAGCCCACGCTTTTTCACGATTGATGGTCTCCAGATCACACACCTGACATATAGATAGTTCTGCCTGTGCCATCCAGGATGTGCCTCATCTTAGTC
Organism: Cepaea nemoralis; assembly: GCA_014155875.1. Classification (NCBI taxonomy): domain Eukaryota; kingdom Metazoa; phylum Mollusca; class Gastropoda; order Stylommatophora; family Helicidae; genus Cepaea; species Cepaea nemoralis. The sequence continues at coordinate 110,701 of JACEFZ010028453.1, forward strand.
TATGACCCTTGACCATATCCATGGCTTCATGCAGGGGGTGATCCCTGTCTGCAGCAACTCTCAGGTACCATTTAGCCTGAAGGGCCTTATGCCTATCTGTCATTGTTGGTATCACCAGGATATGCCTCATACATGTAATCGGTCTGTCCTTTGTGCACCCCAGGATTACCCGCATGGCAGCATTTTGTATGCACTCCAATCTTTCAAGCTGGCTCTTTGATACTGTCAGCAGCCCCAAACCATACTCAATGACAGAAATTATGAACTGCTGAAAGAGCCAGTACAGCATCCTCTGATCTACCCTGGTTGCTGTCATTGCCTTCAATACATTAAGTCCCCTACCAGCCTTCACCACCAAAGCCTCCACGTGATCCTTAAAAGACAAACACCTGTCGAAGGTGATACCCAAGTACTTCAATTTACTCTCTCTACTAAGAGGACATCTATTCAACATAATACCTGGGACATCTGCCTTGACGATCCAGTTATCCAGGGAGTACCACACAACCAATGCCTTTTCTGGGTTTATAACGGCCCCTGAGTCTCTGCACCACTCTACCACCCTATTTACTGCCACCTGTAAGTCTTCTGCCAAACTAGCCATGTCTCTGCCTTGTCTGTACACCAGCACATCATCTGCAGATGTCAACATTCTACCCACACCTGGTGTCTTAATAGCTGCGATTTTGCTGGTGTAGACATTAAAGAGCACTGGGGCCAAGGCAGATCTCTGTGGCAACCCAGGTGTAATAGTACAGGGGTCAGAAGTCCAGGTACCCATGCGCAGTGCAACCGTACGCTCATAAAGGACTGCCGCAACCCATCTAACAAGGCAAGGGCAGACTTCCATGTCCAACAGTGTGTGTGATAACCGATCATACCTAACCCTGTTATACGCATCCTCCAGGTCAAGAGCTACCGCCACTGTCTCTTGTTTATCCTGGAAGCCCTCGTAGACATCAAATGCAAAAGTTGCAGTATTGGCCCAGGTGTCCTTCCCAGGCTGGTAACTCCCGAGCCCTTTGGGAAGCAGATTATGACTTTCCATATGTCGCTGGAGTCTGCGTGCTACTATCTTTTCGAGTACTTTGCCATATGTGTTTTGCAGGGTTATGATTCTGCATCCATTAAGTCCAGAGTTATCCTTACCTGGCTTTGGGAGTAGGACCAGGTAGCTATGCAGCCAATTGTGGGGTATTTCCGCTGTATTGAAGCTTAGGTTGAAACAAAGAGCCATCTCCTCCAAGTCGCCATCATTCATGTTACTCATATGAGTGTACCTCACCCCATCCAGGCCTGGCGTTGTTTCTTTAACCCACTTCAGTATCAGTCTAACATCTTCCACCTTAATCTCACAGTCCTCCCTCCTAGTGACAAGGCTTCTCTGACCATATCTCTAATAGCTCTATCACAACCTGACTACATGATACCCCACACTTTCCTAAACAATTTAAATATATGGCATGTGATATTTACCAGGTTGGACGTTTTTAAAGTAAAATTATTAATAAATAATGCATGGTATTATTATTTTCTTTACATTGAGAGAGTGCTTTATTGTGTGATAGAAACACAAAATCAACAGCTACATAACCAGCTCAAGAGAGAATTCTCTTCGCAAGTGTCCAGAAACTGAGTGGATTATCAATCTGGGGGAATAGAAATGAGAGAGAATGTGTGAAGAATGTATAGTATTGCTTGTTAAAGCCACACACATATTTCTGGAGAAATTGTTTAGTTATTTGTAAAGACACATTTTACATTAGTCAGAACAAGTAACTGCTGCAGTTCTGATAAGGTTTTCTGAGATGCAGGTGAATTTGGCAGTTATTGCTTCCGATTCTCATTCTGTCCTTCAGAAAGTAGACAAATTATGGCTTTCATGTGATTGTATCATGCATAGGGAGAGCTGTAATTGTCACTGGAATTAATGTCCTGTTCAAGTCAATGGACTACTCGATAAGAGGTCCGGTGTGTTGACTTCAAGAAGACCTGAGGTCAAGACGCAAACAGATGAATAAGGGGATTTGATGAACTAGAATTGATGTAATTGCAATGAGGACACACTCATATGTGCCACATCTTTCAGCAGACGTGGGAGGGTTGTGATGATAAGGTAAACCCATAGCAGAAACTGTTGTGGCAGCATGAAATGATAGTTCATAATTACTAAAGTTAGTTGCATATCCTTTACAGGACGTACAAGTCACCCCAGCATTTTTTGTGGCTGTTCGTGATTCCTGAGCAAGTTTATGTTTAGTAGGTTGCCATTGTTTTCTGAACCCATACCATTTCATAAAAAACCAACGTACGGTGGTCAGCTGCCAAATCACCCACAGCTGTTTCAAATGCAGTATGCGGGATTACGAACTGCGCCCGTAACTCCTTTGCCACGGAGCCGGCTCTTAATTACTAGTTGCTGCTTTAATTGATATAATGGCTAGTTTCTTTCCTTTGTGCTTTTCCTTCCGAGAAACAACTGGCAAAATCGATTGGAAAAGAATGAACGAACAAACTTTATTTAAAAAGGTTAAGCATTGAGCATGCAGGTCCGTCTGACATTCTGCCCTTCTCATCTCTTTCTTCTTATACATTATTTTATTTAGACCACTTTTGAAGCTAATCTTAGGCAACAACAGAATAATATGCATGGAAAATAATCAATAATACATGACTCACTTAAGCAATTTTTAACATGGGCGTTATAATTACTTAAGGTAGGTGTAACATACATGTACCATACATATGTGAATGATTATTATACTAGTCATTTGTGATAATTATTTTTTTTTAAAGGGAGAAATGTAGTTAGTAATGAGATAGTGTTCAAACAGGTTGCGACTGTATGTATAGAGATTGGTGGTGTCTTTGATGTCTTGTAGAAGATAGTTCCACAACATAGCGGCAGAGTATGCTAAGCCTTGTTTTGTATAAGTCTGTCCTAGGTTTAGGGACTTGAAGTATGTTTAGTCATTCGCTATGTCTTGCGTTATATTGAAATAGTGGCCAAAGGTAGTGTGGAGCATTTTGAAATAGGATTTTGTGAATGTGTGTGGCCTTATTAAAAAGTAAGCATGTGTGGAGCGGCAGTAACTTAAGACATTCATGTAGGTTAGAATTGTTGGTAAGCTTTTTACCATTAATTAAACCCACTGCCCTTTTCTGAAGTGAATAAAGGTGTTTTGTTAGTGATTTGGAGTATCCATCCCAAATTGTGGAGCAGTAGTCAATATGTGTTTGTATGTGGGCAGTTTAGAATATATTTCTTGTGTTTTCATCAAGGAAATGTTTAATTTTGGCAAGTTGGTATACTTTTTTTTTTTTTTTTGGTTATTTGTTTAATGAGAGCTTTAACAAGGAAATTAAAGGTTATATTTCTATCAATGATAAGACCCAGTGCTTTGTGCTCTGTTACACTTTCTACAGACATGCTACCAATGTGCAGCTGATGAGTTCTTTGTGAGTGTGAAGTCTTTGCCTGGTTGCTATTAAAGAGCAAGGGGAAGGTAGAGAAATGAATATCTGGATGGCTTGGCGACATGGCATAAGGGGGACAAAACTACAGACCTGATCCAAGACTGAGGTGATTGTGTGAGATAGCCAACCATGCTTATCAGCATGGCACATGATGATGAATTTTGATGACTTCTGCAGGATGGTTTACAGTATAACAGTCTAAAATTGAAACTATATCATTTAGGTCATTGTAAATGTTTGTTATTTCAGCCAAATGCTAGATGGCTGAACATCCTGGTGATTTTGCGTGCCTGTTTTGTGCCCTTAATGGTGCTGGGCAACTTCCGGCCCACATTGCGAACACTCCCTGTCTACATTCCTTATGATGCTGTGTTCATTACCACAGCCATTCTCTTCTCTTTCACTGGTGGATACTGTAGCAGCTTAGTCATGATGTATGCTCCCAAGTAAGTGCTAATTACATGTTTCAATGCATCTAGCCTATTCACTCACAATTTATTTTAAATTATATTTGATAAAATGAACATTTGAGTTACATTTCTTATATGACTTCAGAGTCTCATGTTACATCATATTGTCTTTATAATTATAAAACAAAATTATTAATTGCCAGATTGGACATGTCTGAATGGAACAATCACAGAGCTGTTGTAATCAGCTGGGTGCCATATTTTTTTCAAAACAATGTATTCCCTTAGTGAATTTAAACACACACACTATAAATAAAATATTGTATAATTTCTTGCTTGGCATATTTGTCTGCATCTCGTCAGAAACACTTCCTGCTAAGTGTTAGACTTCCGTGGATATAACGCTCTACACAATTATGCAAGGTCAGCAATGATGTACATCATATTTCATTCAAGGTATCATTCTTTCACATAAAATGATATATACCTCTACAGTGAAATATGCCATCGTTTTATCAAGATTGTTTATATGGATCAATCACAGGCTTTCTTAATCGTCAGATTTGTCCAATCAGTGAATTAGTAACAAAGCTTTTTTAATCAGCTAGGTTTTAGATTTGCCCAGTCTGTATTAATGGAACAATCACAGAGCTTTCTTAATGAGCCGGATGCCAGATTTGTCCAGTTGATATGCATGGAACAATCATAGAGCTTTCTTATTCTTAATCAGCAAGGTTTTAGATATGCCCAGTCTGTATTAATGCAACATATACAGAGCTTTCTTAATGAACTGGGTGCCAGATTTGCCCAGTTGGTATTAAGGAAACAGTCACAGAGCTTTCTTATTCAACTGGGCTTTAGATTTTTCTGGTCTGTGTGAATGGGAAACTACTGGAACAATCACAGAGCTTTTATAATCAGCTAAGTGACAATTACTTCTTTAGCACTTTAAGTTGCAGATAAAGTCGCTAATAAGTCGACAGATAGGGAGTCTCCGTGGTGAAGTGGTCAAGCCGCCAGGCTTAGGCTCCGAAGGTTGTGGGTTCGATTCCGGACAGCGTCCTTTGGTTCACGAGTGCATTTTTTCGGAGACTCCTGGGGTCTTCGCTGGAGCTACGGAGTTTGTGCTTTGTGCGACGCTTTCGGCAGCCTGCGCTGCGGAAAGATACTGAGCTGTATAGGATAAAACCTGGTGCAATGAAGTCGACCCTGTCGACTTTTAAGCGACTATTTAAAAATCGCTCTTTAAGCGACTTTTTAAGTTGCAGATAGTTATTACATTCACTCTTCCACATTCAGATAGTTATTACCTTAAGACTTCTGAACTTCCTTTAAGGATCAGGGTGGCTTAGTGATATGCCCCTTGAATACTGCCAAGATCATATGTTTCTTTCTTCTGTCCTTTATCCACAATTGGAGCATAGGCCCTCAGCCAACTCATCTTTTGCTATCTCCTGCAGCTCACGCCATGTTCTTCCTATTTTTTCATATCTCTCTCTCTCTCTCTCTCTCTCTCTCTCTCTCTCTCTCTCTCTCTCTCTCTCTCTCTCTACTATATCTTCTCTTTCCCCCCCCCCCCCCCTCTCCACAATGTAACAAACTATCATCTGTCAAGACGGCAAGGTGCCAATGGATGTGATGTTCAGAATGTATAATCATAAAAAACATGGGCAGGACGAGCTGGACAATCAGTGTGCTAACAATCTATAATCTCTTGTACCTGATGACATCTGCAGAGGGAGACATATGGGTTGATTTCAAGTGCTGTAACATTGATTCTAGATAATCAGCCAATAAATCAATATTGATATTGTTTTTGTAGTCAATCCAATAGTGCTTGTGATATTTCTTGTTGACTTGATGCCTTATAGTGACCCAGCAACCATTCATTAACTGATGCTGTGTTCCACATAAAGGGTTCCATTGACCTGGCTTTAGTAGAGGTATCAATGTGAAATCATATCAATGATAAAATGAAATCAAGGTAAGTAGTGGACTCCTTGAAAGAGTTCATAGTTCATGGTCATGTTAGTTTTCATTGTCCTAAGAAGCCCGTTTATCAATCGTAGTTTATACAATTTGCCCTGTCTTAAGAAGTGTGTATATTTTTCTTAGGTGTGTATCGCCAAATGACTCACCAATTGCAGGCATGACCATGGCTTTATTCCTGGTGTTTGGAATTCTCTGTGGCATCAACTTCTCCAGGGTATGGGGTCTCCTGATAGGATCAGAATGATCGGGAAATTCAAGATGGTTTCCTGTCTGAATGAACCAAAGATATATAATCATGCTGCAGAAAATGTTACACTATAAAGTTTTAATGTTTAAGAACAGAATGTTGCTGAGGTTCAGAAGTTAAATATCAGAGTTGACTGACTAAATCGTCACATTCAAAGTAAAGGTTATAAAATGTAACAGCTATTTTGACATGACATATATTTTTGTTTAAGTGCATGACTGTCTATTTTCCTCACCATTATTTGGTTTGTGCAGATTCATGTATCTAATCTAGTTTTTTAAACATTGATTGCACTAGCGTATGTTAACATTTGAGTTTTTGTATTTTGTTTTGTTTTGTTACAGGGTGAAATAGTTGGCATGACTTAGTTTATTGTATATTTTTGCCAAATACAATATTTTAAAATAAATTTTACACAAATTTTGTCTTAAATGCATTAATTCTTTCACAGAAAATATATACACACTTTGAAATAGCTGAATCTGGATATTATTTTTATTATTATTTGATTCTTGCATGTACTACAAAGTGTCATAATTTATTATTGAGCTTGATCTTGCAAATATAAGGAATGATATGTTGAGTGCTTTACTTTTTTTCTGACTGTAGTGCTAATATATATGACTGCAGTAAAGTAAGGAGGACATTGCATTCATCTGATACCAATAGGGAATCATATATTGCCTCACATATGTAAAGAAAGTGAGCACTCACAAAGATTGATTCTGCATCTGTGGAAAGTCATGAAGATTACATAGTGCATGTCCATGTGGAAGTCATGAAACGTGGACCCTGGTTGCTCCTGTGACAGGATCATGAACATTTAAAGTTGCTCATGTGGAAAAGTTATGAAATGTGAACACTGGTACCCATGTGAACATTAGTTGCTCATGTGGAACAGTAATTAAATGTGAACACCAGTATCATGTGAACACTAGTTGTCCACATGGAAGAATCATAACAAGTGAACACTGCATGCACATGTTGAAGAGTTCTGAAAATTGAAGGCTGGGTCCGTATGGAAGACTTAAGGAGACTGATCACCGGTTGTCATTGTGGAAGAGTTATGAAGCTTGACACTGGTTGCCTAAGTAATATGGTAACCTACACAACTTTCAATTATCACACACAAAACACAGAAATGAGCCATCTATTGTTCAAAATGGATTTGAGTAAGCAGAATAATTTAAGGACCAGAAACGTGTCCAGCATGTCAAGACGGCTGATGGCATAAGTTGGTGTAGATACTTCTAGCTCCATGATCTGAATCACATCATCTGAGTGTTCTTTAGCACAAACAGCATGCTCAAAATCCAACTACATTTGTGGCACCATGTTTCTTGCACAGAAGAAACTTAGTTTTGATGATGACATGGCACAATGTATTTTCTCATATTTCCAGTATTTAAAATGTTTCTCAGGGTCAAATAAAGTTGCCTTTCAGAAGTGTTGTATGTCACATGAGTTTGTATTATATGTGTTCTTTTTTGAAGATACAAGTTATCCCTGAACTAAGTAATACAAAGAAGATGCCTGTTTCTTGTCCGTATTGAATAACATACCAAATGTTAAAACAAAATTCACACATAAGGTGTAGTTCTCTAGACTTCCATAAGTTGTCTGTAATTAGATGAAACCACTTCGTAATTTTCTGATAGACGTTTCACTAGAATATATCTGTAAGATAAGATGACACTTTGCTCTTTCACTTTGTTGATTATGCTGTCTGGTGAGTTCCCATGATGAACTTCACTGTTGTTATAGTTCCACTTTAGTTCCATACAACTTGAAGTTGAGTGTTGATTCAGTATACCAGTATATCTTTCACTACTCGCTGAACATTTCATTATTCTGATGGCAAGGGACACTGGTAAGAGGGAAAGCCAATCCAGGAGCAACAATCAGTCCGGTGTACTAGAAGTCGTAGCGTGTTAATGGACTATGCTTGAATTAAAAGCGAGTGAGTGCAAATAGCAAAAACTTAATAATTTTGTGAAAGACTGAAACTTCACTGAATTATTACTGTGTGGCCGACTAATATTTCACTAAAGAATAACTTTGCAGTAGACTCATATTTCACTGACTTACAAAATTGTGGTCGATTGATATTTCACTCAATTATAACTTTGTTGTAGACAGAGTTTACTAAACAATGCTGATATTTCACTAAATTATAAGTGTGGTAGACTGATACTTCACTTTGGCAGTCACACAAGGTAATCAGATATTCTATTTTCTCACTGTGTGAGATCTGAAGAGGGGTATTGACATTCTTACAAGTATCCATTTTTGGCTTCACTATTATCAACATTATTGGCTGTTACAACACTTCACAATCATCAGCAAGTATTTATTCTTGGCTGTTACAACACTTCATAACCAGCAACAAGTACTTATTGTTGGCTGTTACAACACTTCACAGTCATCAACAAATATTTATTGTTGCTGTTATGACATTTCACCAACACCAATGAGTATTTATTGTTGGCTGTTGTGACATTTCACCAACACCAATGAGTATTTATTGTTGGCTGTTGTGACATTTCACCAACACCAATGAGTATTTATTGTTGGCTGTTGTGACATTTCACCAACACCAATGAGTATTTATTGTTGGCTGTTGTGACATTTCACCAACACCAATGAGTATTTATTGTTGGCTGTTGTGACATTTCACCAACACCAATGAGTATTTATTGTTGGCTGTTGTGACATTTCACCAACACCAATGAGTATTTATTGTTGGCTGTTGTGACATTTCACCAACACCAACCATAATTCATTGTTGGCTCTTACACACCACTAAGTATTTAGTGTTGTATTTAGGCTGTTATGACATTTCACCAACACCAATGAGTATTTATTGTTATCTGTTGTGACATTTCACCATCACCAACCATAATTCATTGTTGGCTCTTACATTTCACTATCACCACTAAGTATTTAGTGTTGTATTTAGGCTGTTATGACATTTCACCAACACCAATGAGTATTTATTGTTGGCTGTTATGACATTTCACCATCACCAACCATAATTCATTGTTGGCTGTTACACCATTTCATCATTACTAACCAGGTAATACAAGTTTGGCTGTTATGCCATTTCACCATCACCAACAAGTGTTGAGTATCTCAATAACCAATAATATCCTCCAGATTTGTATGCATGAAATAAAACCCAGACAATGACATTTGGCGATATTTTAATAGGTGTTGGATGGGTACATGGTGCTCGCCCTGTTCTTGTATAGTTCAATTGAGACTGAACGGGTGATGAGGTCAGTATCATGCCAGCCACCATTACGTTTGCACCCATTTTAGGCTGGGTTGACTTGGAACACATGACAGTTTTTATTGTGTTACATCCCTGCCTCAATGGGGATTCAAACACACACCCTGCAGGCAAACATACTAGCCAGTTCACTTTGTTAATTATACACCTTTCTCCAGATACAATATTGTGTCATAAATTTTCACACAAATTTTGTCTTGGTTGCGCAAATTCTTTCACAGAAAATATATATTGACATCGCCTATATATGTTAAACCTACATATTATTCTGTTTATATCTTTGTTTTACTTTGTGTTTTTCCTTTCTGCTGTTTGAAGACTTCATGTAACTTGTATTTTATGACAGTATAGGGCACCTCTGTTTGTCCTCCTGTTGTGTTCATTTGTTTTGGTTTTTTTTTTTTTTTTGCCTCTTTCATTCAATGCTATATGGTAAGTTTTCTTGCTCTTCTTATCACCTTGTTGTTAACAAAGATAATTCTGCAGTTTATTAACTGCATGATGATGATTAACTGTTGTTTCTCATTTGTTTTCTTTCAGAGCCATAAATTATGACTAATATGAAATGACAACTTTGTTAACAATTGTCTGTCTGTATTTTCACAAATAACCCATCTGTACGTTGTCTTTAATTAAATCATGTGTTGTTTTATGATGCAAAGTTGTGTCTGTTTGTTTATGATTTTAATTGGTTTAGCAATGTCATATTTTAGATCCTTTTGAGTTTCCTGCACATGGATAAAGGTATTTTTAAAATTTTCAAGATTTTTTTTTTCAATCTCAGAATTGATTTGATGCATTATAATTGAGGTAGGTTGTGAGTTTATAGTGCAACAACAATTTAAATGTTTATATATATAACAGGAACCATTTGTAAGATCAGTTTAGAGTTTCTAGTGCATGAAAAAATGAACGTATTATATATAACCAAAGTGGTGTACCATATCACATATGAAGCACACACTTGGTTTCTGGAGATAGATAAAGGGCATGATTATACGTGGCAAAATGATGTACGTGCCATATTTTAGGCACTTTGAGTTTCTAGTTCAACTTCAAGCCTGTTTGCTGTTTAATTATTCATCTTGTTTAGTCTAACTTACTACAATCTGGCATACATTCATGGCCCGCTTTTAGCTGTAAAATAACGAGCCTCAACAACTTATATATGGCCTACATAAACCACATTTGTTAATTCCATGTGCATTATGGCATTGATACTAAGACGAAGCAGGTACTGGTTGGCACAAGCAGAAATAACTATACGTCAGGTGTGTGATCTAGAGACCATCAATTGTGAAAAAGGGTGGGTTAAAGTACCGGAAGACATGATGGACTGGCACAATGTAATAGTAAAGCTAGGTCATAAGGTAGAGAATGGATGGCGGGCCGCACGATTTTGAGGTGCAACAACTGATCCAGAGTAACACACATCATGGTGACATAGTGCATCTATGATGATGGGTCATTGGTGAGAAACAGACGTAGTGGTTGGGGTTTCATTGTGAAGGCTAATGGACGATTCTTAGAAAAGGAGAGTCTGGCATATGAGGCTATGACCTCCAGCATGAGAATGGAGGTGGAAGCAGTCACAGCGATTATCTATTGGTTAGAGGAGACCACTGCAACAGTTTCTTCATCACTGACTCAAGGAGTAGGTTTAGTAATGTGGAGAAAGGAATGTTTCATGTGGAATGGCTCACTTCGCTTCAGAGGTCACAGATTATGAGAATTGTATGGATTTTTTGTCCTGGCCATGCGGGAGTGCTGGGAGAATTAACAGGCTGATTGGCTGGCAGGGAATGCATCTCTTGTTGGTAGATTACTTATGGACAAGGGGGAGGTTGTTGTGCGCCTATGTGGAAAGGATGAGATTGTGGGAGATTGGCAGGGGTTCTGGTAGAATCTCAAAACTGAGAGGCAAAACCAGGAGAACTTTCAATCAGATAGCAGTGGGAACGATTAGTAGTGTGATGCTTCGCTGGCTGTTGAACGAGGGGAGAGCATGTATGGGAATGTCCTGAGTGCAGTGATGTCAAGTTCTTAGTTCAACTCAACTATGGTATTGGTGAATAGAACATACACTAGACATGACTAAACAGAACCACAAATAGCAGATTGTCATATTGTTAAAATATACTTTTTGAATGTACATCTGTTTCTATGAATTTCACAGAACGTATGTTTTTATTTGTAAATTGACAGTATAACCATATTTTATCATAAAGTAAACAATGTGATATTGTAGTATATAGTTTATTTAACACGTACAATAATATTTATATGTAGTTCAAAACATTAATTTTATAAATGTTTTTTATTCTGTGAACCTGTAGTTGATGTTATTTATGTTTCTGGAACTGAGTTCTTTGGTTATTCTTTCTCTGTGAATGGACAGATTTGTTTATTTTCTCAAACTTTGTATTTAAAGGTTCACACAACCCAAAGATTAATGTTCTTTTTTATTGGTGTGTATGTGTGAAATAGGTGGGGATTAGACAAAACTAGAAGAACCGGAAATTTTAGATTTGATCACGTTAAAATGTTTCCTTTCATGAGGTTGCAGATTGATCATGATATAACTTTTCCGTTGATGAGACAATACATTGATTCACCATGGCAGTGCATTATTCTTTAATGAGGTTTTAAATTGATTAAGTTAGAACATTTTCTTTGATGGTGGCGAATTGATGAAGTTAGAAAATTTCTTTTGATGAGGTTGTAAATTAATCACGATTTAGCTTTCCCTTCGATGATACTGTAAATTGATTTACCATGGTAAACATTATTCTTCAATGAGGTTTTACCTTGAGTTAGACTATTTACTTTGATGAAGATTTTGTATTGATGAGGTTATGTATTGATCATGGTAGAACAATTTTCTTTAATGAGGTTGTAGACCGATTATGTGAATATTTTCTTTCATGAAACTGGATTTATCAAGATAGAACATTTTCTTTTAACAGGGTTGTAGATTGATCATGGTAGAACATTTTTAATTTGATGAAGTTGAAAATTGATAATCGTAAAACATTTTCCTTTGATGGTTTGTGAATTGATCAAATTAGAATGTTGTCTTTGATGAGACTAGGTTGATCATGTCAACACATTTTCTTTCATAAAACTGTAAATTGATAATTCCAGGACACTTGCTTTCATGAAACTAGATTGATCATATCAAAACATGTCTTGTCATGATGTTTTGCTGACTGCATGTATTATTTCATGTGAAAGTGCTGTGTTGAACCTATCCTGGTGTATGCATGTGAAACAAGGACATTCAGCAGTCAAGCTGGGAACATCTTGTGTCAGTGGTCATGTGGTTGTTGAGATAACTGCAAAGAATACCATGAACTGTCAGCAAACTGAATGAGACAGTCGTCAAGAAACAAATTAAAACTGGAAATGGATTCGAGAAATTAGACGTAGGCATTCCATATTTTTGGGCATGTTAAGGTGAGAAATAAACTTGAAAATGTAGTCACATATGGCAACATTGATGGCAACAACAAAAACAAGAAACAAGAGGAAGACAAAGAGATAGACACTTGGAAGGCGTGGCGACATGACATAACTGGAACAAAGCAAGAACACAGAGCTGATCCAAGGCTGGTGATTGTGTGAACTGGCAAACCATGACTGGAACAAGAACACAGAGCTGATCCAAGGCTGGTGATTGTGTGAACTGGCAAACCATGACTGGAACAAGAACACAGAGCTGATCCAAGGCTGGTGATTGTATGAACTGGCAAACCATGACTGGGAACAAGAACACAGAGATGATCCAAGTCCGGTGATTGTATGAACTGGCAAACCATGACTGGAACAAGAACACAGAGCTGATCCAAGGCAGGTGATTGTGTGAACTGGCAAACTATGACTGGAACAAGAACACAGAGCTGATCCAAGGCTGGTGATTGTGTGAACTGGCAAACCATGACCGCCCATGCCCATCGCCATGGCACATAATGATGTCTTTTTTAATGAAGCCAAGTTAACATAATAGGTTGTTCACTGTTTACCAACACACTTAAGAAGCCAATAATTGGTCAAGGGACAGGAAGGTGACTCCCAGCAATTTGCCATGGAGCATGAAGGACACATAATGACCATCTTGATCATTCACTGTATCCTGTTTCTATTCCAGCCATCTCAGTCATATTTTGCCACTTGATTACAAAACATCAGCCAGGCTGATACTGCATAACTCTCCCTGTTTCAAATCCCACTTATATAACTGTTAACATTGTGATCTCATCCCATTAGGTCTGATCACTCACTTCCCAACTCACTCTGGTACTGACAGATGACAGTGTGATCTGCTTCAGCAGTGCCTGCACAGTATTCCAGGTGGAACTCCCTGTTGAGAAGTGAATGTTTTTTCTCACTATATCCATCTTTGTTAGTTGGTTGTGAATCCTCTGGAAGAGTGAGTTTTCACTCGTAAGACTTAGCATTAACGTACTCTGCAGCTCAGCTGTGGAACGAAGTTTATACTTCACCTCGACACCGCAAGGTATAAGAGGAACTTGATGAGATGAGATGAGACTTGGCATTCAGGTCTGAGCCAGGGACAGGACTTTATCAGTGTGAGGTTAGATTAGAGATTGGTTTCCCTGTCCTGTACCGCAGCAGCATCTCCACAGGGACCATCTCAGAGCTCTCCTCTCCCTCTCCAAGACCAGACACCAGTAGGATGTCTCCAAGCCCAGACACCAGTAAGATGTGCCAGACACCAGTAAGATGTGCCAGACACCAGTAAGATGTGCCAGACACCAGTAAGATGTGCCAGACACCAGTAAGATGTGCCAGACACCAGTAAGATGTGCCAGACACCAGTAAGATGTGCCCGACACCAGTAAGATGTGCCAGACACCAGTAAGATGTGCCCAGACACCAGTAAGATGTGCCAGACACCAGTAAGATGTGCCAGACACCAGTAAGATGTGCCAGACACCAGTAAGATGTGCCAGACACCAGTAAGATGTGCCAGACACCAGTAAGATGTGCCAGACACCAGTAAGATGTGCCAGACACCAGTAAGATGTGCCAGACACCAGTAAGATGTGCCAGACACCAGTAAGATGTGCCAGACACCAGTAAGATGTGCCCGACACCAGTAAGATGTGCCAGACACCAGTAAGATGTGCCAGACACCAGTAAGATGTGCCAGACACCAGTAAGATGTGCCAGACACAGTAAGATGTGCCAGACACCAGTAAGATGTGCCAGACACCAGTAAGATGTGCCAGACACCAGTAAGATGTGCCAGACACCAGTAAGATGTGCCAGACACCAGTAAGATGTGCCAGACACCAGTAAGATGTGCCAGACACCAGTAAGATGTGCCAGACACCAGTAAGATGTGCCAGACACCAGTAAGATGTGCCAGACACCAGTAAGATGTGCCAGACACCAGTAAGATGTGCCAGACACCAGTAAGATGTGCCAGACACCAGTAAGATGTGCCAGGATACTGGAACTTGACGTCTGTGGAGATGTATATCAGGCTGTAACCAGGTCATGATTCAGCACACCACCAATGGGCTAGCCAGGATTAGGATCATATTTCCTTCAAAACATGTACATATTTCATTGTCTGCAGACATCCACCTCAGTGTCCAGAGGGAGATCCAGTTTTGTAAAATGGATACCAGATTTCTCTGGTCAGGAAAAGATTTGATTAACCCGCCTTATAATGCTTTAATCCTCACGTTCAAGCGCTCACTAAACAAACAGCGAAAAAAGTCTACCAACTCGCCAGAATTAAAAAATGTCTTAATGAGGACACAAGGAAAATATTCTATACTTCTCACATACAGACACATTTTCACTACTGCTCCACAATCTGGGACGGTTGTTCAAATTCAAGCACCAAGCGACTTTACTCACTCCAGAAACGGGTCATGACTTTAATTTATAGCAAACATTTAACTGACAATCCTAGCCTGCATAAACGCCTTCAGTTACTACCACTCCGCAAACGCCTGCATCTCAATAAGGCCAAACTAATTCACAAAATCCTACATCGGAACGCCCCAAATTACCTTTGGCCATTGTTTAAATATAATGATAGACACAGTAAACGATTAAATATATTACACATTCCAAAGCCTAGGATAGACTTATACAAAGCAAGCTTATCGTACTCTGCAGCTCAGCTGTGGAACAATCTTCCACAAGAAATCAAAGATATCACCAATCCCTATACATATAATCGCAAACTATTCTAACACTATCTCAGTACAGATTACCTTCCCCCTTAATAATAGAAATAATAATAATAATAAAACCCTAGTATAACAGTCAGTCCCCTTTTGGTAGGCCAGTATATTCCACATAGCTAATAACAAGGGCCACACCAGTCATTACTATTACTGAGTCGTGTAGTATTGATTTGTCATTTTCCCCATTCCTTTATAATGCACATCTTTTATATTGTTGCTGTTTTCAGTTAGCCTTGAATGATGTGTGAATGATATAATGTATTAAAGAGGGTGATAGAAGGGCAGAATGTTAAGACAGGCCTACGTGCCCAATTCTTAACCCTTTGAAAATAAAGTTTGTTTGTTTGTTTGGCCAAGTGTTTACAAAGTTCTATCTCTTCACATTGTTACAGCATGGGATTAACTAAATGATATTATTCAGAAGCTTTCCTCTCAATAAGGTGTTTTATAAGATTTTCTCACAGATAGATTATTCTGATTTCAAGCTGATTTCCATTTGCCATGTCAGTCATGTCATAATCTGCATAGGTTGTTGACAAGATGTGATGGTTGTCAGACAGTTCATTAAAATATAACAGACTCTATGGGCTTGTTGCTTGAATGAAGATAATCAACAGACTCTATGGTGGACTTGTTATGTGAATGAAGATAATCCTCTTATATGTAATTTGTGGAATTGTTTTCTCCTTGTATAGACTTCTTTTAGAAGTTGTTTCTGACATGACGCTTGTGGTCTCAGTTAACGCCATCAGATGTAACATGGAGGAAACAAACAACAGAAAAATTGGAAACACTAACATATTCAGACAATTATGAAAGAGCAGAGAATTAGTTGCTTTGGTCATCTGCTGAAAATGCCTTCAAATGTACCAACTAAATAAACACATTATACCCAGTGACCAGATTTCAAGGAATGGAAATAAAAACCAAGAAAGGAGCAAATGGACAGAAACGGTATGGCCTCACAAACAGTATAGCTACACAACA
Organism: Cepaea nemoralis; assembly: GCA_014155875.1. NCBI lineage: Eukaryota > Metazoa > Mollusca > Gastropoda > Stylommatophora > Helicidae > Cepaea > Cepaea nemoralis. The sequence continues at coordinate 127,333 of JACEFZ010028453.1, forward strand.
TACCCAAGACACAAGGTGTCTATCTCTACACAGAGGAGGTTTCTCCTCTCACATGTCTAAAGGAGTCCACTGGTAGACAAAAAAAGAGAGAAGACACGTGTAATGGAATCTTGCATAGGTAGCTACAGACAGTGGAAATATCAGCCAGCTTTTAGATCTGTTCATATGTTGCCATCACAATGAAGATCAGCTACACTGCTCCAGCATTTTCTTTCTCTCACTGAGATTACAATATACTATCTTCTTTCTAATCCATTGTTATTTCATCCTCTCATCTCAGCCTGAGAATACAGTAAACCATCCTCCTATTATTATTTTGTATTCTCCTATTTAAGTCAGTGTCTTCCTTCTTTGGCTGCCCACTCACTCCTCTCTACACTGTAGTGTCTGCCATGGAATTACCTCCAGTTAAAATAGTTTTGTAGACATGGTAGAACAGTATACTAGGGATATAATGCTAGGCTCATGAGGGATTGCATGATCAGCTGCCACAACTTGCCTAGATCATTGTCTGGTATCCATGTTATGAGTCTCGGTAGACACCAGAGGTATATACTGGCCAGACCTGCCCCACTGTTTGAAGATAATGGGATTCGACCTCAGGCCACAGCTTTGATAAACTGTCATACTAACTATTACATTACCACAGCTGTGTTCTTTTAATAATGTGAAGTGTGTATGTGGAAGAAATGTTATCATGTTTGAAACAGCTACCCTTGGCACCATCGTAATGTCACCAGTACTACTACTTTCACCTGTATAGGAAACCACTGTCAATAAATGTTATATCATTGTCAAAAACATAAGCTACAGCATTCATCCATATCGCATTGTATTCCAGGTAGACTTGCTTGGCAATGACATGAAATACATGTCATTAAAGTGTCCAACCTTGGCATGAATAATTGTCTTTTGGGGGTCTGGATTGCCAGCTTAACTTCCTTTCACTGACAAAAATCTCAAGAACAATAACATCTGAAGAATTAGAACCTGGAATGTTAGAACTATGTATGAATAGCGAAAGACAGTGTATGTAGTCGGGGAAATGAAATATAAGATTAGTATTTTGAGATTGTGTGAAATTATATGGAAGAGAGTAGGCAAAAAGCTTGTAAAAACAGGGAAACAGTGCTATTCTCAGACATACAGAGGGAAATGCCCTATGAGAGCGAAGGAGCGACTTAATGCTATCTAAAGAGTCAGAGAAAGCACTAATAGAGTGGGAAGTAGTGACTTCTAGAATAATGACAGCAACATTTAGAACTACACAAAGTAAACATGAATATGATTAAGCGTTACATACCAACAAATGATAAGGCTGACTCAGTTTGGGAGGAATTTTACATGAAACATCAAAATACTATGGTAATAAAATAAATGGTTATAATACAATTTTGATGAGTAACCTGAATGCCAGAACAGGATTGGGTAACAAGGATTATGAAGATTTCATAAGGGGACTTGGGGTAATGAATGATGAATAGAGAATTATTTACCAGTGAAGCATTATGTCACGTATGGAAGTGTTTTTCCACATAAAAAATACAAAAGTAACTTGGGTATCACCAGACCATTACACACAAAATAATGTTTATCATGTTTGTATTAATAAGAAAGTTAGATCACCTATACACAACATTTTAGCCACGGTGACATGTGTGATTAGCAAGCTTCCTGCCAATTCAGTGCTGTTCGAACCCCCGAACCCCCATGGAGGAGGGATTTGTTTGGTCTGGGCTCCCAGGTCTGCCCAGCAACATTACCCACCGGCTGCTTATTGGTCTGAGAAATGGGACTGGCACTGTGTATCCAATACACCTCAAGGCATGGACAAGCAAACACCTCTCCTTTGCTTTTGTACTTACAACATGAGGTGAGGTGACTAGCTCCGTTCCCCACCTGCTATTTGAAGTGGCTGAATCAGCTCCTCAGCTAATGCAGTCAACATCACCCTGCCACAGCTGGACATTTCACTCTGGTATTCAAATTGCAGTCAGCATCTTTTCACTGTGTATATATAGGAGTCTTCGTGGCGAAGTGGTCAAGCCGTTTAACTCAGGCTCCAAAGGTTGTGGGTTCGATTCCGGGCCGCGTCCTTCAGTTCACAAGTTAAATTTTTTGGAGACTCCTGTGGGTCGTCGCTAGAGCTACGGAGTTTATGCTTTGTGCGACGATGTCCGCGCTGCGGAAAGAGACCGAGCCATATGGGATAAAACCTGGTGCAATGAAGTCGCCCCTGTTGACTTTTAAGCGACTTTTTTTTCCACTGTGTTTTTCATGTACAGTGTTGAGCTGGTATGTTCTGTGCTCTGTGTAGGGTACCATGTATACAGATATGTAAAACAGTTTCCACTTCTATGTGACTAGTACAATGTTGGCCTGTGCTGCCACAATATACCGTATGTCCTGGAACAGTCACCACGGCAGCTGTGGCTGAGATGTTATGTTGTCCACTTCAAGTTTAGAAGGTTCCAGGTTAATTCCCAAACTGGGAATGTGTCCAAGAGAATTAATGGTGTCTCATAATATCACATGTCCCCCCTGATTTCTTGGGTGGTGAGATTGGATACCCAGCTTCTCGGATAAGGGTGAAAAACTGGACGTCCTGTTGGCAAGTTATGCTAGTTAAAAGTTCCACTGCAATTAGAAATGGCAAAGAGTAGGCCATTAGACCGCCACCCTGGCAACATTATTTGGTGAGAAAACCTAGCCACGATCAGATAATGCCACTTACCTGGGATGGAATCTGTCTAGGGGAAGCAGAGCTGACAAATGCATGCCGAGGTTAGACACTGACCTTTGAGGTGCATAGCTAGCTGTGATGCATTCCCCCAACAGAGGAATGCTGAAGAAGAAGAAAAACAGTGCTGACTTTTAATCAGTGATTTCCACTTCTGTTATTCCATCTGATATATATCATTTGAAGAACATGTTAATTATTATAACATTTTTGTTATCTATACATTCTGTGACTGCAGCTGGATATGGCAATGTAAACTATTCTCATGACCTTGTCACGTGATGTTGACCATTATATTTGTTTCAGGGCCTTCTGTGAAATGTTTTGTCAGATCTTTATCCATGCCACCAGGTCAAACTATCCAGATTCTTCTGTGGGAATCTTCTCAAACGTTCTTGTTGTCATAACATGTTCCAAATTAACCCTTCTCATGATATATCCATAGTATGTGAAATATCTCATTCTGCTACAAATATTAGTTCTCTACATCTGTTTTGTTTTCTTTCAAGATGCATGTGTTTTATCTATCTAAAGTTTTTCTCAGCAATCGTTCATAGTACATTTCAGTGATTTTATAGTACATTCTCACTAATCTGTTGCTAATGATACACTTCCATACCACAAAATTGGCTCTGTATAACTCCAATAATAACTGTTATAAAAATGTAACAGATAGGATAGCCTGAGATTCTGCAGAGAAGCAGTGAATACAATCTCTGCATCTTACACCTCACACAAATGGTAGTCACATACAATCTCTACATACTACACCTCACACAAATGGTAGTCACATACACAGCTAGGCTGTTCACAAATTGAATATCATTTATATAACATTGCAATCAACCCCAGTATTGTTTGGCTGTTTGTGAGTTTCTGGGCAATTTTATTTTCAGTAGGTGACTTTGCTTTCTGAATGGCCAACGCTCATACCACTGTGAAAATCAAAGCCACGCAACTAATAGGAAACAAAAAGCATGACAAAACCATGCAAGCTGGGTGAAGACTGTAATGTATATGAAGACATGTCCTTGTGCAATATTGTAAATAGACTGTGTATTGGTAGCATCTGTGGAGGATCTAAGCCCAGCCGGTATGTTGCACCTGATATGATCACATCCTGCTTCAGACAGCTCCTGTCCAGTGTACAGCTGTGTTCAGCTTTAATCTGCATGTCACCTGTGCCCGCACTACCAGAATTCTGCCATCCAGGATGGTCATCATTGTTTTCATGTTTCACTTCCATTGACAAATGCCTTACATTGTGCTATGCTGTGTGTTTGTTACATAAATGATTTGCTGTGTATTGACTTATTACAATGTCAGATGTTTTATTTTATAACATCTGTGTTTGTTGTTATAGGAATCGTCTATATAAATATATTATAATCATGCTAATATAATCCCAAATGGCAAAGTTATAAAATTGGCTAGTGATTTTCCTTTAAATATTAACTTAATATAGATATTTCTTATTTCCAAAAACACATAATATATTAACTATAGAGTATAAAGATCTTGAAAATACTGTTTCTCATGTTTGTTTTAATTTATGTTGTTTATTTGTGAGTATTTAAGATTTAAGAAGATTATGAGAGTGGGATGAAACATTAACAACTCATAATTAGAACAGTATGTTTGGGAATACCTTCTTTTAAAAGTCATACACATTGGCAAGTTATACAAATATGTAACCCAAGCCTGCTGTTTGCATCTATATCTCACCTGTAGTAGATAACTGCAATCTGTTGCAACTATATCTCACCTGTAGTAGATAACTTTCATCTGTTGCAACTATATCTCACCTGTAGTAGGTATCTTTCATTTGTTGCAATTACATTTCAGTGGTAGTAGATAACTTTCATCTGTTGCATCTATATCTCACCTGTAGTAGATAACTTTCATCTGTTGCAACTATATCTCACCTGTAGTAGATAACTTTCATCTGTTGCAACTATATCTCACCTGTAGTAGGTATCTTTCATTTGTTGCAATTACATTTCAGTGGTAGTAGATAACTTTCATCTGTTGCATCTATATCTCACCTGTAGTAGATAACTTTCATCTGTTGCAACTGTATCTTACCTGTAGTAGGTATATTTCATCTGTTGCAATTACATTTCAGCGGTGGCAGATAACTTGTTCATTGCATCTACATATCACCTGTAGTAGATAACTCCCATCTGTTGCGACCATATCTCACCTGTAGTAGATAATTCCCATCTGTTGCATCTATATCTCACCTGTAGTAGATAATTCCCATCTGTTGCATCTATATCTCACCTGTAGTAGATAACTCCCATCTGTTGCAACCATATCTCACGTGTAGTAGATAACTCCCATCTGTTGCAACCATATCTCACCTGTAGTAGATAACTCCCATCTGTTGCAACCATATCTCACCTGTAGTAGATAACTCCCATCTGTTGCAACCATATCTCACCTGTAGTAGATAACTCCCATCTGTTGCAACCATATCTCACCTGTAGTAGATAACTCCCATCTGTTGCAACCATATCTCACCTGTAGTAGATAACTCCCATCTGTTGCAACCATATCTCACGTGTAGTAGATAACTCCCATCTGTTGCAACCATATCTCACCTGTTGTAGATCTCACCTGTAGAAGATAACTCTCAAACTCTTGCAGCAGATCTCACATGTTGTAGATAACTCTCATCTGTTGCAAACATCACTTAAATTTTGTGATCATTTTTGTGACTTTATCATTAAACCACCAGTCAGCGGCATCACTGCAATGAAGACCCACGGCAATGAATCTGCTATAACCTGTCCTATGCCATCAGGATGCACTTGCAAAGATTGTTGCCCAGTCCATTCTCTTTATCTGACAACTTGTAGGTTGCAGAATGTCTTCTCTGCAACTTTCTATAGTGTACATCCTGCTATATAATACTTCCTAAAGATCGGATTGTAGTGCATGGGACAACACACTCGCCGTTATAAAACTTCCTACAGTAATTGCCTGCCGTAAGGGAAAGCACTGAGATCATTAAGTAATACACAATACATGGTGAACACTGAGATCATTAAGTAACACACAATACATGGTTTATACCATGGTGAACACTGAGATCATTAAGTAACACACAATACATGGTTTATACCATGGTGAACACTGAGATCATTAAGTAACACACAATACATGGTTTTTACCATGGTGAACACTGAGATCATTAAGTAACACATAATGCGTAGTTAATACCATGGTGAACACTGAGATATTCTAGGTCACGGCACGATGTGGTGGTAACCATTGCCTTCCTGACTGCCTGTCTTCTTGTGCCTCTCATCTCCCAATGACACATATACCCGCAACAACTCAGGTCAAGCTTTTTGTAGACTTCATGATTGGTTAGATTTTGCAGCTACAGTTTGAGGCATGTCCTTTGCAGAACTCGCTGCCATAACAACCTCCCGGAAAACTTCTCCGTCACAAGCAAGATGTCCTGCATCCGATACACCCATCTGGAGATCATCTGCAACACCCTGCACTCATCTTCTCTTTGGCCTTCCTCTTCCTCTCTTGCCGGCAAATACCTATCCATTATTGTTCTCACCAAACTTTCGTGACACTTCAAGTGACTAAAATATTTGAATTTTCTTTGTTTTATCGTCTTTAGTATCCAATCCTCTTCAATATTCAACTATTGTCGTATGGATGCATTTGTTCTTTTCTTTACCCAAGATATTCTTAGAACCCGTCTATAACATTTATATTCAAAGGCATTTATGTGCTGGTCAGTTTGTGGTGGATTACAGGTGTCATGGACCTAACTTTAGGCCGTTGCTTAATCTCGCTTCTGCTTGTTGTCATTCTTTATTAGTACTATTAGCAAGTTCGATCCATGCTGGCATTCACTCATGGCGATGTGTTTGTGCTCCGTATTTGAATATCTAAAGTTCTGTTCGCCGTGAGTTACTCTCTTCTAAACACTTTACCTTCCTGACCTTGACTACTTGTCCATGTTTACAAACAAGTTACCCGTTTTCTCCGACTCGCACACCGACGTCACAAGTCTACATGAAGTACATAACAAAAGTCCACGCTGGTTTCCATCATTTATTCCGCGGCTTCACTTTTACAATTACGTCTTCATTCGCATTTACCGCACAGCTATTCTTACCTAACATAAACCACAACTATCACTCGCACTTAAAATCGATTGTACATAAGTACATAAGGCACTAGACGGATGCCATTCTCGCACTTGTTAAACGCGTCCGACCTGGACCGTGTCTTAACCTGTACTTCCCATTCAAACCCGAAAGTTCTCTCTCCCTGACACTCACGAACCGTGTTCCACGTACTAACAAACACTCGTGCAGGTGTGAATTCCATTCATACCAAACCCGCACCCTGACAACAGGGTTACAATTATTTGCTACCATTTAAGCCGCCATTACTTCCAGAACATTCTGAAAACAATTCCGTATCCAGTTTGTGAGACTGGATCTACCCCCAAGCCTGACTGGTCAGGAAGAATCATGTCCCTTCTGGGAGTTGAACTCAGATCACTGTGTAGGTAAGCGAAACAGTTACCCACTATGCCACATCTGCTCATTAAAGCAATACAATTGCTGACAATAACTGTTGGGCAGATCCAACTGATCATCTTATTTCCAAATCAGTGTCTGACTTCTCTTCATTATCTGAGCTGCTAATTGGGTTTGTTGGTTGGTTGGATAGTTGTGACTCTTCTAGACAACTGTGATAATACATTGAAGTTGAGATCATCTCAGCCCTCAAAGCAATGGGCCCACAAATTAGAGACTACCTACAAACGAATGCTAGCTGAAGATACAATGGCAGATGAAACATGTAAGGATATGTGAATTTGGATTTATCCATCGGTCTGGCAAGGAGGACGTATGAGAGGAAGAACACAACGCGTTTATACCCAGTGTGCTACAAGAAATATCCTGGAATGTCACATCTACAGAGAGGTATGGCAATCCCCGGAACGTTAGTCTGACTGCAGATTACGTGTTTGGACAGGCTACACCAAGAAGAGATGCCACCAGGTTTTGACAGATATGAAACCTGGTCCGGGTCTTCGACGGACCTAGTCAGTGAGTCAACGGATCTTGTTACTGAATCAATTAACTCAGTCACTGAGTCAACAGATCTTGTTACTGAATCAGTGGACTTAATCCCTGAATCAACGGAATTTGTTACTTACTCAATGGTCTTAGTCATTGAGTCAATGGATCTTGTTACCGAATCAATGAACTAGTCACTGAGTCAACGGATCTGGTTACTGAATCAATTAACTCAGTCACTGAGTCAACAGATCTTGTTACTGAATCAATGGACTTAGTCACTGAGTCAACGGATCTTGTTACTGAATCAGTGGTCTTAGTCACTGAGTCAACAGATCTTGTTATTGAATCAATGGTCTGAGTCAACGGATCTTGTTACTGAATCAGTGGTCTTAGTCACTGAGTCAACGGATCTTGTTATTGAATCAATGGTCTAAGTCAACGGATCTTGTTACTGAATCAATGAACTTAGTTACTGTGTCAACGGATCTTGTTACTGAATCAATGAACTCAGTCACTGAGTCAACAGATCTTGTTACTGAATCAATGGACTTAGTTACGGTGTCAACGGATCTTGTTACTGAATCAATTAACTCAGTCACCGAGTCAACAGATCTTGTTACTGAATCAATGGGCTTAGTCACTGAGTCAACGAATCTTGTTACTGAATCAATGGACTTAGTTACTGTGTCAACGGATCTTGTTACTGAATCAATGGGCTTAGTCACTGAGTCAATGGATCTTGTTATTGAATCAATGGGCTTAGTCACTGAGTCAACGAATCTTGTTACTGAATCAATGGACTTAGTTACTGTGTCAACGGATCTTGTTACTGAATCAATGGACTCAGTCACTGAGTCAACAGATCTTGTTACTGAATCAATGGACTTAATCCCTGAATCAACGGAATTTGTTACTTAATCAATGGTCTTAGTCATTGAGTCAATGGATCTTGTTACCGAATCAATGAACTAGTCACTGAGTCAACGGATCTGGTTACTGAATCAATTAACTCAGTCACTGAGTCAACAGATCTTGTTACCGAATCAATGGACTTAGTCACTGAGTCAACGGATCTTGTTACTGAATTAATTAACTCAGTCACTGAGTCAACAGATCTTGTTATTGAATCAATGGACTTAGTCACTGAGTCAACGGATCTTGTTATTTATTGAATCAATGAACTTAGTCACTGAGTCAACGGATCTTGTTATTGAATCAATTAACTCAGTCACTGAGTCAACAGATCTTGTTACTGAATTAATGGACTTAGTCACTGAGTCAACGGATCTTGTTATTGAATCAATGGACTTAGTCACTGAGTCAACATATCTTGTTACTGAATCAATTAACTCAGTCACTGAGTCAAAAGATCTTGTTATTGAATCAATGGGCTTAGTCACTGAGTCAACGGATCTTGTTTCTGAATTAATGGTCATAGTCTCTGAGTCAATTAACCTTACAAGTGAATCAACATACCTTGTAACTGAGTGAACAGCTTAGTCACTGAGTCATTGGACCTTGTAAATTATCAACAGATCGTTTAACTGAGTTAATGGACCTTGTAACTTTGACAACGAGCCTTGTAATTGAGCCACCGTACTTTTTAGCTGAGTCAATGGGCCTAGTCATTAATCCAATGAACCTTGTAACTGAGACAACGAACAAAGTAACTGAGTCAATTGACCTAGTCACTCAGTCAATGGACACAGTAACTACGTCATCACACCTACAACTCATTCATTGGATCTAGCAACTGAGTCAAAATAGACCCAGCCACTCAGTCAACGAACCTTGTAACTAATATAAAGGACCTTGTAACTGAGTCATTACACCTAGTCAATGAGTCATCGGACCTTTAAGCTAAGTTAACGGACCTTGCAACTACATTAACGGACATTGTAATTGTGTCAACTGAACTAGTAGCTGTGTCAAGGGTCATTAAGGTAAATAAGTTAAAGCATAATTGTGTCAAACAAACACTCTTTCAGTGCAGTGCCTAACAACAACATATCATCATGTGCCGTGTCGATAAGCTTAGGCGGTCACGTTTCCCCATTCACACGATCACCAGAGTCGTAGATCAACTCTGTGTTCTTGTCTCCACCACGTCGTGTGGCCAAGCCATCGAGATATTTATTTCTCTTCTTATTCTTTTCCCTCAATCTTGCCAGTTGTTCCCAAGTTCTCTAGTTTATTTCTTCTCATGACATGTCTAAACAATTTTGTCTGTCTACGTCTAATTTCTCTAATCAATTTACGGTTCTCATTTGTCTTTCGTAGGACTCGCTCATTGGTTTTTCTGTCAGTCTACGATTTTCTTTGCATTTTTCTCAGAAACCACATTTCTGCAGCCATCAGATTATTTATTACATATACATAAATAAACACATAAATGTATTATGAAGTACACTTGTTCCTGCAGCGAGGCACCGCCGCCATTTGGAGGTTGCGGGTTCGAATCCGAGTCGGTAACTATATAGCTTTCAAATTGTATGTTTTCTAGTGCGTTCTCTAGTCTCTACTTCCTTCTCTCCGTCTGAGAGCGCCATCAATACTATATGTGTTTATTTATGTAACTGTCTCAGCGGCCTCAACGGATTCCCCAATTGATTTCCTGTGGTATACGTGTACAGCATTAGAACCGACCAATCATTTCTCTTCTGTAAATGTTTGTTAATACTCAACACAGCATTACGGCCCGATGTGTTTGTGTGTTTGTTATTTGACCTTTGCTGGTTTAATATAAATTATGAGACCCATGGTGCTATTCCTATGGTTTGATACGAATTATGTCCGTATTCTGTAGTTGTAGGTTCATGTGTATGAAAGACATGACTAATGAAAACATTTTTATTGGAGTGTCTGGTTGGTCGTACGTCGACGTACACTTTTTCCTGCAGCGAGGCGCTGCCGCTATTTAGAGATGGCAGGTTCGAATCCTATTCGGTAACTAGGCCTATATAGCTTTCAAATTTTATGTTGTCTAGTGCGTCCTCTAGTCTCTTCTTCATTCTTCTCCTTCTGTGAACGCCAAACAATACTATATGTGTTTATTTATGTAACTGTCTCAGCGGCCTCAACGGGTTCGCCAACTGATTTCCTATGTACATACAAAAAGAAAAAAAAAAGTACGTTTAAATAATAATAATAAAAGGACATTGTGCGTAATAACATGTGCCATAAAATGATGGAGCACGAATGAGAATGACATAAGTGTTGTTATGTCAATTCTTGACGCAACTCAACTCAATCTGTCAATAGGTGTCAAATTTTTTTTTCACACACACACACACACGAGTGGAACCTCAGTTAACGAGCACCTCACATAACGAGTAATTCGCATAACGAGCAAAATAAATTGTTTAAAAAATGACTCGCTGAACGAGCGACGTTTCGCGGGGAGGGGAAGTCCCGGATTGTGCGCCTGCATCAGGGAGGACCAGCAGGTTATTTCTAACTTTAAGAAGCTCTACACTAAAGCGCTCTTTGAGCGTTGTTTTGATGTGACTGAAGTGACCAATCTCACTCTCAGAGAGTTTTGGAAATATCACTTCCACATTGTTGCCTGCCTTAAGATGGTCGAAAAGGCGTGGGAAGAGGTTACCAAGAGAACCCTCACTTCTGCTTAGAAGAAGCTTCGGCCCGAGAGCGTTGTTAAATCTGTCTTTGAGGGGGTTGAGACAGTACCTGTGGAGCCTGTAGTCAACGAGATTGTGTTTTTGGCAAAGATCATGGGACTGGAAGTGGATAACAAAGCTATCGATGAGCTTGTGGAAGAGCATAGCCAAGAGCTGACCGCCGAAGAGCTTATAGAATTACATTGTGTTTCACAGCAAGAAGTTTTGGAGGAGAGTTTGTCCGAGGAGGAGGAGAAGGTAACAGCAAACCAACAATCTTCTGGCGCAATAAGAGAAATGCTGAAAGCGTGGGAAACTGTTGCATCGTACATTGAGAACCATCACCATAATAAGGCAGTGGCTATGAGACCTACTAATTTATTTAATGATAATGCTGTGTCGCATTTCCACCAAATTCTGAAGCGTCGGCAAAAAACAAATTTCTCTAGACAGCTTTCTAGTAAAAAAGAATTAGGTATGTATTATAAATTGAAAATTAATAATTTAATTTTTTTTTCCTACAAATCGAATTCTTATTCCAGGTTCGTTCATTCCGCTATAGAAGAGGAAGACGAATCACGCTCCATAACAGTGTATATATAATTTTCTTTGAATAAACGTTATACAAAATATTTTGAGTATTTTTTCCGTATGGAACGCATTATCGTATTTTACATTAATTTGTATGGGGAAAACTGTATCGCTTAACAAGTGTTTCACTTTACGAGTAAGGTTCTGGAACGAATTATGCTCGTTAAGCGAGGTTCCACTGTGTGTACACACACACACACACACACACACACACACACACACACACACACGCACGCACGCACGCACGCGCACACACACACAAGGGGCGTTCATTTGAAATCTGTTCGTGCCGCACCGCGCGTAAATGCGTACGTTAAACTTGATCATGTCATAGTCATGTGATATGAATGAAAAGAGCACGTGCTTATCGTCCCATGATGCGTAGGTTCTATTTCTGACCGTTGAGAAAATGGCCGGGTTGATCCAAAATCCGCCCAAAGAAGCTCAAAGAGCGGTGATTCAGTTTCTTTCATTTGAAGGATGTCGACCAGTGGACATTGATCAGAGAATGCAGGCAGCGTACGGTAACAAATGTGTGTCGAAGACAACAGTGGCGGATTGGGCACGAATGTTTCGGAAAGGACGTCAGTTCACGACAGATCTTCGACGGCCTGGTCAAGCGCATATTGTTGCAACAGAAAGAAAAAAAACCATCGCCAAAATTGATGCAGCAGTACAGATGAACCGTTGTCGAAGCATACGTTCGCTAGCGAAAGAATTTGATGTGTCAATTGGGACAATTCAAAAGGTCGTTCGTAAGAAACTGCAATATCGGAAGGTGTGTTCACAGTGGGTACCACGGATGTTGACCGACCACCAAAAAGAGGAACGCATGGGATGGTGTTTGAACCACTTGCTGCGTTACAGAGTGGAGGATGATGCATTTCTCTTCCGCATAGTGGCAGGCGATGAATCATGGTGTCACCACTTTGAGCCGAGCAGCAAAAGAGAGAGCATGCAATGGAAGCATGCTGGATCACCAAAAGCCAAACTAAATTCAAGTTACAGGTTTCCGCTGGTAAGGTTATGATGAGCGCATTTTTTTACCATGAAGGGCTATTGTTGGCCGACTTTAAAGAACCTGGTGTCAACATCAACTCTACCCACTACTTGGAAACACTAGGCAAGCTGCAAAAAGCCATCAAGAATAAGCGACCCGGCATACTTTCTCGCGGTGTGATTTTGTTGCACGATAATGCTCGTCCGCATGTCGCAAAGATTGTGCAGGACGAATTAGCAAGGAAGAAGTGGGAAATTCTGCAACATCCAGCCTATAGTCCTGATTTGTCATCATGTGATTTTAATTTGTTCGGACCTCTAAAATAAGCTCTCAAGGGGCAACGATTTCACACAGATGCAGACGTAATGAACGCGGTTAATACTTGGTTCAGTGAGCAACCACAATCCTTTTTTGCGGACGGCATTCGCCGCATACCTAAACAATGGGATGCTTGCCTGAATGGCAACATCGACTTCTTCTGACCAACCTATGGTGCATAATTCATTCAAAATGAATGCTTTATTTAATTATACCACACCTGTTAATGTTTCTTTCATGCTTTTGTAATAAAGAAATTGGAACGGGTTTTAAATGAACGTCCCTAATATATATATATATATATATATATATATATATATATATATATATATATATATATATATATATATATATATATATATATATATATGTGTGTGTGTGTGTGTGTGTGTGTGTGTGTATGTGTGTATGTGTGTGTGTGTGTGCGCGCGCGCGTGTGTGTGTATTCATTTAGTAGCATGTCCATTGCAGAACCTCGCTCTCATAACAACCTTCCGGAAAATCTCTCGATCATAAGCAAGATGTCCCGCATCCGATACACCCATCTGGAGGTCATCCGCCACATCCTGCACCCATCTTCTCTTTGGCCTTCCTCTTCCTCTCTTCCCAGGCATATACCCCTCCATTATTGTTCTCTTCAAACTTTCATGACGTTTTAAGTGACCAAAATATTTCAATTTTCTTTGTTTTATCGTCTTTAATAGCCAACCTTCTTCAATAGTCAGCTCTTGAAGTATGCATTTGTTCTTTTCTTTATCCAAGATATTCTTAGAACCCGTCTATAACATTTATATGCAAAGGCATTTATGCACTGTGCAGATTGTTTAGTAAGTGTCCAGGTCTCACAGGCGTATGTTGCAATGGGAAAGATGCATGCTCTTAAAAATCTGATATTTGTAGTTCTATCTGTCCCTCTCCATAATTTTTTTAGTTGTTTTAGTCTTTGAAGAGCAATAGCTATTCGTCTTTTAACCTTAAAATGTTCCTCATTAACATATATTTCTTTCTCCATAGTAGTTTTATTTGTATGCATTGTCTTTGTTTTTGCTATGTTGTGATTTTCACTATTCAATTGGGTTGAGGTTATTATGTTTTCTATACCATTCTGTGTTGTGGATAGCAATACGGTATCACCAGCATACCAAATCTCTGGTATGTCATGACCACCGATATTTAGGGCATCATATAGCTCCCTGTTTATATCATCTCTCACATTTCTCATTATATTTTCGGCGTACAGGTTAAACAAATATGGGGACAGCACACAGCCCTGACGGAGTTCTTGCTTGATGCCAAACCGATCTGATGTCTCGCCATCTATTCTAACCGCTGCTTGTTGGTCAAGATAAAGCATTTGTATGAGTTCTATTACATGTGATGGAAAGCCTTATATTCCTCATGATTTCCCAAAGTTTCTGATGTTGTACCAGTCAAATGCCTTGAATAATCCACAAAACATGAGAATAGGTTTACATTAAATTCTCTGCACTGGTCTATTATTAAACGCCTGTTGAGAATGAGATCTCTTGTTCCTCTTCCTTGTCTAAATCCAGCTTGAACCACGTTAATTTCTTCTTCCATTAATTTTTTTAACGAAGTCTTCCAATTATGATTTTTAGTAGACTTTTACTTGCATGACTGATCAGGGCAACAGTTCTGTAGTTGGTGCATAATTTCAGGTTGTCCTTTCTTGGTATTGGAATGAAGATGGTTCTCTTCCAATCTTTTGACCATATACCATATTTCCATACCTTTTTACATAATGCTTTCTTCGTCTCCAGTTTTAATTAGTTCAGCTGATATCTCATCACATCCAGGTGATTTACTATTCTTCGGGTTATTTATTGCCCATGCAATTTCATCTAATGAGGGTTCAGGCTCTATCTCTGCTGGTA
The DNA here is from genome assembly GCA_014155875.1 of Cepaea nemoralis. NCBI lineage: Eukaryota > Metazoa > Mollusca > Gastropoda > Stylommatophora > Helicidae > Cepaea > Cepaea nemoralis. The sequence goes on from JACEFZ010028453.1 coordinate 142,560, forward strand.
TTGGTTCATGTATCTCGTTCATATCCTCACTGTCATTCATATAATACATTCCACTGCAGTACTCCTGCCAATCTTTCTAGAATTATATATATATATATATATATATATATATATATATATATATATATATATATATATATATATATATATGTGTGTGTGTGTGTGTGTGTGTGTGTGTGTGTGTGTGTGTGTTTATGTGTTTATGTGTGTGTATGTGTGTGTGTGTGTGACGGGATGGCCCAACTCTCAGATCGTTTTTATTAGAGTGGGATAGCACTCAGTCCACCCCACTTAGATATTTATATATTATTTTGTATTGTTATCTATATATCCAGATTTTAGCTAAGATCGTCTGTGTTTAGTGTATTTATATACATAAAACTACAGAGATTGATAAAATACGATTTCTTCTAATAGTTAGAAGTAGATGTAGTGTAGAGTTTGTTTACACGAGGCAGGCTGAATTTTATATTCAGTTTGGCTGTGAATTTAATTTGGCCACAGGAAGTTGAGGCGAACTCTCCTGCAAAGGAAGTTAACTTCTAGTAGAACCCTGACTTCTGCCATTTTGATCTAAGTACTGGACGGTGAAGGATTGGCAAAGTCCCCTGGCTAAATATAGAACACATATCTGTGTCTTAGACCTTTTTCTGGCTCTTGTTAAGCCGTACAATTTCTAATCACCATAGAAAAGCCAGTGCCACTTCTCACCCGATAAGTCCGATCAAACCAAGTTTCAGGGTGAGTTCAGAATAATTTTGTTAACATTTTTCTGTGTGTGTCGATATGCCGGCAAAATCTAAAGACCATGCCGATCGATAATAGATACTATTAACTAACACTAGCGTTAGTTAACTAATACTAGAATTAGTACCATGTTTGTGCCATGTGGCTTGCCGACAAGGGAAAAACGCAAAGCTCGTCACATGTGGCATTAAAAGCAGGGCTAAATTACATTACTTGATTGGCAAAAATTAAGTATTCACCTGCGGAACGAAACCTGAGTTAGTCAGTAGGCGATTAGAGTTAAGATATAGTAATTATGTGCTTAGCTTCGGAACTAGCGTATTTCTCTAGATAATATACTTATTAGTTGAAGGAATTAGTTCAGAGAGTGAATAAGTTACAATTAATTATTCTTTATTAATCTCTATCTTGCCCATAGTCAGATTACTACCATGTGGTCCAATATGGCCCACTTAACAAAGTTCAAACCTTGGGGGAATTCTCCAACCCTAATATTGTTCTTGTGTATAGTGAAAGTAATCTTAAACCTAGCTAGAAATCTTCTAGATAATTAATTATGTTTAATAAAATATAAGGAAGACTATTGCTAGTAGTACAACTCATAACTCTTTAAGTGAACTTGTGGTGTTTCATGGATTTAATGGTTCAATCATGTACATCGTGCCGTTATAGTTGTTGTGTGTGATTTCATTTCATTCTATGTAATTCATCAATATGTGATGGTAATTCATCGTATGGAGTTTAGTTTGTGTGTTTCCATACTTGGAAAACGAAGTGTGTTGTTTCATAGATTTAATAGTTTGTTAATGTATATGGTGACGTCGGAGTTGTGGCGTCTGAGTTTTTCATTCCATTGAAGTCATCCAATAATATGTACTGTTAATTCATTATGTGAATTGTGGGTCAAGTTTCCATGATTAATCATGACTTAGAATATATATATATATATATATATATATATATATATATATATATATATATATATATATATATATATATATATATATATATATATATATATATATATATATTAGGAATGTGGTCTTTGACGTAGAGCATTTAAGTGATTGAACATGTTTGATCTAACTATCAGCTGAGAATATAATATCTTTGGTGGGCTATTTTCATTAAATCACTGTGCTGTTGTAGAATTCAGATAAGAAATCAAAATATGTAAATTAAGATAGTACATGCTATCAAAAATTATATGAGACATGTAGGCCATGCAGGTATATGACATGGCCAAAAGAATTTACAACTCTTGAAGGATTATTCACCCCTTCTCACTGTCATTCGCAGAGCCTACACCCTGATCAACAGTAGCTGTAGTCACGACCGGTGATTGAGCTACGAACCACTCACTTGATGCAGCAGAGAGTGGAGTCCGTACCACTATCCAGTCCGCACCTTCAACCTACCACCCAGGAGGCCAAGGATAATCAGATGAGTGGCTAACAACCCGTTTGCCACTGCACATCATTCACAAAATTTAGGTCCTCGAGTGGCCGAGTATACTAGTCAATGATTAAGCATCTACACCAAATGACATTTACCATAGAATATAACACCCTTGTAGCCTTATCAGAGATCTGCGTATCTCTTATGTGTCAGTGAGTTCCCCGTGGGTCTCGCGTAGTGTTATTAGCATTAAAATATTTTCTGTGTACTTGTAAACATAACAACCAGACTTTGTCATTATCAAAGTAGATTAATAGCATCATCAGCTTGTGTGACGAGTGAAAGGTCTATATCTATATCTATAAAACAGAATGTATGTGTGTGGGTTTGTGGTTGGGGATGTATTGGATGCGTTCGATAACGGTCCATCCGATTGAGATGAAAATTTCTACACGTCTTCCTTTCATTCCTGTGCAACCAACTGTTGTAGTTTTTTTTTTAGTGTGGCATCATCTATTTACTTATTAACATTTAATAATTAAATTACATGACTTAACATAAGACAAAATATATAAAGGGACATAACTTTTAGTAGCATTGTTATATCTTAGGTTAAGTCCCCTGGCTATAGATAGGTCGGTCGGTCGGTTGGTCGGATAGACAGACAGACAGACAGACAGACAGACAGACAAGACAGACAGACAGACAGTCGGGCCGGGTCGTCAGACACACAGACAGTCGGGAACGGGAACTTATATGACTACTTATATGAATTAAATGAGATGCACCCCATCAGGGGCTGGGCGAAGCCGGGCCTGATCAGACAGACAGATAGACAGACAGACAGACAAACAGAGAGATAGATAGTCGGGAACGGGAGCTTATATGACTACTTATATGAATTAAATGAGATGCTCCCCACCAGGGACTGGGTGAAGCCGGGTCGGTGTCGCCTGTCGTCCCTTGGGGAAGAGGAATCAACATGTACACTGTTTAAAATCCTTTTCCTTAGCTTGGGCTTCTGCCGGACCTTTGTCTAGACACCCCCTGTCAGTCTTAGGTACACTATCTCTCTCTTCTTCCTGCAACAAAACAACACCCCTCTTCATATTCCGCTAGAACATACCCACACAAGACTGTATTTTAACAAATGATAAAATAAAACATTTAATACAGAAAAGTGTCACGTGTGTGTGTGCACTGTTTGCGTGTGGAAATATGTAGTATTTTCTATGGTGTATGCGAGAAGAGATCAGTAAGCCCAGGATCGTTCATCATCGTGTTCGATCATACCACCTCACACCATAATAAGTTCCGAACGGATCTCACCGAATGAAGAATCTCTCCGGACAATGGTTGACTTCTTGGAGTTAATCCTATATAATCTGGGTGATTGGTCTCTAATAGTGAATATGGCCTAATAATGTCCATGAATCAGGAACACACTATGTACTTAATATGTTCATTGAAATCCTGAAGCCTACGACGATCTCCTTATATCTCACACGAGTTTAAAGAAAACTTTCAGTTCGATTGCAAAAATGTTACTGAATGAGTGTCTTTACTCTGCAACCTCTCTACAACTTATAGTTATGGTCACTCGGCATAGTCACAGTTACTTTAAATCACTGTTATTCCACCTCTCTACTTAATATTGTCATTGTCCATGGAGGTGTTAATAGTTTCATAAAAACAACTTCCTTGGGCACTCAATCACTGCCACACTGGCCCTTTCAGGATATCACTCCTGATTTCTATGAGTCTATAATTTTTGGAACGATGTCCCGTTTCCGAGGCCATTTAGTATAACTGCACTCAGTGTGATAGCCATTGTTCACACCTCTGTGTTGTCCATCAGCTCTTCTCTACAATGGAATTGCACTCAGTGTGACTGTCATTGTCCACACCTCTGAGTAATATTTCCCTTCTTCTACACCGTGGAACCTGTTGAAAATATAACACTCTGTGAGAGAAAAACCCTATTCGAACCCACTACACGTGATTGTAGGCCAAAAGCCCCACTCAGATATTTATCCTGGCTAACCTAGAACTACACTCTGGCACAAAGCAGAGTAGTTCGTCACACTTGGGTGGTAAGGAAAAAGAAGGACCAAAAGGAAACGCACAGCTCCCCAGTAGACCTCCCTACCAGAATATCCTACCACTAACATTTCCTTTATTCCCCCCAGCCATCCCAAATCTCACGGAATATCATCCCATTACATTGGTCTTACCCTGCCTAGTGAAATGATATATCACTCTACCTCGTTTAACCTATGCATCAGCCAGCTGTGGCCAACACTCCCAGACTACGTTCACACAACGCACTATCACTAAGTTCACGTCCTGAACTCTATCAATTAATAAACTACCTTATGCTAGTGTTCCGAGTTGGAATTCACAATTCACAACATGAAAAAAAAATGTCCCCTGTTTCCAAACAACATGGGACACTGTGAATCCCTTCTCCATTCGAAATGGAACAAAGAAACACTCCCGTTATCTGTAGTTCATCCCACACACTGATCGCAAGTTTCGTTAACTTCAAACAGTCGAAAAAGTTGCTCTAGTGACGTCATTCACGTGGCCAGAATTCAGGTCAAGACGGCACTCCCCTCTCCTTTATTTTCCCGATCGGGTAAACAGAATGCCGACGTTTCTTTTGATGTCGGGGAACTCTCAGGGAATCCAGACTCTGTTTGAATTTTGAACAAATTTCCCCACATCAAATAGTTGTGGCGCCTAGCGACGGCGGTTTCAGCCCTTTCATCAATTTGGATCGGAATTCTCCAGTATTTATGTGACAGCCGGGTCAGACAGACAGACAGACAGATAGACAGACAGACAGATAGTCGGGAACAGGAGCTTACATGACTACTTATATGAATTAAATGAGATGCTCTTCACCAGGAGCTGTGCGAAGCCGGGCCGGGTCAGACAGACAGACAGACAGACAGACAGACAGACAGACAGACAGACAGATAGATATATAGATAGATAGATAGATAGATAGATAGATAGATAGATAGATAGATAGATAGATAGATAGATAGATAGATAGATAGATAGATAGATAGATAGATAGATAGATAGATAGATAGATAGATCCCCGCCAGGACCTGGACGAAGCCGGGCCGGGTCAGCTAGTATATACATATAAATCTGTCTTATCTCCTGTTGTGTGAGAATACATTAGACGGTGGGGGATCATTATTCATCTAGGCACGTTAGCAGGAATCACTTGACATACTGTCTTAGTTTGTTAGTACAGTTAGTCGTCATAACTTTCCGCCTGGCACTGTTTAGAAGTAGTGATCCATTCTGGGACTTTGAAAATCATTCTAGAATTGCGAGCCATTTGATCGCTTCTTCAGTAGTGGTTAGATTCTCTATTCATAGAAGTCTATTTAGTATATATATATATATATATATATATATATATATATATATATATATATATATATATATATATATATATATATATATATATATATATATATATATATATATATATATATAATAGCAAACCACGTTAATTTCTTCTTCCATTTATTACGAAGTCTTCCCATTATGATGTTTAGTAGAATTTTACTTGCACCGCTGATGTTATTCTTTTTATATGTGGTTGACTTTATGCATGTCCATATTAGGTGTCTATATTCTGATAAGCCGGTCTCCATGGTTGAGGAGTTAGCAGCTTTCTCCGTAACCCCGAATACTCTCGCGGTTGACGTGAGCGCACGAGAATTGGAAGCGGTTCGAGTTGCGCCAGTGACTTATGAGAGTATGGAGCCAGTCGCTCAGAAAGCAATGACAAACTACTGAGCGTAATCTTGCCAAGAAATCAACAATCAGCTGAAAGATGATGATGGTGACAGCGATGTCCTGTAAAGGATATGCAAAACATTTTTTTTTAATATTCTGATAATGATACTACTAGTTGTATATAATTGTTTTGTTTTTATTGTGAGTATTATGCTTAAGAAGATTGACTCGTATGTGTCGGTTTTATGTGTGTGTATGTGTATATATGTGTGCATGCGTGCGCGCGCGCGCGCGTGTGTGTGTGTGTGTGTGTGTGTGTGTGTGTGTGTGTGTGGCTGTGACTGTTGGACATGTGTAGTATATGTGTTCTACTGCCTGTATGTTGTGTCTGTATAATTGGTGTGGTGTTGTTTGGATCTACGTGCTTCTCTTTCTGTGGTCGGTGCCATGGTGAACAGTATTATTATGTTATTTATTTGGTTTTTGGCTGTGATATGTCTGTTATGTAAATAGTACAAGTAGTCCGTCATGTAGTATTTGTGTCCACTTTTGATTATAAGGTGTAATCGTGCTGCGTGTTTCACAATTTGTATATCTGCTTTGCAGTCTGTTGTGTTAGGCGTTCATTGCCTTGTATTGCTAGTAAACATGTTGTGCAGAAGTGTGATAGGGCGCCACAATAATATGGTATTGTTATGTCTATTTTTCTGAGATGGTGGATTCTAACTGCTATGTGGTATAGTGGTGGTTAATGTTGTTTTGTGTGGCTGATGACGCCTTGTATTTTTTTATTTGTTTTCTAGTGCTCCGGCTCCGTGGCTAAAGGCTTGCGAACGCGGTTCGTGAGCCGGGTATCAGGCGTTCGAAGCTCAGCTGTGATCGATGTGTGCAGCAGACCGTGTCGCGTTGTGTTATAACGTGCTGGTATGGGAGCCGGTCGTTCATAAAGCAATGGCAAACTACTGAACGTAAAACTTGACATCAACAGCAGCTGAAAAATGCTGGTGTTGACTGCAACGTCCCGTAAGGGATACGCAACAACAACAAAACATTTCTAGTGCTGATCCTCATTTTTTCCTGGATGTATGAGTGTTTTGTTGTAAGGTGTGTATTGTGTTGAATTTTTCCAACAAAAATTATCTCCTTTCGTCACTAAGCACTGTTGCATCACGGGAAACACTAATTTCAACATCACAACATCAACTGATGCATATTTGAAAAATATGAAATCATTATTCCACAGTTCTGAATTGTCTTCCTGGAAGTGGTGTTTGCTTCCCACCAAGTATGTCACTATTGTTGAAAATCCTTCATTTTGACAGAGTGCACTTTGTAGTTTTCCAAACAAATTGCCACTTCCCATACCACGGGCTACATTTAAGCCACTCGAAACATTTCTCACAACTCCTGGACCTCGAAATAGTTCTACAACTTCTGTATCAAGTTGATTGATTGATTTGTGCTGAATTAGGATTATGTATAGGTGAGATAAAGCATTGTTTTAAAACAGTGACTTGACAACTTTAATTGAGAAAGCTTCGTGGTCGCTAAAACTGCTAACAAATATCTCATCTTCACTGTATTTGATGAGCAATAAAATAATGTGCGGAGCCAATTTACCCAGCATGTGAGGACAGGTTTTTGGAGGAAGAGGCTCTACGAGATTTATTTCTTTGAATTTCTGCATTGGCGCTTTGATGAATGTTGTTTTCACATTTGATAGTAGCGTGTCGACATAAGGATATTCCCCAGGAATTACTTTAGCAACTCTATGTAATGCATGTGCAATGCAAGTTAGGTGCACTATTTTTGGATACATCATCCTCGTAACTTTGACTGACGCACTATTTATCTGTTACTGGAAGCGGACCATATCACTCCATCTGGCCACAGAAGACGTATAGCACTGTCAATCAAGTTGGCAATGTTTGAATGGTTAGCCATCTCCAATATTTCACAAGAAAGGTGAACTGTTTCTTCAGGTTAGACATCTCTTAACATTCCACCAACAACATTAGCCATATAGCAAAGCCCAATGTGCAATGTGGTTCAATCTATGGAATTATATATCTTGTTGTCCATAATAAAGATTCTACGTTAGTTTAAATGTCTTGGTAACAATCAGTCATGAGTAGTAATATAGGAGGTAACTACTTATTATTTATGGAGCAATACGTCATCAATGACGTAGTTTTTTTTTTACTATACGCAGGGTATAGCTCCAGATTGAAATTGCTCTATTTCGGCCCTCCTTTTTTCAAAATTTGGCGGGTGATTTCTTGGGTCTAGTTGTCGTGATGACTACTACCTGTTGACTACTTCCTGTTGTCACATCCTGGGCGGCGGCGGCGGTGGCGAGGCAGCGGTGCGGTGGCGGCGGCGGGTTCGAGTCCCATAAAATACATGTCGTAGGTTTATAGATGATCACTATTAGTCATGGATCCGAGATGGAAACTTCCTTTTACGGCTTTGATTGCGGGACCAACGGGATGTAGAAAATCCGTCTTTGTGCAAACGTTTCTGACTCATGTATTAGACATGGTCGACACGATTTCAGAGGAGATTATATGGTGCTACGGAGAATGGCAATCCATGTATGAGACTATGAAGGGTATTCAATTTAACGAAGGCTTACCGGCTATGGAACAGTGGATAGGTGATAGACGTCGTCTAGTGGTAATAGATGACCTAATGTCCGAGACAGATGATAGGTTGACTAAGCTTTTTACTAAAGGTAGTCATCATCGCAACCTCAGCGTCGTGTATATAGTCCAGAATCTCTTTGGGAAGAATAAAGAGCAGAGAACCATCAGTTTGAATTCACATTATCTAGGTGTTTAAGAACCCACGTGACGGATCTCAGATTACCAACCTGGCCAAACAGATGTATCCAGGTCGAGTGTCATATGTCCAAGAGAGTTTTAAGGACGCGACAGCGGCTCCACACGGTTATTTGCTGTTTGACCTTCGACCGGAAACACCGGATCAGCTCCGCTTACGAAGTCATATTTTTCCAGGTCAGCCTCAAGTCGTCTACGTGTCTAAATAAATATGTCCCACCGAATAAAACGCCACGGGGCCATGCTGCGATTTCTAGGCGAGGCGAAACCGGCTGACGCGAAAGTCGTAATTAAATCGGCTTCTCCAGACCTCGTCCAATCAATTTGCGAGTGCTGCCACAATGTGTTAAAAGTAATGTTCCACTGACACCGGTTCAGAAGAGACGATTGCGGCGACACAAGAATAGTCTGAGAGCGCTCACTCGTAAGAAGCTATCTATCAAGAAGAGGAAACAAATCTTGCAACAAGGTGGTTTCATAGGCGCTTTATTAGGTCCTATTCTAAACGTGCTGAAAGGCGTCGTGGGCTTATAATGAAGAAAATGATCTTGATCGACCCCCGGATGCTGGAAAGACCCTACGTACCACCCGACCCATTAACAGATAACTTGCGCGACTTGGATCAGCAAATGCAACAAGTCCTAGATAACGAAGATCTACCACCTCGGGAAAAAGCCTGCGTGTATCAACAGACTTTGCAACGGTATCTGAATCGACTTGACCAGTACAGACATAAGCCATTAGGGACAGTGGATATCAAGGAACAAATACCTGAAGTCAGCACTTTAACGGTTTCAGTAGCCGAGACACCGCTTCACCGACGCTGGCTAAAAGTCAACCACCACTTATTGAACCGGCTAAAAGTCAAGTAGTCGAACAAATAGTCGAGACAACACCACCTTACAGACTCAGGCGAAGCAAAAAGAAGAGTAGGATACCTACACCCAAGTGGGAAAAATGGCCTCGCAATTAAGAAAGTATTACTACGACCCACAGAATCCCGGAGCCTATAGCGGAGCCGCCGCTTTAAAACGGAATACTAAATTGAAGAAGGTAGAGACTTGGCTACGACATCAGGATACGTATACTTTACATAAGCCGATCCGTCGTCGTTTCCAGAGACGTCAAACCATAACCGGTGGTATAAATCAACAGTTTCAAGCCGACTTGATAGATATGAGAAAATTATAAAGATACAATGATGGGATGTCGATGTGTTCAGTAAATATGCCTGGGCCATCTCGATCAAGAAGAAAACGGGGAAAGAGCTGGTGGACGCCGTGAGTAAAATTTTTGCTGAGAGACAACCGATAAATTTTCAGACTGATAAAGGATCGGAATTTGTCAATCGGACTTTTTTAACATTTCTGAAAGCTCGAGGTGTGCATTTCTTTACCACTGAGAATGAAGATGTGAAAGCCGCGATAGTGGAAAGATTCAATCGAACCCTGAAAGAAAAAATGTGGCGATATTTCACCAAGACCAATAAACTTCGCTGCGTCGACGTGATAGATAAACTGATCCGAAACTACAACGGCTCGTACCACAGAGGTATTCACATGGCGCCCACACAAGTCAACTATACGAATCAAAACGCGGTGTGGAATAACCTGTATCAGAAGACTTTCGACAGAAAAGTGTATTTTACACCCGGCGATCGAGTCCGACTGGCTCAACCCAAACAACCTTTTAAAAAGGGGTATACGCCCTCGTGGACAGAAGAACTGTTTACCGTTAGTCGTATAAACCAGACCAGTCCGATGACGTATGTGCTAAAAGACGATTCAGGGGAAGAACTTCAAGGGTCATTCTAACGAGAAGAAAAACAACTCGTCGGAGACAAGCAAGTGTACCGCGTTGAATCAGTCTTACAAGAACGACCCAAGCGAGGTGGTAAAGAGTACTTAGTCAAGTGGTTCGGGTATCCCAAGTCATTCAACAGTTGCGTCTCAGACCTAACCAGATACTAATGGAAGAAACCAACGTGGAAACTAACTTACAAAATACCACAGAAGGAGAAAGAAACTCGGTCTGGTGCATGTTTGGTCGGCGAGTGCCGCGACTAGAGATTGTCTTCTTCTGTCAACTGATCGTTATTTACACCGTCATTGGCGTATCACTATTCAATCTGTCTCAAGACAGCGTCGACGCAGCCGAGGGCAAGTTGGCAAGTTGTGGATCGCTCTGTTAAGCAGTTGTCTGGGTTACATGCTACCAAACCCTAAAATATGAGTTTCTACGTGACATTACCGAGCATTGCTTCGCCGAACATGTTTCCCAAGAACACTCCAGGTCACTATTTCGTCAAGTTACCTCAGACTATTGAGGTGAATCAGCATTATGAAGTGGGTCTGGCCGAAATTCAGTTTCCCAACTACTACTGCAGTGTGTTAGAGCATGAAGTGTGGATAAGATACAACTCACCCGCCAGAGGAAATTCCAGAAAAATATGTCCCCCAGGCCTATACAGCTCATCAGACGCGTTTATAGCGGAGCTGAATCGAATAATGAAAGAATCGGAGGTCGATGATCAGACGCGAGTCAGATTCTATTTCGACAATACCTCAAAGAAAGTCATCGTGAAAATATTCGAATCGGGTGCCGTGGCTATGTTTAGCGAAAAGCTGAAAGAGATATTAGGACTTCCCTCCTCGAAGATATCACATACCAACCCATTAATGGAAGGCCAAGTGGCTATAGACCTAAATAACGACCTGCAAAATATCTACGTATACTGCGATCTCATAGCGGCGCGACCAGTCGGAGACGTCATGGTCCCATTACTGAGGACGGTACCTATCAAGTCAGCTAACGGCTTAGGTGTATCGCGCCTACGACAAGCCTCATTACGTGCCGCTGAGTCGGTACCCCTTCGACACGGTGGAAATCCTTTTAACCACCGATACGGGCACACACGTCTCATTCACTTCCGGGACTTCAGTGCTGACGTTACATTTTCGAATTCGGCGGAGATCAGACTTAGAATAATGAAATACGTGGAGCTACGTCGAAATCCCAGACTATACGAAGACTTTTACTGTAATCAAGCTGGGCATGGCATGCCAGTCTTTGTGGGTGGTCGGAGTCAGAGAGGTCGCGGTATCGGCAGTTTCTTCAGTGGACTCGATTCTACCCTGGCTAAAGACCGGTGGTAAGGCCCTACTCAGAGAAGGTCTCGGTACAGGTCTGCGAGTGGCCCAAGATGCTTTGAGTGGTAGGAATGTTGGGTATTCCTTCAAAGAACACGCCAAGCAAGCCGGTCAGCGTCTACTGCAAGGAGCTGTCAACCACGTTACCCAATCAGGTAGCGGTATTAGAAGAAAGAGACGCGCAGCGCCACCTGGTGAGCTCAGTAAACGTATAAAACTGACCCCCGCACATCGTCGAGCTCATAAGAAGAAGCAACAACACTCGGATATCTTTGCATAATGGCTCTGATTCACCCTCATTCCTGTGAGTGTCTTCATTCTGGTCTGGATCTATTTAGTGTGCCACCCCCGCAGAAGAGGGACAGTTTCTGGAGATACACCCTTTAGCCTCACCAGCCCCCGGCGCACCTATAGAATTTGCCATCTTTGATGCCAGTGAAGAGTATCTGGATCTGTTTAACACTTTCTTACACGTCAGAGCTAAAGTCACATTACCCAACGGTGACAAACTACCACCCACGGCCGATGTCGCTCCAGTCAACTATTACCTGCACAGTTTATTTTCTCAAGTCGACGTCTCACTCAACGACACGCTAATCACCCCTAGTGAAAATACGTATCCGTATAGAGCCTACTTGGAAGCGACGTTGAACCATGGGGAAGAAGCCAAAAAGAGTAATCTCTCAGCAGCCCTCTATTACTATGACACAGCCAAATTCCTCGATGACACGCAAGGCGAAAACAAAAAGGGACTAAGAACACGACGTCAACTAGCCAGTGAGAGTCAAGAAATAGATATGATGGGTCGACTACACGCCGATATTTTTGTGCAAGACCGCTACGTGATAAACGGTGTGGATGTGAAAATTAAGCTGACTCCGTCCAAGGCCACCTTTAATCTCTTGGCCCCTGACGGGGCGCTTGGTTATTCATCTATTATAACGCATGCCACGCTGGTGATTCGTAAAGCCAGACTGAATCCGGCCATCGCGCTCGCCCACGAGAAAGCCTTGATGAGAGCCAACGCGAAATTCCCGTTCAAGAGGGTGGTGCTAAAAACATTAGCTATCCCTCAGGGTATGTTATCTCACACATAAGACAATCTGTTTATGAGTCAGACACCCACTCGCGTGGTGATTGGATTTGTTACATCAGCAGCTTTTAACGGTTCCTACAGCTATAATCCGTATAATTTTTCAAACTTTTGGTCTGACGTACCTGAACGTACCCGTCGACGGTCGAACTGCCACCAGCAAACCGCTGACCGTGGACTTTGAGCGCAACCAATACGTACGAGCTTATTTTGGCACTAACCTAGCCATGGGTCTAGTGGGCAAAGACGCCGGCAACTCAATTGACTATAATCAATTGAAGTATGTGACTCATTATACTAATTGTTCTAAGTTGATAACATTCAATGCTCCTGATTTCTTTGGGATTGCAATAAATATAGAATTACATAATTCAGAAGGTATATCTCCGATATCATACAATGTGTTCAGCAGTCGGGTGACTTGATCTATTCCATATTCGACTAAAGCTTTAATCATTTCTGTTGTGATGTTATCTGAACCGGAGGTCTTGCCAGCTTTTATATGTTTAAGAACATTCCGAATCTCCATTTCACAACTGGCGGTCCTTCATTATTAAATCGAATATCATACTGTTCCTCTCTGTTATCATCATAAAGGTTTTTCACATAATCTGACCATTCACATAGAATATGATCTTTTTCTATTATAATTTTTCAATCTTTGGTTTCTAGACAGATTGCTGATGTTCTTATTCTTTTAATAGTAAGTTCCTGAATTCGTTTGTGCACCGATTTGGTATTTTGACTGTTGTGTTGGTTTTCAATTTATATGCAATTTTTCTCAAGCCATGATTCGTTTGCCTTCTTACATAATATTCTGACTTGTCTGTGAATTTCTTCATATTTGGCAAGATTGTTTTTGTCGAGTCTTCTTGTTTCCATTAGTTGTAAAATTTCTTCAGTCACCTATTTCTTACGACCCACCTTCTTTAATTTTGGAATAGTTGTTTCTGCAGCCAAACTGATTGAATTCTTCAATATTTCCCAATGATCATCCACGCCCTGAAATTGGATCTCTAGATCAGACAATACATCGTATCTGTTCTGTACTTCTACTTTTACTTGACATAAAAAGGTAAAGGACACTTTTACGCGCTTTTAAAACGTATTATATATATATATATATATATATATATATATATATATATATATATATATATATATATATATATATATATATATATATATATATATATATATACTAGCAGACCCGGCCCGGCTTCGCCCAAGTTCTGGTGGGGAGCATATAATTTAATTCATATAAGTAGTCATATAAGCTCCCGTTCCCGTTCCCGACTGTCTGTCTGTCTGTCTGTCTGTCTGTCTGTCTGACCCTGCCCGGCATCGCCCAGCTCCTGGTGTGGAGCATCTCATTTAATTCATATAAGTAGTCATATAAGCTCCCGTTCCCGTTCCCGTTCCCGACTATCTATCTGTCTGTCTGTCTGTCTGTCTGACCCGGCCCTGCTTCGCCCAGCCCTTGATGGGGAGCATCTCATTTAATTCATATAAGTAGTCATATAAGTTCCCGTTCCCGACTGTCTGTCTGTCTGTCTGTCCCTCCCTCTCTGTCTGTCTGTCTGTCTGTCTGTCTGTCTGTCTGTCTGTCTGTCTGTCTGTCTGTCTGTCTGTCTAATCATTTATTGGTTGCAGTTAGAACAACCTTAGATAAACGAAGACCAACTTACAAAAAGCATTAGAAAGAGCACTTGAAAGGTCTTTCCCAACAATTAACTTGGGTAAATGGAGCGGCGGCAGCAGCAGCAGCAGAAGAAGAAAAAGGAGGAGTAGGAGCTGGGAGGAGGAAGAGGGAGGTGGAGGAGGGAGGAGGAGGAGGAGGGAGGAAGAGATAGGCGGAGAGAGGAGGAGGGAAGAGGAGGGAGGAGAAGGGAGGAGAAAGAGTAGGGAGGAATAGGAGGGAGGAGGAGGGATTAGGAGGAGGAGAGAGGAGGAGGAGGGAGGAGGAGGGAGGAGGAGGAGGGAGGAGGTAGAGGGAGGAGGAGGAGGAGAGAGGAGGAGAGAAGAGGAGGAGGGAGGAGGAGGAGGGAGGAGGCGGATAAGGGAGGAGGAGGGGGAGAAGGGAGGAGGAGGGGAGGAAGAGGGAGGATGAGGGGGGAAGGATGGAGGAGGGAGGAGGAGGAAGAAGAGAGGAGGAGGGAGGAGGAGGAGGAGGGAGGAGGAGTGATTAGGAGGAGTAGGAGGAGGGAGGAGGAGGGCGAGGAGGAGGGGAAGGAGGTAGGAGGAGGGAGGAGGAGGAAGAGGGAGGAGGGAGAGGGAGGAGGAGGGGAGGAGGAGGGAGGAGGAGGGGGAGGAAGAGGGAGGAGGGGGAGGAGGAAGAGGGAGGAGGAAAGAGGAGGAGGAGGGAGAAGGAGGGAGGAGAAAAACGCAGGAGGATGAGGGGAGGAGGAGGGAGGAGGAGAGGGAGGAGGAGGGAGGAGGAGGGAGGAGGAGGAGAGAGGAGCAGGAGGGAGGAGAAGGAGGGAGGAGGTAGAGGGAAGAGGAGGAGAAGGATGGGGAGGAGGAGGAGGGAGGATGAGGAGGGAGGAGGAGGAAGAGAGAGGAGGAGGAGGGATGTGGAGGGAGGAGGAGGGAGGAGGTAGAGGGAGGAGGAGAGAGGATGAGGAGGGAGGAGGAGGGATGAGGAGGGGGAGGAGGAGGGGAGGGAGGAGGGGAGGTAGGAGGAGGAGGGAGGAGAAGGAGGAGGGATGATGGGGAGGACGTAGGAGGAGGAGGTAGAAGGAGGGAGGAGGAGGGAGTAGGGGGAGAGAGGAGGAGAAGGGAGGAGGGCGAGGAGGTATGAGGAGGAAGAGGGAGGAGGAAGGATGAGGAGGAAGAGGGAGGACGAGGGAGGAGGAGGAGGAGAAAGAGGGAGGAGGAGGAGAAAGAGGGAGGAGGAGGATGGAGGAGGGAGAGGGAGGAGGGGGAGGGGAAGAGGAAGAGGGTAGGAGGAGGAGGAGGATTATAACGCATATGCCTGTAGATAACTGCAGCAAAAAGGTGGGTCTGTCTATCTATCTGACCCGGCTTGGCTTCGCCCAGCTCCTGGCGGGTAGCGTCTCATTAAATTCATACAACAAAAAAAAGTAACTTAAAAGAATGTCCTTCCACACACCATCCATTATTTCTAATGAAAACTGTTTCTAATCACCTGCATGACTATAGATAACTTCTTAAGCATAAAGAGATGAGTTACAATGTTATGCATTATGCATTATTTTTATGAAAACTTTGAAAATGCCTTAAAGATTGTATCATTATTTATTATAACTCAATGACCCAAGATATTCAAAATTTTCAACCACCTCCAATTTTTCCTCATTAACATATATTTCTTTCTCCATAGTGGTTTTATCTGTATGCATTATGTTTGTTTTTGTAATGTTAAGATACAAGTTGTGATTTTCACTATTCAACTGGGTTGAGGCTATTAGGTTTTCTATACCAGTCTGTGTTGTGGATAGCAATACTGTATCATCAGCATACCGAATCTCTGGTATGTCAAGACCACCGATATTTAGGGCATCATATAGCTCCCTATTTATATCATCTCTTACATTTCTCATTATATTTTCGGCGTACAGGTTAAACACATAGGAGGACAGCAGACATCCTTGACGGACTCCTTGCTTGATGTAAAACCAATCTGATGTCTCGCCATCTATTCTAAACGGTGCTTGTTGGTCTAGATAGAGCATTCTTATGAGTTGTATTACATGTGGTGGAAAGCCCATATTCCTCATGATTTCCCAAAGCTTCTGATGTTGTACACAATCAAATGCCTTTGAATAATCCACAAAACATGAGAATAGGTTTACATTAAATTCTCTGCACTTTTCTATTATTAAACGCATATTGAGAATGTGATCTCTTGTTCCTCATCCTTGTCTAAATCCAGCTTGAACCACGTTAATTTCTTCTTCCATTTTCTTACGAAGTCTTCCCATTATGATTTTTAGTAGAATTTTACTTGCATGACTGATCAGGGCAACAGTTCTATAGTTGGTGCATAATTTCAGGTTGCCCTTTTTTGGTATTGGAATGAAGATAGTTCTCTTCCAATCTTTTGGTCCATATACCATATTTCCATATCTTTTTACATAATGCGTGATAGATTTGTATGCTTTCTTTTCCTCCCGCTTTAATTAGCTCAGCTGGTATCTCATCACATCCAGGTGATTTACCACTCTTCAGGTTCTTTATTGCCCATGCAATTTCATCTAATGAGGGTTCAGGTTCTGTCTCTGCTGTCGTTGGCTCATTATCTCATTCATATCCTCACTGTCACTCATATCATATATTCCACTGCAATACTCCTGCTATCTTTCTAGAATTTGTCTAGATTCTGTTAAGGTATTTCCCATCTTGTCACAGATAACATTCAATTGAGGTTGAACATTTCTTGTCAATAACTTCATTTCTTTGAACATTTCGTAATCTCTTCCAGTCTTATGATATTGCTCTATTCTGGTACAGCAATCTTGTATATATTGATTTTTGTCCTTTCTTGTGTTCTTTCTTATTTCTCGAGTTAAAGATTTATACTTCATCCTGCTGTTATCGGATTCACCTCCGTTCTGTTTCAGTGCCCTTCGTTGTTTTATTATTTCTAACGTTTCTGATGTAATCCGCGGCTTAAGTTGCTTTTTCTTGGTCGGAATTAAATCTTTGGAGTTATCAAGATATCTCTAGCTTGTACTGCCAGTTCATTGGGTATCATTTCCTCTTGTATAGACATCAAGACACCAAAAAACTATTCCTAACTTCTACAGTGCATGCATCTGGTATTTTTGTGAGATCAAAACGAAGTGGCCTTGGTCCTCGGGTAAGCTTTTTAAGTTTTAATTTCAGATCTGCTTCTAATAACTGATGATCCGTATCACAGTCTGCACTTCGTAGGGTTTTTGCAGATGCTATGCTTGATGTCCATCTTCTTTGTATTAAAATATAATCTATCTGATTTTTGGTAATACTGTCCGGGGACTTCCATGTGAAGAGTCTTCTTGGGTGTTGTATAAAAAGTGTGTTGGCTATCATTAACTCATTTTCTGTGCAAAATTCAATTAATTTGTCACCTCCATAATTTCTATTTCCCAATCCAAATTTTCCTAAAACGTGTCTCTCATTTTCAGCTCTTACTGTACCTACTTTTGCATTAATATCTTCCAGTATTATTGCTGTATCATTATTACCAATCTTATTTAATGTGTCTTGCAGTGTGTTGTAAAAACCTTCAATTTCGTCCTCCTCTGCTGTTGAAGTAGGTGTATATATCTGTACGAGTGTTGTGTTTTTGGACGGCCTTTAAGTCTAATAGTGAGGATTCTATCACTAACTGGGTTACATCCCAGTAAAGCTTTTGCAGTTGTTTTATCTAAACAAAATGCCACTCCACTCTGGCCTCCGACGTCTCTACCAGAATAAATGAAAAGACTTCCATTTTCAGTTGTAAAATGTCCCTTGCCTCTCCAGCGATGTTCACTAATTCCTAAAATTTGAATATTTAACCTCTCAATCTCATCACATATTACTTTAAGCTTCCCTTCATACAGACTTCTCACATTCCACGTTCCTATTCTCACTCTTTTTCTTAGTCTGACACAGGGGATTTCCTTGGTAACACAGTCAGGATTAACTCCGTCATCACGATTACTAGTACTGGTCCCTGTGTCACACCCTTCCCCAGTGTTATCTGATCTGCCTGGCCTGGGAGTCTCGCCACCAGATCTCTTTCTTATTATGTTTTCTGTCATAGCTATTATGGTTTCTTGGCAAGTTTTGCAGAAGGTAGTTTGCCATTGCTTTCCTTCTGAGCAGTCACTGTACTAGTCGGTGGCCATAGCCATTGTCTCTACTGATGAGATCATCTGCCTATCGCCGCAGAGTGCAAGACCATAACCAACAACAATCTGTCGGCTGCTCTCACACTCCATCCACCACCTGCTTGCATGGCTTCACGTAACCCTGATCGGGGGGGGGGGGGGCTAAACGGGTACTCCACCTTGCCCAAGGGTGTCCCGTAGACTAAGGGAGGAAAAGAGGCGTCTTACATCTCCTTTGATAGGGGATACCCCTACCCCACTAACTAGGATGTATTAGGACATAAATAGGATATGCCAACAACAACAAAAAGTGGTAGACAACCCTTCTTTCTGGATATAATGCCGTGCCCACCCCCAATTCTTTGATTAATGAACCGTAACGCGTAGCGGTAAATATTTCTTACTAGGTCAGAAAAACACTTACATTTGGCATGTAATGTTGACATCTGGTTTGATAGGATTAACATGAATAAAACTGTCAGAATATTACCAAAAATGGTCTTAATATGACCTTTAAAAGAGAAATATGACCTAACCTGAAGAGGGCCGAAGTATGTAATTAATGTGTCGCCCCACCATCAACCCCTCCCCCCCCCCACTCCATATTACATCATATGAAATTTACTGTGGCAACCTGGGAAGGGGTTGGGTGGGCCCACCATGTGACCCCCTACCAATAAGAACCGTAAATTTAGAGGGTCAAACTTTCTGTGTGCCCGTGACCTTCTGTAGAGACTAAACACACGAAGACAGCGATGTCAAAATACCCTGCCATATATCATATCAGTGTCAAAGGTTATAACTAGATGGTAGATAAAACAGAAGCACCCGGGCCCTACTTACAGATAATACAATGCAAGGGTAAGTCGGTGTTCCGTGTTAAAATAAACTCTGCACTATATTTACACATGTCATAACGGATGGCTTAGATGGCCTCACGCATAGAAATGTGTAACGGTGCCACTGTGATCTTCTGTAGTTGTGCAAATACAGCGCTATTTGTCAGACCTCGGCGAATAATGACAGAAAAGTTAAGAGGTTCATTGTTTACATTTTCAATTGAGATTGTATTCAATGTCATATCCACTACTGTCTATATCCTGATGTATGAAAGTAGATAATGGCATCGCCGTTTTATGTTACCAGGACAAACAATATTCTGTGGCTATATAATGATAAGGGAAGCATTGGAACACATCGTGACGACTGGACAGATCAGCGGGGGGGGGGGGGGGGGGGGAACATATCAGCGGTGGAAGTATCAATATCACCGACCCACAACACCAAGACTCTGGAGACACGTGATGATGATGATGATGATGATGATGATGATGATGATGATGATGATGATGAAAGATTATCCATATAATTTTCTCTAGCTGTTTTCCTCTATATATTTCCACATAAATGTTTCTTGTTATTACGGTTTGTAGCAATTTTAACATTCATGATGATTTATTTTCTCAAGGAGTACTGTGATAGGAGCATAGGTCAACTGGAAAAAAAAGAATACCTACCTCTTTTTTTTTTTTTTTTTTTTCCCGCGTTTCCATCCTGTTTCAGGATATTGCGGTCAACACCAGCATCTTTCAGCTGTATGTTGATTCCTAGGCTAGATTACGCTCATCAGCACGCCACGACTTTCTGAGCGACCGGCTCCATACTCTCATAAGTCACTTTTGCGATTCGAACCACTGCTAATTCTCGTCGCGTCACGTGACGAGAGTATTCGGGGTTAGCGGAGAAAGCTGCTAACCCCTCGGCCACGAAGCCGGTAATACCTACCTCTAAAGACTTCAAAACCATGACCGCGCAATGAGGGTACCATATCTGAAGTAAACACAATGTACATGCCACTGGCAATATTTACCAGGGGTGTACCTGATTGTTTGACTGCGACGCTTCACGGCAAAAGCAGTAGGACAAAAGAAACAATTTGTTTTTAAACAGGCAATAAATTCCCTGATCCCCGTACCTCCACAAATTTCAAAAACGAGATGCAAAAAAACTGCATGTGTTGTTTAAGCAACTGCATTCTGCGATTTCTACGGAGCAGAAGGCTTACATGTCCGTAGTTGTTAGCCGTGTCATTTACAACACAGGGGGCAACAACTTGTGCGATGCTATAGGTATCGCTTGAAAATGTCCTAAACCATTCATTGTTTACACAGGTTTCCTACTCAAACAGCAATGTCACGTTACACGATATCCGTTTGTCTGTATATATATCTACCTACCTACCAGAGGTCAGCCTTGCCGAGAGGTGTAGAACGTAATTGTTGGTCTGGCCATTTACAGCACAGAGGGACCAACTGGGGCGATGCTGCAAATACCGCATGAATATGTCCTTGAACAGTTATCGAGTACACAAGTTTTCTTCTCAAACAGCAATGTCACGTGACATCATATCTGTCTACCCTTACATCTACTTACTTCTCAGAGGTCAGCATGACCGAGTGGTTTAACACGTTTGTGCTTAACTTCCTGCAAGCTGACGCTGGAGCATAGGGTACCTCCACACACCGTTGTTGGATGTGACTGTGACTTCTCGCTCAGAAAGCTATGGCACACTGCTGAATGTTATCTATATTACAATTAACCTGGGGTTGCTCGCAACGTCCTGCAGAGGACATGCATGCAACGTTTTTAACCTACTTATCTATCTATCTACCTGCCTATCTATCTATCTATCTGTCCATCCGTCTGTCTGTGTGTCTGTCTGTCTGTCTACATTAAATAACTTGGTAACAACTGGCAAGATTGAGGGAACAGAACAAGGGGGAGGCAGAGAAGTAAATATCCGGATGGTTTGGCTATGTCGCATGGTCGTGACAAGAATACGGAGCTGACCCACGACTCTGGTGATCGTGTGAGATAACGAAACATGACCCCAACACTTATCGGCATGGCACAAGATGATCATGATCTATCTATCTATCTATCTATCTATCTATCTATCTATCTACCTATCTATCTATCTATCTATCTATCTATCTATCTACCTACCTACCTACATATCTATCTATCTATCTATCTATCTACCTACCTATCTATCTATCTATCTACCTACCTATCTACCTACCTACCTATCTATCTATCTACCTACCTACCTACCTACCTATCTACCTATCTATCTATCTATCTACCTACCTACCTACCTACCTACATATCTATCTATCTATCTATCTATCTATCTATCTATCAATCTGTCTGTCTGTCTGTCTGTCTGTCTGCCTGCCTGTCTGTTTGTCTGTCTGTCTATATATGGGGTCATGGGCTAACGGGGCTATGGCTCGCCATAGGGGATGGACTCCCTGAGGTCAGATTTGTGTCCTAAACCTGCGACTGGCCTAGCAAGCCGGCAGGGGATCTTCATACTGCTCGTAGAAAAACTAAGAAGTATAAACGGACTGACCCAGACGTATATCGACCCGGCAATGTTAATGGACTACGAGATAGATTTTAAAAAATGCTTGCATATCCTTTACAGGACATTGCTGTCAACATCAGCATCTTTCAGCTGATTGTTGATTTCTTGGCAAGATTACGCTCAGTTGTTTGTCATTGCTTTCTGAGCGGCCGGCTCACATACGTGTAAAGTTACCGACGCGATTCGAACCACTGCTGATTCTCACCGTCGTCTCGTTACTTACGAGATTACGGAGAAAAGTCGCTAACCTCTGGGCCAGGAAGCCGGCACGAGATAGATCAGCGACTTAAAACATAGGCACAATGAACGTCTGCGGTTTCAATAGTAAAGAAGAAGACCTTACAAAAACAATGGAAGAGGGGAAAATTGGACTGTTGTGAATAGCGGACACCAGAACAAAGGGGAAAGGATGCAAGGAGATCCACCACAGTTACACGTTTGTCTACTCTGGAGTGGAACAACAAGAAAGGGCAAGACACGGTGTGGGAATAGACATCGAACCATGGCTAGCAAGGGGAATACTAGAAATAAAATATATATCAGAAAGAATCATAACAGTGAGAATAAAAGAACAAACAATTACAACATATGTACAAATATACGCACCATGTAATACAAACAAAAATGAGCAAGAATTCGAGGAATTCTACGAAGACATCCATGACGTGCTAAATAAAATAGATAAGCAGGACAACATCATAGTTATGGGAGGCTTCAATGCAAGACTAGGACATAACAGAGTGGGCATTGAAAAACATCTGGGAGTATTTGGAGATCAGCATAACGAAAGGAATTATAACGGAAGTAGACTGAAATAGCTATGCAGCCAACACGACCTCTATATAACAAACACATTCTATAAACATAAAGACTCGCAAGTAAACACCTGGTATAAATGGAACGACCTAGATACTAAAAGCCAAACTGATGTTATATTAACAAGAAATAACAGAAAGAGAAATATATTAGATGCAAGAGGCGGTACTAAAAGCCAAACTGATGTTATATTAACAAGAAATAACAGAAAGAGAAATATATTAGATGCAAGAGGCGGTGCCCAATCAAAGTATAAACACAGATCATAAAGCAATCGTTGCCACAATAAGAACCATCAGAAGAAGAAAGCAAAGAGCAGGCCATGCGAATCAGTAAACTTAAAAAACCTTAAAGACGAGGCAATAAGTGAAAATTATGAGAAAGAACTAACTGAAATCTTTGTAAAATTACCTATAGAAAGAAAACAGTGGAAGAAGAATGGGAGATGTTCAAATCAAGCATATAACTTAAAAACTGCAAAAATAACTTGTGGAACCTCGAAAAAACGCAAAACACAGATTTAAAAAATAACAAGTTGGTGGAACTCAGAGGTAAAGAAAGCGGTAAAAGACACAAATGAAAAATATGAAAAGTGGCTGAAGAGCAAACAGGAATGTGATTACATAGAATATAGAATAGAGAGAAGACATGTGAGTAGAATAGTAAAGAGGAAAAAACAAAAAGACTGGGAAGAGTATGGAGAAACCCTAAATATAAACTACAAGGAGGCAACTAGAAACTTCTACAAAAAGATAAGTGCAATACGAACCTGAGGAGAACCCTTTGACCCAACTGAAATAATTAACAGCGAAAATTGAGAACCAATAAGTGAACAAAAATAAATCCTAAAAAGATGGAAGCAGTATTTCGAACAACCTCTCAACATCCCATCAGATGTCACAGGAATTCAAGAAACCTACACAGATGCAACCAAAGAACTAGAACCAGACTTACTAAAAGAAGAAATTATAGAAGCCATCAGATTAGCCCCATTGAACAAATCACCAGGACAAGATGAAATACCAAATGAACTAATTAAAGCAGCAAGAGAAGTAGGAACAGCATGGCTACATATACTATTCAACCATGTTTGGGTAGAACAACAGACACTATGAGACTGGGGAAACGCCATAATTATCCCATTTTGGAAAACAAAGGCAGCAAAAGAGATTGCACACAATACAGAGGCATTTCACTGTTGAGTCATACTGGGAAAATATTTTGTAACATTCTTGAGAAAAGATTACGAACTACTAAAGAATCCGAGCTAAGTGAAACACAACTTGGATTTAGGAAAAACAAAGGATGCACAGATGCCATTTTTGCTCTTAGACAACTTATAGAAAAATCAATCGAATTCAATAAAACATTCTATTTAGCCTTTGTCGACCAAGAAAAGGCATTTGATAGAGTAGATAGAAACAAGCTGTGGGAAATCCTTAAACAATATGGAGTGAGTACACATCTAACAAACCTATGTAGAAGCTTATACAACAACAGTGAATGCATAGTGAGAGCAAATGGAGGACACTCAGAACCCTTCACCATAAGATCTGGAGTACGACAAGGTTGTGTCCTGTCCCTTCTCTTATTCATAACATATATAGACAACATATGTAAAGAAACCAGCCAAACAGAGACCACAAGAATACTGCATGACGAGAACACAGAAGAAGAACCATCTGCAAATCTAACCATTAGAGAACTCCTGTTTACAGACGACCAGGCACTATTAGCAAAATCAGAAGCTGAATTACAAGATCACATGAATAGTCTAAACGAAATGTATAGGGAACATAACATGAAAATTAACACAAGCAAGACAGAGGTAATGACTATAACTAAAGAAGAAAAAAACAACAAAAATTCACCTAAACGAACATACTTTGAAACAAGTAAAGAGTTTCAAGTACTTAGGAAGTGTTAGTTAGTTAGTTAGTTAGTTAGTTAGCTAGCTAGCTAGCTGGCTGGCTGGTTGGTTGGTTGGTTGGTTGGTTGGTTGGTTGGTTGGTTGGTTGGTTGGTCGGTTGGTTAGTTAGTCGAGGTTCCAACTTCACGCCAACGGGTCATCCCCATTATGCTCCGTTCCTGTGCCAGTGAATATAACACAAAATGCTCCCCACTGTCCAATGTGAAAAGTGGAATAGGCAGGAGTCTCAGCAATTCAACAGCCCGCACAGGTACACTGTGCATATTGCCGCCGATAGAATGCCAACACAAAATTAATCCACGAAAACCACAGTTCATCGTCGATGGACTCGGCAGTCACCAGAAAGACCTCATTAACCCGGGTTTTCTCACATGGCTCGGTCTTTTACTGCAGGGCGACCCGCCGAAAGTGTCGCATAAAGCACGAACTCCGCAGCTTCAGCGGCGACTCCCGGGAGTCTTCTGAAAAATGCACTCGTGAACCGAAAAGGCAAATCAGTCAATTCAGCAGCAGCCGGTAGCCATTGTTCCGAACATGCAGGTCACTGTACAGTCTGTAGGCTACAGGACAGATGTAAAAGCATTCCCCGCGAATTTCACAGCTCACAGTGCCGCCCACGCACTCACTCAGTAGCAGGGCGACGGAACCTAGGAAGTGTGATATCAAATGGCAGATCGGAAGACGAGATCGAAAATAGATGCAATAAGGCAAACCAACTCATTGGACAAATGGTACCAATACTAAAGAACAAACATATATTAATAACTACTAAGAAAGCACTTTACAACACACTCTTCCTACCAACTCTGTGCTACCAATGCCAAACCTGGACAATGACAAGAAAAGATAAAAGAAAAATCACAACAATAGAAATGAGATTCCTGAGAAGAATACTCAACGTATCAAGAAGAGATAAGATCAGAAATGAAGAAATCAGGACTAACGTGGGGGTTATAGCAGCACCAGATTTTATTAGAAAGCAGCAAGTCAAATGGTTTGGCCATGCAAGTAGGTTACCATTCAATAGCATACCACAACAAGCAATGATATACAGATCAAATGGAAACAGAGACAGAGGCCGACCACGTAAACGTTGGACGGAGGGAATAGCAGAGTCCATGGGAATGTCGATACATGAAGCCCATAATCGGGCACTCTCACGATGTTTATATTTCACCTCGACACTGCAAGGTACAAGAGGAACATGATGAGATGAGAGATTATATATATATATTGAGAGAGAGAGAGAGAGAGAGAGAGAGAGAGAGAGAGAGAGAGAGAGAGAGAGAGAGGGGGGGGGGGCAGGCGATTGCGACGTGGCCGAAAGGATTAGAGCGGTGGTCGTTCTTTAACTCCCATTGTACTCGTGATGGTGCAGGGTTTCAATCCCCACACCAGCATTAAGTTGGACTTAAACGTTGACCCCTAGTTTAGAAAACAATGGCAAACGTAAAACTGCATATAAACGCAACGTGGTGGAATAAACAAGCAGCATTGATCTGCCAAAACCATGATGAGAAGCTGTCAAGAATCTTCTTTATCTTACGTCCTCAAGCTCTTTCTTAATATATCTCACAGTGCAACAACTGAAAAGATTAATTAACACAGAGCTAGAGGAAGAACGCGAAAGCAGATTCTCGACAGCATCTCATCATGGTTTGAAAGATATCAGCAACAATTCAATGGAGAAAACCAGCTGTGGAGAATGCGTGATCGTCGACGTCAGGTGATAAAGTGCTTGATGATTATGGCAATGAGGATGATGATGTGGTCGACGATGATGAAGATAATACTGATATATAAGACAGATATTGCCATGTAAAGAATGAACAGCTTCAGTTCAGGATACACACAGCTACACACTTCATAAATATGTGACCTAGTCAGGTAAGTCTAGACTTGGCACGTCTATGAATAAACACAGACACACAATCACGCCTACCTACACGGGCCAGCTAGCACGCGTGTCATCAGAGTTGTGGTTTGTGTCCGGGTATTTAAATAATGCTATCGGTAAAACTTCACTGCCACTGTACCCTGTCTTTGCTGCAGGTTACATGAAATCAACATGGACCATAAGTACGAACCTTTGCTGGTGTTTTCAGACGTATTCGATATAGTACATTTATGGACATTGTTTCCTGTATTCATATATTGTGCTTTCTGACTACCGACTTCCAGTAATCACTGCATTGTTTACCTTATTGTTAGCCTTTTATTAGTGTTTAAGCACAGACACCACAAGCACTAGGTGGCACGATTTATTGCCTGACATTTTTCGGTGCACCTCTACAGGTGCATACTGCAAAGTTATAAATCATATGAAGTGAATACATTAATTATACTTTGTCTGAAATACTTAAACCACATAGTCACTGATATTGTTCGAAAATGGACATTTTCTTATCCCCACGGTAATCCCAAATTTAAACGAAGATTTTGTACAATCTTCATAAATATGAAGGCGTACCTTGGGTACCTTAAAAGTAAACTTGTGCTTTCTGACTACCGACTTCCAGTAATCACTGCATTGTTTACCTTATTTTTAGCCTTTTATTAGTGTTTAAGCACAGACACCACAAGCACTAGGTGGCACGATTTATTGCCTGACATTTTTCGGTGCACCTCTACAGGTGCATACTGCAAAGTTATAAATCATATGAAGTGAATACATTAATTATACTTTGTCTGAAATACTTAAACCACATAGTCACTGATATTGTTCGAAAATGGACCTTTTCTTATCCCCACGGTAATCCCAAATTTAAACGAAGATTTTGTACAATCTTCATAAATATGAAGGTGTACCTTGGGTACCTTAAAAGTAAACTTGACCTCTTTTATATTATTATTCTTTATACTAATATGTATAATATTTCTTTATACTACTCACTATAGGTTTAACTAAATTGTACAGACTGGTTAAGATACAGTCAACGAAACATTTCAAAGATGTTTAAATGTAACTGTATTTATTGACCGTATAGCTGCCTCCATGCTGATTGGCTCCAGAACAATAAAATATAGATATTATTTGAGAATTAAGCAGTCAGATGATTAAAACAAAGTTTACATATCCTTTACAGGACATTGCTGTCAACATCAGCATCTTTCAGCTGATTGAAGATTTCTTAGCAAGATTACGCTCAGTAGTTTGCCATTGCTTTCAGAGCGGCCGGCTCACATACCCCGTAAGTTACCGACGCGATTCGAACCACTGCTGATTCTCACCGTCGTCACGTTACTTACGAGATTACGGAGAAAAGTCGCTAACCTCTAGGCCAGGAAGCCGGCAGTCAGATGAATAAATAATCAAAATTAAAGATTTGAAGTCCATATTTGAATGTATTTAAAAGTCATATTTATACATCAATTAGCCATATTGTGTCATCTTAGATATCTACCTACTGGCATGATTGTTCGGCCCTAAAGTGGCTTGCCCTAGACATTACGTAATACGCATTTTGAATAACACCTCTCTCATCAGGGAGCGCCAAAAAGTTCTCAATTCGTTGCCAGTTGCCCGCCTCACGCTTCTTCATGCTCAATGTGTCTTCAGAGGCCATTGCCCTTCGTTGTGCTGTTCGACCCCTGCTTCCTCTCCCAGGACCACGCCTTCCCTAAGTGTACTTTCCAAACCACTGTGGCGTTTATATGACCAAAGCATAGGCCCTCAACCAAACTACGCCCAGCCATACTATCTGTTACTGTCTGCTGCAGCTCCCTCCATGTTCTCCCAGCATTATTCATCTCTGTCATTCTCTTCTACAAATGTTTTCAGGTCTCCCGCTATTTCATTAGCCTTGTGTCTATTGTCCTCGGGTTTTCTCAATGTGTGTCTTATCGAGCACCAGTCTATGTTTTTCTTCCCTCTTGATTTACTAGCAAGTGTTTGATTATCTCCATGAGCTCTACATTTGTCATTCTGTCATATCATTTTAGTCCCACTATTTTGTGCAGACACCAATTACTGTATGTGTGTAGTTTACTAGTAGTTCTGTTAGTTGCTCTCTGTGTTTCTGACTCATACATTAGTACCGATTTAATATTGGAGTAAAAAATAATCTAAGTTTGCTGTTACTCGACTTGCCTTTTTGTATCTTATTTTAAAATATCTTTCTGTAATCCCATTTTTTCTACATTGTTTCCCAGATTGGTGTATGATTCAGCCTCTTAAAGTGAGGTTTCCTCAAGGGAGATTGGGATGTTATTTGCTTGGTTTAATCTCGGTATCTGTATCTGTTCCCTATGCATTTTCAGACCGAATTGTTGTGACTTCTTATCAAGTGTGATTAGTTTATCCTGATTACGTTTGTTTCACATGAGTGCAATGTCGTCGGTGAAGTATACATCAACAAGTTACCTTGTAGAGTCCACCGAATTCCATTTCTAACAGTAGTTATTGTTGTCTTCATAACACAGTTTGTAGTCACGAATAATAATAATGATGAAAAGGTGCCTCCCTGTCGTACTCCTATGTTTATTTAAAATGTATTTAATAGTTTTTCCCATGAAGAACTATGCGTTTCATATCTTCGTTGTCCTTGTTAAGTTAATTATTTTCTGTGGGGTCCCATAGTTCCGTATCAACAACCAAATGGATTCCCTATCAATGCTATCAACGGCCTTTTCATAATCCACACAACCAATATAAAGTGGCGAATGAAGTTCAATAATTCAGCTAAATAATTTGTTGAGTAGGTCAGTTGAAGTGTCTATATTAAATTTAATAGCTACTGCTGGTATACTATCTGGATCATCAGCCACCTCATCTTTCAGTAGTTTGATAGCTTTTCTAATTTCTTCGTTAGATGGTTTTCTCTGTTTATATCCGGCTCCACATCTGCCGGCTGGATATCAATAGGGTCGTTTGAAATTAGTCTATTCAGGTCTTCAAAGTATTCCACCCATATGTTTATTTGATATTTAATGTTGGTTAGAACTTTACCCTTACTATTTATTATCAGTCCACTTGGTTGATTATATTTTCCTACCAATTTCCTTGTTGCACTGTAAAGGTCTCTGAGGTTTTCTTTCGCTGATGCATCCTCTGCCTCTCTTGCTATGGCACCTAAATATTGTATGTCAATATCAGCCTATTAATAGAGATGTGCGACCGGGATGTGTAATGTCCCCAGATCTGTTTTTCCTATATAGTGAACAAATTTCGTTTATAAATTTAGAACAAATGAAAGGAATCACCATTGGGGGACATAAAATCAAGAACATTAGATATGCGGATGATACAGTATTGATTGCAGACAATGAACAGGATCTGCAATATTTAGTAGATGCGATAGTTGTGCAAAGTTAAAAATTAGAGGTACAATTAAATTGTAAGACGACACAGATTATGGTCGTCACTAGGAAGAAAGAAATACCAAAATGTAATATAAAGGTAAATGGGAATATTCTTAAACAAGTGAATCGGTACAACTATCTCGGAACAGTCATAACATCTTATGGGAGGTTCCTAGAAGAGATTAGAACAAGAATCGCCATGGCGCAGGCAGCCGTTTGTAAGATGGAAAACACACTGACCAATAAAAAGATTTCAGTTTTCAGTATAAAACCCAGCCCTAGTGCCTTGGAAACACCTCTGCGTCCCTTGCGTTTTATAAACATGCTCTGTCGATGGTTTCGCTATTTGGAAACACTTATGCGTGAACAGCTTTTTAGTCGCATGAAGCACGTTCTCACCTACTGGGAAGCGACCTCCTGCGGATCGTCCATCGCTTGATCTTATCTTCTCACTTTTAAGCCGTCGACGACATCCTCACCTGTCTTCAGCTTTTCCCTCTAGTATGGATGGCAAACTACTGAACGTAAAATTTGCCCAGGAATCACGAACAGCGAAACTGCTGGGTTTGACTGCTACGTCATGTGAAGGACATGCAACTAAATGGTTCTTACAAGAGTCAAAAATACTTACCGTATCTTTTTTTTTTTATTCCTTTCATCAACTCTCTTGTCATTCCCAGCATCGCTGTATTTGACTGTTTTTTTTTTGTTCGAGGCTGTAGCACGCTTGCTTGTTTACTTTAATTAACCCCACACACACACACACACACACACACACACACACACACACACACACACCCCCCCCCACACACACACACACACACACACACACAAATATGTGCGTGGCCCGGCAGGAAATATTATTTCTGAAATTTGGCCCGCCTGCTGAAAAGTTTGGCCACCCCTGATCTAATGTCAGTGGAGATTTTTTTTTTTTTTTCCTGAGGAAAATACAGAGAATACCATGTCAGACAGAAAAAGCAATGCACAAGCCCTGCAAGTAGCACATGAACACCGTAAATTGATTCAATAAAGTTTACATTGATAGTCACAATTTGTTGGACACGTTATAAGAAGAAATAAATTACAGAACTTGGTGAAAACTGGCAAGATTGGGGAAAACATAACAAGGGGAAGACAAACAAGTAAATATCTGGATGGCTTGGCCACATGGCATGGTCGAGACAAGAATACGAAGCTGATCCATGACTCTGGTGATCGTGTGATATGGCGAAACATGGCCACACACGCTTATCGATATGGCACCTGGTGGTGATGATTCTGTGCCTTGCTCTTGACCGATTTGTCTCAGCCTGTTTCTTCAGCGTTAGACGACAATCAGAGCTGACACTTAGTTATTTTGAATTTTCTTCCCATT
This sequence comes from Cepaea nemoralis, assembly GCA_014155875.1. Lineage (NCBI taxonomy): Eukaryota > Metazoa > Mollusca > Gastropoda > Stylommatophora > Helicidae > Cepaea > Cepaea nemoralis. The sequence goes on from JACEFZ010028453.1 coordinate 174,226, forward strand.
CAGCACTAACTTAGAGTGCTGTGTTGTATTGAAGAGATAGAATACTGTGTTTGTTGCTTTCTCCTCGCTGATCATTTTGAGCACTTTATGAGGAAAATAAACAATTGAACAGTTAGTGACAACTGGCAAACTTAATAGTAAGAGAGAAAGGGAAAGGCAAAGAGACAATACCTGGATGGCTTTGCCACATGGCATAATCGGGACAAGAACACAGGCCTGATACAAGACTCTGATGGTCTGATCGTCTTGTGAGTTGAACATAATCTGGACAAGAACACTAGGCCTGATACAAGACTCTGATGGTCTGATCGTCGTGTGAGTTGAACATAATCTGGACAAGAACATAGGCCTGATACAAGACTCTGATGGTATGATCGTCGTGTGAGTTGAACATAATCGGGACAAGAACACAGACCTGATACAAGACTCTGATGGTCTCGTGTGAGTTGACCATGACGAGCCATGACCACCCAACACTATTGGCATGGCGTCGGCATGATGATGATCTTCACTAGCCTATATATATATATATATATATATATATATATATATATATATATATATATATATATATATATATATATATATATATATATATATATATTATAACACTACTAAGGTATGCTATATCCTTTTGCTAGCTGTAATGATATATTCTTCAGAAGGCCCTATGGCTAATCAGTCTACATAGGAGGAAGTGTGTACTGGACAATGTTCTGCATTGTTATTTATATATATAAGAAATAATATTGGTGACATAACATCCCTATTGGAAAACACCTTGCACCAGTACCAACTTGTATGTTTTTTGTCCTCTCCATTTTGTTCTAAAGGTAGTGGTTGATCTATCTGTACATTTTCCCTTCCATCAGTATATTTTCCCACCCATCAGTATTTCTTTTGCAGCTTTATTTCAGTCCCTCTTTCCATACTTTATGAAAAACTTGCTTTCTCATCAATCCATACCACAAGCGTATACTTTCTCTGTTTTAAGGCATCCTCTATTTCCTGGGCTATGTGGGTAATTTGATCTTCAGTGGATCTGCACTTTGTGAGTACTGCTTGTTGTGGGATTAGTAGATGCGTGTTTTCCAAATGCCACAATAGCCTGCTGTTGATAATGTGTTTTATTAATGTTCCTAGATAACTAAGTTTATTGATAGGTCACTAGTCATTTAATTCTGCCAAGTGTTTTCCTTTCTTAGGGAATGATATTAATATAGCGTTATTTCATGCCAAGATGCGTTTTTTCTCTTCCATTTGTAATATATGACTGCTAGCAGTGTATTATTTGTCTTATTACCCAGTCCTTTTAGGATTTCCTTTGTTATTCCATCTTTATTTGTTGATTTCTTCATTGCTGAGTCACTCATTGCCTGTCCTATGACTTCCATCTTCAAACTGCCGTCATATATTCTGCTGCTAACTCTATTTTATAGTAGTAACATATATCTTCAGCTGTGTTTACTCGTGTCTGTTCTGTTGTGACATCAACATGTGTCTGTTGTGTTGTGACATCATCATGTGTCTGTTCTGTTGTGACATCAATTTTCACCTCGTGCAATTATCTAGTGCCCTGAACTATGACAAATGTATACGTATAGTTAATATTTTTTTTTTCGTTCTACGCCATATGCATAGTCCTGAGCCATAACATGACAAATGTCTAAGTATAATTGTCTTCTTTTCGTTATACGCCATATGTGTTCATTGCACAGTCCAGACTATGACACATGTATACGTATGTTGTTTCCATTCCACGCCATGTGCACAGTTCTGAATCATTCTTCTTCTTCTTCTTCTTCTTCAGCATTCCGAGCCATTGAGGTTCTTTGCTGCAAATACAATCTGTCTCCATTCGTCTCTAAGTCTAAGTATAGTTATATTTTTTTTTCGTTTTACGCCATGTGTGTTCATTGCACATTCCTGAAATATGAAAATGCCTTAGTAAATCGATATTTTTTTCGTTGTGCACCATGTGTGGTCATTACACAGTCCTGTAGTCAGTTAAATATATAAATATATTTCAATCTGTACTTACGCGTGTCTTTATCTGATGCTAATAATATGCTCATTACCTGTATCATTTTCTCTTGTAAGGTATGAAGATACACAGAAAAACGGAAAGGATAACGGCGCCTTTGATGACCTAGAGAAGGTAAATACTTGCTTCAGAACACGTATAATAATATCCTAATTAAATGCAACACTTTGTTATCACGATGTGTTATTCAATCGAACACACACAAAAAACAACATCCATTCCAAAACAATGTGTCTTCATTAACAAGGTCTTTTATATAACGATCCTACAGCTATGGGATGTAGACATCATTGGTACCTAGGCTTTGAAGCTTCGCGACGTGTATGAATTCCGATGAGTTCACAATAGCTTTCAACCTGTATACGTCTGTCCACTAATCTCAGCTTCTTTCCTCCAATTCTTCTTCTTTCTTCTTCTTCGTTCATCCGGAGTTTTTATTTTTCGGATGTGATTGCGTTGTGCCTGTTTACAGCAGAGCTGCGTTCTTGCGCCGTTAGGCCGACACATCCGACTTCTGCGGGCATTTGTTGACCTTGTTAACCTTCCCGGGTTCCTCCAATTCTATGTTTGCCTTAATGTAATGTTTTATTAATGTATTTCTCTTGCTATTTCTTTGATCTCAAAAGTTTCCGAAAAATTTACATTTCTCTGTATTAATGTCAAATGGGAACCAAACGTTATTGTTCAAATTGGGGTAGATTGTAGGTAGACTGAAGCACACGCCCAAATAATATGCTAATGAAACGTTGAGAAAACAAGGACGTTGTATCGACTGAGTATATGAAATAATATGATAATGAAACGTTGACCAAGCAGTGAAGATATGCTGGCTAAGAACATGAAATAATACAAGTATGTTAATTAAACGTTCAACATACAGTGACGATGTACCGACTGATCGATGAAATAATATTTCAAGAAACGTTGACCAAGCAGTGATGATGTATCGGCTAAGTATACGAAATAATGTTAATGAAACGTTGAGCAAACAGTGACGGTGTACCGGCTGATAAATGAAATAATACGAGAATGACTTGTTGACCAAACAGTGACGGTGTACCGGCTGATAAATGAAATAATACAAGAATGACTTGTTGAGCAAACAGTGACGGAGTACCGGCTGATAAATGAAATAATACGAGAATGACTTGTTGACCAAACAGTGACTGTGTTTCGGCTGATATATGAACTATACGTTTTGTGTACCAATTTCAGAAAAATAAAACATAGCCGATTCCTAGTTGAGAAATAGAACACATTTGTAATGCTGGAGACGACAAAAGTGTTTTTAAAGAAAGAAAGAGATTTTTCGTGAAGATAAAAACATAAACAGGTTTCTACCGGAAAGGTAAAACAAAATAGTTTTATAATTTAGAAGAAAAAAAAACCAATCAGGCTATTAATTTGGCTTAAAGACAAACATGCCAAGTCGATGCTGTCAATTGCAGTTATAAATGAAGACATTAAGTGCAGAGATGATTCAAGAATAACATATTTCTGGTAACGTAGCTATATTAAAAAAAAGTATAATTTAACGCTTTTATTGTGACTGCGTAGTCTAGCCTTGTGTTTACATTCGTAATGGAACATTCACAGAGCTTTTGTCAACAACAAAGTTAAACAGTGCAGTGGTTACTGGTTACCCTTTGTTAACTGCATACAGCTGAAATTCAACTTAGGACTCAACATCAACGGATGTTGTTTAGATAAACTAGTCAAGACTGTCCTCAGTCCCAACATGTTTCTGTGCACCGTGTTGAGGGCATAAACTTCGTAGCAAATGCTACATATAAATTCTAATTACAACCATTGCAGACGGGTTTGCCCGCATTTAAACGGTTCATTACTTGCGCGTGTTGTGAATGGAATCCAACAAAGTTCAGGTAAATGTACTGACTCATGCTTCTTACTATATCAGAAATGGTTTCCTGGAAATGCTCTGTCATAGAGTGTCATGTCAGGAGCGGTGTATGTAGTGAAAGTCGAGTAATATCATGCCATGTTCCTCTGATGTGTACAATAGATGTATCATCATCATCATGTGCCATGCCGATAAGCGTGGTCGATCATGTTTCACCATTTCTAGCGATCACCAGAGTCGTGGATCAGCTCAGTGTTCTTGTCTCGACCATACCACGCAGCCAAGCCGTCTGGGTATTTACTTCTCTGCCTTCCCCCGTTCTCTTCCCCTCGATCTTGCCAGTTGTCACCAAGTTCTCCAATTTATTTCTTCCCATAACGTGGCTAAAATGTTGTGACTATCTACGTCTAATTTCTCTAATCAGTTTACAGTTTTCATTTGTTTCTTGTATGATTTGGTCATTAGTTTTTCTGTCTGTCCAGGTTATTTTTTACATTTTCCTCAGAAACCATATTTCCACAGCCAGCAGATGTTTTTTCAGCATGTGTGCTCATTGTCCACGCTTCACATCCATACAAAAGTACAAGTTCTATGTAGCACCTCGACACTCTTTTTCTCGTTGCAAACGACATCACTTTATTGGTTTGTATGTTTTCCATCTAGAAAAAGGCTCCTTCGCCGTGGCGATTCTTGTTCTAATTTCTTCAAGGCATCTCCCATCAGATGTTATGACTATTCCGAGATAATTGTACCGATCACTTGTTTAAGAATACTCCCATTTACTTGTATATTACATTGTGGTGTTTCATTCTTCCTAGTGACGACCATAATCTGTGTCTTCTTACAATTTAATTCTAACCCTAGTTATCCACTGTGTGCAATAACGACAGCTACTAAATGTTTCAGATCCTAGTCATTGTCTGCAATCAAGACTGTATCATCCGCATATCTAATGTTATTGATGTTACATTCCCCAATGGTGATTACTTTCATACCGTCTACAATTCTGAAAATAGTCTTCCTGTACAGGGAAAACAGATCTTGAGACATAACACCTCTCTTAATAGACTGATATTGACCTGCTTCGTGTTCAATCTTTATGGCAGCTTGTTGTTTCCAATATATGTTTCTTACAAGTCTAAAGGTTTCCCCATCAATTTTTAGATCTGCAAGCATCTTCATCATGTTGACATTTCTTACTTTATCAAAAGCCTTTGTGCAGTCAATAAAGCATAGATGTAGGTCTTTGTTTACTTCTATAGAACGTTCAGTGACTGTTCTCAGCATATACACAGCATTTACTGTACCTTCTACAAACCCCCATTGTTTTTCTCCTATTTCGTGTTGTATTTTCGTCCTAACTCTTTGCATGATAATTCTTAGTAAAATGTTTTTTATGGGGCGCATTATACTAATTGTTCGATGTTGATCTCAATCATAAGCTCCTTATTTTTTTTAAATTGCAATAAATATAGAATTACATAATTCAGGCGGTATATCTCCAGTATCATGTATTGTGTTCAGCAGTCTGGTGACTTGGTCTATTCCATATTCTTCTAAGGCAGTGGTTCTCAACCTTTTTTGGCCCATGCCCCCCTTTACCATATGTTCAGAACGTCATCCACCCCCCCTCCTTTCGAATTTCGTCCCTATAAATCCCCCCACCCTTACAAAGTATATAATAAAAATGGAAGCTAAATTTAATAACACATACTAAAACAAGTCTAGAATCTACATAAAATGTGAATTGCGGGTCTACTTATGTTATAAAACGAATTTCATTAGGGCGAGAAGTACGGAACCACAAAATTTAGATGGAAAAACAATATCAAGTAACTGGTTCTTGTATTAATGCAATCTTGAAATCATCTTAATCCCCCCCCCCCCGGAACCCTACTATCCACCCCCCCCCCACCCCCGGGAGGGGGAATTCCCCACCGGTTGAGAACCGCTGTTCTAAGGCATTTATCTTTTCTTTTATGATGTTGTCTGGACCCGGGGTCTTGCCAGTTTGCACATGGTTAAGAGTATTCTGAACTTCCATCTTCAAAATTGATGGTCCTTCATTGTTATTTCGATTATCATACTGTTCATCTCTTGTATCATAATAATAGTTTTTCACATAATCTGACCATCCATGTAAAATCTTATCTTCTTCTGTTATGATTTTTCCCTCTTTTGTTTTCAGGCCGCGTGTAGATGTAGGTGTTCTTTTATTTGTAAGCTCATGAATATTTTTGTGCATTAATTTGGTACTTTTACTGTTGTGCTGTTTTTCAATTTCTATGCTGTGCTTCTTTGCCTTCTTTACATAATGTTCTGACTTTTTTGTGAATCTCTTCATATTTGTCAGGAATATTTTTATTGTGTATTCTTGTTTCAATTAATCGTAAAATGTCTTCAGTCATCCATTTCCTATTTTGTTTAATTTTGAGATAGTTGTTTCTGCAGTCAAACTGGTTGAATTCTTCAACATTTTCTATTGATCATCATTCATTCATTGGCACCTTTCCGTCTTGACAGACGATAGTTTGGTATATTGTGCTTCAAAAAGGCTTAATAACTACGATCCATGGCGGTGGCGAGTGTGGCTGGTAAGGCCAATTCTTGCTGCAAATGTTTGCCCACAGTAGGTGCATGTGAAAACATGGTCACTTCCACCATTTTGCACCATCTTACGTCTCTCACGCTCTGTGTGTGCTTTATCTGCAATCATTTTCTCCTTTGTCTTTATTCCATTTCTGATAGTTGCCCTCCATGCAACACGTTCAGCGGCGACGTGCTCCCAATGTGCATTATCAATGCCTGTATCAATCATGTCCCGCTTACACACATCTTTGTATCGTAGTAGAGGCCAACCCTGAGATCTCCTACCCGTTATTGATCATCAACATCTTGAAATAAGATCTCTAGATCTCTAGATACATCAAATCTGTTCTTTACGCCTATGTTAAAATTGTCTTCTATTTTCTTGTCATTTTTCAATGTACACAGATCATATTTAGTGTTTAATGGTGCATACTTGACTTTCTTTAATATTATCTGCATAATCATCATCATCATCAACTTCCAGTGCCTTGCCGGTTGGCGTGGGCGAGCATGCTTATCCACAAATTACGATCTCCGACGTCATTGATCAATTTGTGTGTTGACTCCCTTCCGTGTCATGACACAAGACTGTCAAGAATCTTCCCACGCTGTCTTCCTCGATTTCTCTTTCCGCAAATCTTTCCGGTTGTCTCAAGATGTTCCAGTTTTTGTCTTCTCATAACGTGGCCAAAAAAAAAACACAAAAAACGATGACTGCCTCTTTCTGATGTTTGTGCTAAGTTGTCCTTGTGACTCAACTTCCCCTAAAACGTCATGATTGCTCTTTGTATGAATAAACACACATAGTATTGTTCGGCGCTCATAGACGGAGATGAAGGAAGTAGAGTGTAGAAGATGTACAAGGCAACATACAATTTGAAAGCTATAGTTACCGACCGGGATTCGAACCTGTCCACCTCCAAATTACGATGGTGCCTTGCTGCAGGAACAAGTGTACTTCGCATGGCCAATTATTTTTCAGCATTCTTCTATTAAACCACATCTCCACGGCTTCCGGGGATTGTTTCGCCTGCTTACTAATTGTTCAGGATTCGCAGCCGTATGTTAAAACTTTTCTATGTAACACGCAATAACTCTTTTTCTGACTTTCACGGACAGTGATTAATTGGATAAAAAATGTTCTTCATTTGATAGAATGCAGTTTTTGCTTGTCCTATTCTGCTCTTTATCTCAGTGATGCATCTTCCATCTGATGTTATCCATGTGCCTAGATATAAGAATTTCTGCACTTGTCCCAAAATAACGTCTTTCAATGTACGTGTAATCAATCTGTGATCACAGTAACAGTCTGCATTTTTGAACTGTTTTTGCGACTGTTAACGCGTTTCGAAACCTTCTGCTAATCAGGATGTAATCAATCTACGTTCTGATCCTGCTGTCAGGACTCCTCCATGTCCACGATCTTCTTGGATGTTGCTTAAACCAGGTGTTTCCAACAATCAGTGTATGCTCTTTTGCCCATTCTACAAGTCTGTATCCTCTCTCGTTTCGTTCTCCCAAACCATGTTTATTTACTGTGCATCCATCGCCTCGATTTCCTACTTTAGCTTTGAAGTCACCCATTATGATGTTTATTTCTGAATCTTTACATTTCTTCAAAGCATTGTCTACGTAATTATAACATTCCTTTACACTATCTTCACTGCTTACTCATGTTGGGGCACATATTTTAATGACGTCTATGTCAAAAGGCCTGCCGAATTAATTTTACCAATAGGACACTGTCTGACACTGCCCAATATCCTTTAACAGATTTTGATGTTTTCACATCCAAGATAATCGCCACACCTCTTTGCCTTTCCTCTCCCCCAGAATATATAATCGAAAAATCCTCCCCTGTATTAATCCCTGTGCCTTTCCATCTCATCTCACACATTTCTAATATATTAATATTCTCTCTTTCCATGTCTTGCTTGATGTTATCCAATTTTCCATCTGTGCTTAAAGTACGAACATTCCATGTTGCCAATTTCAGTGCTGCTGTCATTTTCTTGTGACGTTCTGTGATTTGACTAGGCATCTTTAAAGAAGGTAGTTTGCCATTGCTTTCCTTACTGGCAGTGACCATACTGGTCGGTGACCGTAGCCATTGTCTCGTTAAAGGGTACCTCTTCCTACGGTGGCGAAACTTGAGACCACAACCAACACTATCTGTCGGCTGCCCTCAGAATTCCATCCACTAGTTGCCTTCCGTGGTTTCTTGTGAAAAACATTCCTAATACGGTTACGAAAAACATCACATCTCCCCAGAAAAACACAACTGCTACCCTCTGTGAAAAACATAGTTATTCCTTCGCCATTTTATAGTAGATGTATATATAACCGGTTATTTTATCAGGTGTACATTTACAGGTGCGGATGTAAGCATGGCCGAATTAAGAACGCGCGTTCTTAAACACCCGTTGCACTGATGCCGAGGTAAGGGGTTCAATCCCTAGACCGGACAGTTGGACTAAATTGTTGACTTCTCGTCCTTGACTTTGGGACGTAAATTACAAGTACCTCTGAAGTCGACATGGGTTCACCTGATAGCGAGGGACACTGGTAATCCACACGAGAAATTCAGTCCAATGTTACTAGAAGTAGTGTGTATGGACTACGCTTGAGTTCAAAGCGAGCGAGCGCAAAAAAAGCAAAAAAAAAAAAAACAAGATACCGGCACTATTTTTTGAGAACATGCGAATTTCCTGTTGGAACATAGGGATGTGGGTCACGGACAATGTGGCATTCACGATGTGTGTCTTCTCTCCAGTGTGTATTACATGTGTAGGTAATCTGTGTATTAACCGGTTGTTATCTCCAGTTATATTACATGTATGTATCCGGTATGTTATTTCCATTGTACATTGAATGTGTATGTAATAGGTTGCTATCTCCAGTTTAAATTAAATGTGAATGTAACCGGTGGTTGTCTCCAGTTTATATTAACTGTATGCAACCAGTTATTGTCTCCAGTTTATATTAACTGTATGCAACCAGTTATTGTCTCCAGTTTATATTAAATGGATGCAACCGGTTGTTATCTCGAGTTCACATTAAATGTATGCAACCAGCTATTGTCCCTAGTTTATATTAAATGTATGTAACCGGATTTTGTCTCCAGTTTATATTAAATGTATGCAACAAGTTATTGTCTCCAGTTTATATTAAATGTATCCAACAAGTTATAGTCTCCAGTTTATATTAAATGGATGGAACCGGTTAGTGTCTCCAGCTTATATTAAATGTGTATGTAACCGGTTGTTGTCTCCAGTGTATAGTAAATGTATGTAACCGGTTGTTGTCTCCAGTTTAAATCACATGTGTATGTAACCGATTGTTGTCTCCACTTTATATTAAATGTGTATGTAACCGGTTGTTCTCTCCACTTTATATTAAATGTGTATGTAACCGGTTGTTGTCTCCAGTGCATAGTAAATGTATGTAACCGGTTGTTGTCTCCAGTTTATATTACATGTGTACGTAACCGGTTGTTGTCTCCACTTTATATTAAATGTGTATGTAACCGGTTGTTGTCTCCACTTTATATTAAATGTGTATGCAACAATTTATAGTCTCCACTTTATATTAGATATGTATGTGACCGGTGTTGTCTCCAGTTTATATTACATGTGTACGTAACCGGTTGTTGTCTCCACTTTATATTACATGTGTACGTAACCGGTTGTTGTCTCCACTTTATATTAAATGTGTATGTAACCGGTTGTTGTCTCCACTTTATATTAAATGTGTATGTAACCGGCTGTTCTCTCCACTTTATATTAAATGTGTATGTAACCGGCTGTTCTCTCCACTTTATATTAAATGTGTATGTAACCGGCTGTTCTCTCCACTTTATATTAAATGTGTATGTAACCGGCTGTTCTCTCCACTTTATATTAAAAGTGTATGCAACAAGTTATAGTCTCCACTTTATATTAGATGTATGTAACCGGTTGTTGTCTCCAGTGTATAGTAAATGTATGTAACCGGCTGTTCTCTCCACTTTATATTAAAAGTGTATGCAACAAGTTATAGTCTCCACTTTATATTAGATGTGTGTAACCGGTTGTTGTCTCCAGTGTATATTACATGTGTACGTAACCGATTGTTGTCTCCACTTTATATTAAATGTGTATGTAACCGGCTGTTCTCTCCACTTTATATTAAATGTGTATGTAACCGGCTGTTCTCTCCACTTTATATTAAAAGTGTATGCAACAAGTTATAGTCTCCACTTTATATTAGATGTATGTAACCGGTTGTTGTCTCCAGTGTATAGTAAATGTATGTAACCGGCTGTTCTCTCCACTTTATATTAAAAGTGTATGCAACAAGTTATAGTCTCCACTTTATATTAGATGTGTGTAACCGGTTGTTGTCTCCAGTGTATATTACATGTGTACGTAACCGATTGTTGTCTCCACTTTATATTAAATGTGTATGTAACCTGTTGTTCTCTCCACTTTATATTAAAAGTGTATGCAACAAGTTATAGTCTCCACTTTATATTAGATGTGTGTAACCGGTTGTTGTCTCCAGTGTACAGTAAATGTATGTAACCGGTTGTTGTCTCCAGTTTATATTACATGTGTATGCAACCGGTTGTTGTCTACACTTTATATTAAATGTGTATGTAACCGGCTGTTGTCTCCACTTTATATTAAAAGTGTATGCAACAATTTATAGTCTACACTTTATATTAGATGTGTATGTAACCGGTTGTTGTCTCAACTTTTACATTAAATGTGTATGTAACCGGTTGTTGTCTCAACTTTTACATTAAATGTGTATGCAACCGGTTGTTGTCCTCCACTTTACATTAAATAGGTACGTAACCGGTTGTCTCCACTTTACATTAAATTTGTATGTAACCGTTTGTTGTCTCCACTTTAATTAAATGTGTATGTAACCAGCTGTTGTCTCCACTTTACATTAAATGTGTATGTAACCGATTGTTGTCTCCACTTTAATTAAATGTGTATGTAACCAGCTGTTGTCTCCACTTTACATTAAATTTGTATGTAACCGGTTGTTGTCTACAGTTTATATTGAATGTGTATGTAACCAGTTGTTGTCTCTAGTTTATATTACATGTGTGTAACCGGTTGTTCTCTCTAGTTTATATTACATGTGTGTAACCGGTATGGTGTCAGATCTTAGTCAGATATGACTTAGCACCGTATGACAGTAGACGGTACTAGCTGCTTTCTGTTAGTACCGAATGTTGGGTTGCGCTAACCAAACCCAACACCCCACATTATGACAGTGGCTTCGGTCGAAGGAGCGCAACTGGGAGGGTACAAGCCTCATCCTAGTGGGAGGAAATGCAACCTGAAGACTAAATGTCATGACAGGACAGACCAAGCCCTAAAGCCTTGACTGACAACTGGTCTAGGATCGAAGCTACGACAGGCTACATGGGCAACACAAGTTCTCAACAATAACTCCCAGGCTTTGTGCTATAGAGAGGTTTAACTTAACCCCTCTCAACCGGTCTCAGATGGTGGTATATACATTCACTCATGCTCAGATGGCGGCCTCTGCAATGCTCAGAGATTAAAGGCCTAGACCAAAATTAGGAGGATACTGATCAGAGAGTTGCTTTTTGCAGTTAATGCTGCAATTACGACCCACTCTGAGGAAGATTCATAACGTCTACGATCTGCCTTCTCCATTGCTTAGTTATGAATTTCATTAACAATTAGCAAAAAAAAAAGAAGACATATTGTGTCACAAGGTGCACATGGTGAACCATCAATCTTTAATGACGACACCGAACTGTAGATAGTAGACTATTTTACATATCTAGGTTCAGAGGTAAACAGTAAATTATCCCTAGATAAGAAAATCAACATCAGGATTGCTAAGTACTTGCACAAATATTTATATTGTCCTTTCTATGACGCCTTACCCAGGGGGATTCTACTCTAACACAACTGGCGTGCAAATTTAGTTAACAGTGTTTGTTTTATTGACTACACTAGCTGACCCGGCCCGGCTTCGCCCAGCTCCTGGCGGGGATCAATCTGTCTGTCTGTCTGTCTGTCTGTCTGTCTGTCTGTCTGTCTGTCTGTCTGTCTGTCTGTCTGTCTGTCTGTCTATGTTTGGCCCTTTTCCGTTCCCTTTGCGGGAAAAATGGGTTCGTAAATTTTCACGTATCTAAAATAGATCCATTATTTTTACGACAACTTTGAAGATGCAAATGTTTTAGGCCCTATGACTTTGTTTATACCAGACACGACTACCCTTTCCCGTTCCCGTTGCGGGAAAAATGGGTTCGAAAATTGTCACGTATCTAAAATAGATCCATTATTTTTACAAAAACTTTGGAGATGCAAAGTTTTTATGACTTTGTTTATACCAGACACGACTGCCCTTTCCCGTTCCCGTTGCGGGAAAAATGGGTTCGAAAATTTTCACGTATTTAAAATAGATGCATTATTTTTATGAAAACTTTGAAAATGCCTTAAAGATTTAATCATTATATTATAACGCATATGACTGTAGATAACTACTTTAAACATTTTATGAAACTTAAGAAAAATACAACAATTATTTAAATTACATAATACTACATGCTACTAAAAGTTATGTCCCTTGATATAACTTTTCTTAAGTTAAGTAACCTTGTAATATTTTAATTAAATTCAATTTAATACGTAAATAACTGTTTTTAAACTAACAAACTATGCCAGTTGGCTTGGCGGGAATGAGAAGAACATCTGTAGAAAATTTCATCTCAATGGGATGGACCGTTCGCGAACGTATAAGGGACACACAAAGACACAAACAAAGACACACACAAACATTATCTTTTATATATATATAGATTAGTAATTGTTATTATAAATAATAAAGAGCAATGCATACGTAAATACTGGATATTGTATTTGGTTACTTTTCTTGTTTTATAATGTTCATTTTTAGTGCCCAATTTAAATTATCGCGGCATGCTGATATATACGAGGGGAAGTCAATAAGTAAGTCACAAATGGCTGTAGAAAAATAACTAAATATGATAATAATTTGAAACCAGTTTATTTTTATACATACATTGTCCCTTTATTTCTCAACATAATTTCTTGCAACCATTGATGCTCTTATCCCATCGTTTTATCAGTCCTCCCAAGCGGCTGCATAGAACTGCATGCTTTGTTCTCTAAACCACGTTTTCACTTCAAATTCAACTTCGGCGTCATTCGCGAAATGTCTTCCGCCAAGGTGGGTTTTCAGTGGACCAGAAAGGTGGAAATCGCTAAGGGCTAAGTCGGAGCTGTAGCTAAGGGCTAAGTCGGAGCTGTAAAGTGGATGTTCCAGAACTTCCAACCTTACTTGGTTAATTTTCCCCTGAGTTAATCGAACCGTTTTTAGTCTGGCATTGTCATGAAAATGAAACATTCCTCCAGTCAGCAGTCCTGGGCGTTTTCTTCAAATTGCATCATGAAGCATCGATAGAACTTCACAGTACGATTCAGAATACACATTGTCAACTTTCTTCTTGAAATTGGTTAAAAGCACACCTTGACAATCCCATAACACTGTCGGCATAATCTTTCCTGCCGGTATCGTAACTTTGAATTTTTGGACAATGCGAAGAAGGATGTTTCGACTGCTGTTAGTGATGCGCTCATGATTCAGTCCCAGTAATAATCCTGTTCAGCATGTCTTCTCCTTCATCTTCGTATCGACAGAGATGATGCAAAGATAGGCCAAATCGGTTCATTTTGTGTTCCTCCTTCAATTTTCTGGGTACCTACCTTGAGCACACTTTCTTAAATTTCAATCGATCATGCATTATACAGTATACTGAAGCATGTGAGCACCCTATTTCAGATGCTACAGAGTCTATCGTTACTCACCTGTCACCTCTAATCATCTCCTCCACCCGCTGCACTGATGCTTCTGTTGCAATCTCAACAGGACGACCACATCGGATATCATCAACAATGTTAGAGCGTCTTGAGAAAATTTTTCTACCCAACTATGCACCGCTTTACGGGACAAACATTTGTCAGCATAAACAGGAAGCATTTCCTTATGAATGTCCTTTGCAGACAGTCCTTTTGGCCACAAAATACCCACAACAGCACGTTGCTCTTTGGTTGTACACTCTGTAAGTACAGTCGCCATTTTGTTTATGCGCCGCGCATGCGCATGAGACAATAGCGCCATCTGACGAACGGGAATATAAAGTTCGATGTTTCTGTCACCTAATGACAGCTGTAGAAAACACCAACTACATTTACCTGCCATCTCACAGAACTGTGTGACTTACTTTTTGACTCGCCCTCGTACGCCGAATTATGACCACCATTTTACTTAGAGAAACTCCATAAACTTAATCATTAGAAATTTATCATTATCACAGTAGCTATAAAATAGTTTATCAGAAATATAATGTTTCAACTATTCCCATTTCTGATCATATTATCAGGAATGCCACAATATGGCAGGCAGTGACGCAGTTCTAAATGGAAATGTGACAACTTCAGAGAAGTCTGGCGAAGAACAAAGTGAGGCCATGCAGAAAACTGACAAACCCGACATATCTGAGATTATCGACAATCTTCAGAAGCAACTGGGAGGTTATGGAAGATACCAGGTGCTGATTTATATTCTAATCGGGGCCGTGTATATGCGTGGTGGTTGGCAACTGTGGATACCCACTTTCCAGGTATACGTTCTGTTTACTGTTTTCAATCTCACATTGTCCAGTTTGATTATGATGTTTTACTTCTCTGCAATGATTTTGTTTAAATACTTCCGAATACTATTCGCTCATTCGTCTACGATCAGGTCAGAGATATAGATTACCACTGTAGTGCTAGTCCAGGCCTGAACCTGAACCAGAGCGTGCCAAGTCTATGTGAGAACGGGACCTGTGTGTGGGAACAATGTACACAATATGTCAACATCTCTACCAGCAATGCGACAACTACCTGCCGGAACGGCTGGACCTACCTGATGGACTCTCCATACACGTCCATTGTTTCAGAGGTAAGAACATCATATAGTGTAGTTGTTTACTTTCTTTAATTTATAAATAAACACACGAGAAGATCGCTGCTTTACAATGTTACAGAGAGCAATATGGGATCCGTTGTGTCCCCTCTGATGTGTCTCCACTTTGACGTGGTAGAGGGACTTGCGTGTCCCAATTACCTCAAGAGCCCTGCCGACGGAAGCACAACTACATATCGGACAGGCCTTGGGAAAGGGACCAGACCAAGAGAGACACAACCTGCTGCTTTGCAGGTGGACTGAGGATAGCGCTAAAAAGCTCAAATCAGGGGCACGAAGCCACTAATTCTTGGTCCTGACACATGATCTAAGGCTCCCAGCTGGACTGCTCCCAGCTGGACTGCTCCCAGCTGGACTGCCCCTACCTTCCCTTGAGGGCGGACCGTGAAGTCTCCGACCGCTCTAACTTGACCAGCTGGGCTGTGGACGACACCACAAAAGTGAGTTTCCCAGGAATGCTAACCTGGTGGGGAAAAACGCACGCTAAAGTCGGATGTGTTCGCCTAAGGGTCTCGGCCCTAGGCCACCTAACTTAGACACACCGCAATTACATCTGAAAAAACACTCCGGGTGAACGCAGAAGAAGAAGGATCCGTTGTGTGATATACTGTACTAGTAGTAGTAGTAGTAGTAGTAGTAGTAGTAGTAGTAGTAGTAGTAGTAGTAGTAGGAGGAGGAGGAGGAGGAGGAGGAGGAGGAGGAGGAGGAGGAGGAGTAGTAGGCCTCTTTCAATCCTGTAGGACTATAGAGATGTGCCGCTGGGGAGGCGCCTGACAGCACTGCTGGTGACTGTATAGTCCAATGTGAGAATGACAAGTCTCTGTCACAGTTTCCGCATCTGTAAGACGAGGCAGGTCCCGCAGCAATTAACTATGTTGTTTGCTTGTGCCTCCTATCCTCAGTTTGTTGGATCAGATTGCGCTCAAAGAGCACCAATCCGTTTCGTACATCTCTTCTCCAGGAACATCTGTCTGTTGCAACTCTTTCCCACGTATCTGTATCTATGCCAAGGGTTTTCATATCCTGTTTACACACATCCTTAAATCGCATTTTGGGTCTTCCGGTTGGTCTCTTAACTGTGGCTAGTTCTTCGTAAGGAGATCTTTGGGAATACGTTTATCCTCCATTCGAGATACGTTGACCAGCCACCGGAGGAATCTCTGCTTGAGGAGGGAGTGCACTGTGGTAATATGCGCTCTTTAAAGCATATGATTGCTTTTCATATGGTCTTTCCACGGTATGACCATGATTCGTCTCAGACATCCCCTGTAAAAGAAATTCAGTTTTCTTTCTTGTCGTGAGTACAAGGTCCAAGATTCAGACCCATAGAGATAACAACACAAGCTTAATAGTTTATTTGAACGATTGCTAGATGAGACACAATAACAAATGAAACAGCATATTTTAGAATTCTAGAGTTTACATTTAAGTGTGGTTGACCTCTGAGACGTTTTTTGACACTTAAATGCCTTTGGGCACTAATGTTACAGTCAGGATCCTTCATTAAGTGTTGGGAAACCTTGCAGTTGTGCAAGGTTTTCTCTCATAGCACCGATATTCTGTCTGTGACGTGTGCTGGACATTTGAACTGAATTGTCATTCAGCAGGATTCTCATTCGGCGGACATTTGAATTGTATTTGTCCTTTAGTGGAAATTTAACTCGGTAGACATTAGTGCACATTTGTCAAATTAGTAGAGCACATATTCAGCATCTCTGGGACGCAAACTCCAAAATTCCCTGCCATTTCAGTTTAAGCCTATAATAGACATTTATCCGTGGAGTGAAAGCCACCAAAACCTGCTCAAGGCGACTACCATGTTTTAGACAGATCAGAACAAGTCATTATTCTGCGCCTCCCAACAGGACACGATAGATGACGCAACCACGGGTATACAACATTCAAGCCATGCCCATACACGCGTTAATGTTTCTAGTGCACCGGACTGATTGTTGGTGTGGATTAGAGAAACTATTACCAGTGTCCCTCGCCATCAGGCGAACCCACTCCGGCATCAGGGGTCGACGAGAGCGTATAGCAGAAGTTTTACACAGAGCCCATGGCTGGTGAAGTGAGCTAGAGGCTATCCCATCATGTTCAACACAACAGCATTAATTGTTCCCCGAGGAGGTGGGAAAATGACACACCACAGCATTTGGGGTATTTCCCCTTTATTTGCAGGGTAGTGTTTAAACCACCCCCCTTCCACAACAAACACCGTCATTTCGGTTCTTACGCATATGCATCATAATTATGAGAGAATAAAGAGCCGGGGTGATACAAGAAGTCACACTGATGTGCTGTCCAGGTCATGCTGGAATTCCAGGCAACGAGCGACACACAACAACAGATAACACACCTATTTAAAGATGCTAGAGTTCGGATTTAAGTATGGTTCCAGCCAGGAGAGGCGCTAGGAAGGAACGAGACCGAAGTATTTGCAAACAGTGTGTTAATGAAACCTGGGATATTACATCCTGTGACATTCGCTGCTGAGGGGATCTGAATAATTGTTGTGCGAAATATGTGTTATATATATATATATATATATATATATATATATATATATATATATATATATATATATATATATATATATATATATATATATATATATATATCGTGGTTGACGTGAGCGCACGAGAATTGGAAGCGGTTCGAGTCGCGCCAGTGACTTATGAGAGTATGGAGCCGGTCGCTCAGGAAGTCGTGGCGTGCTGATGAGCATAATCTAGCCTAGGAATCAATATACAGACTGAAAGATGCTGATGTTGACCTCAATATCTGAAGCAGGATGGAAACGAGGGGGGAAAAATATATATATATATAACAGAGTGTATGTGGCTTTGTGTGTTTGTGGTCAGATATGTATGTATTGGATGCGTTCGATAACGGTACATCCGATTGAGATGAAATTTTCTACACGTCTTCCTTTCATTCCTGTGCAACCGACTATAATAGTTTCTTAGTGTAAAATCTTCTACTTATTTTATAACATTTACTTTTCCATTTTCCATTATATAATTTCTATATAGCAGGGGGACTTCACTCTAGAAAAGTTATTTCAAGGGGCATAACTTTTAATAACATTTCTATATAATTTATAGTCATATTGTTGGACTTACTTGCACTATTGTTAAACTCTTTGTCTATAGTTATTTTTAGGCATATAAGTTATAATAA
Organism: Cepaea nemoralis; assembly: GCA_014155875.1. Classification (NCBI taxonomy): domain Eukaryota; kingdom Metazoa; phylum Mollusca; class Gastropoda; order Stylommatophora; family Helicidae; genus Cepaea; species Cepaea nemoralis. Next base: position 192,927 of record JACEFZ010028453.1, read on the forward strand.
ATAATGATATAATCTTTAAGGCATTTTCAAAGTTTTCATAAAAATAATGCATAATGCATAACATTGTAACCCATCTTTTTCTGCTTAAAGAACTTATCAACTGTCATTTCGGTGATTAAAAAGTTTTCATTAAAAATAATGAATGGTGTGTGGAAGGACATTCTTTTAAGTTACTGTGCGCCAGGAGTTGGGCGAAACCACGCCGGGTCAGATAGATAGACAGACAGACAGATAGTCGGGAACGGAAGCTTATTTGACTACTTATATGCTCCCCACCAGGGACTGGGTGAAGCCGGGCCGGGTCAGACAGACAGACAGATAGACAGACAGTCGGGAACGGGAGAGCTTATATGACTACTTATATGAATTAAATGAGATGCTCCCCACCAGGGACTGGGTGAAGCCGGGCCGGGTCAGCCAGACAGACAGACAGACAAATAAGCAGACAGACAGACTGATAGATAGATAGATCCCCTCCAGGGCCTGGGCGAAGCCGGGCCGGGTCAGCTAGTATATATATATATATATATATATATATATATATATATATATATATATATATATATATATATATATATATATATATATATATATATATATATATATGATGGCTGCATTCTTCGATGAATGTCCACTGGTCGACATCCTTCAAATGAAAGAAACTTAATCTTTGCTCTTTGAGCTTCTTTGGACTGATTTTGGATCAATCCATCCATTTTCTCAACGATCAGAAACAGAACCTATGCATCATGGGACGATAAGCATTTGCTCGTTTATTCATTGGTCAGTACTTATCACATGACTATGACATGATCATGTTCAACGTACGCAATTACGCGCGGTGCTGCACGAACGGATTTCAAATGAACGCCCCTTTTATATATATATATATATATATAAACGAGAAAAAGAGTGTTGAGGGGATACATAGAGCCTGTTCTTTTGTATGGATGTGAAACTTGGACAATGAGCAGTCAAGCTGAAAAGCATCTGATGGCTGCAGAAATGTGGTTTCTGAGGAAAATGCAAAGAATACCATGGACAGACAGAAAAACCAATGACCAAGTACTACAGGAGACAAATGAACATCGTAAACTGATTAGAGAAATTAGACGTAGACAGTCAAAATTTTTTGGACATGTTATGAGAAGAAATGGATTGGAGAACTTAGTGACAACTGGCAAGATCGAGGGGAACAGACCAAGAAGAAGACCGAGAGGAAAATACCTGGATGGCTTGGCCACATGGCATGGACGAGACAGGAACAATGAGCTGATCCACGACTCTGGTGATCGAGTGAAATGGCGAGTCATGACCGCCCACGCTTTCCGGCATGGCACATGATTGATATATATATATATATATAACCACACACACCAGGGGCCTTCAAGTGAACACCTTAAAAATATTATACACTTTATAATAACCATGCCATTGTCATGTAACCTGTCAATATTGTTCTTAAGGATTTCATGAGTGTTAAGCTCGTGACATCACGGTGCAGACGAATACAGTTTTACATTAAGACACATAAAGGATAAAATGTTCTGCACATATTTTGCGGTGAGCAATTGGCACGACTATGTAATCAGTATTACATCGGCCACCTTTAATTTTCCAAAGAAATCTCTGGTATCTTTTCTATGAACTCGGTTAAGCCGTATAACTGTACTAATTGGGAAAATGTCACTTTGCCATTATAGGAATTGCACGCAGATCCATTGTACTGATAGACTACAACGCTAACCACTACACTACATCAACCCCTTGAGTAGGTCATTTCAACACCAAGACATTTGCTTTCAGTTTGATCTTGTGTGTGATGATGCCTACCAGAAGGAGTTGACATCCACAATATACATGGTGGGATCGGCATGTGGCGTCTTGTTCCTAACCCCACTGGCTGATAAACTAGGAGCCAAGATGGTCATGCTGGGCTGTCTGTGGGTGCAGGCTGTGATTGCCACCTGTCTCATCTGGTCTGGGAACATCATTGTATACTGCGTCCTCAAGTTTATCATCGGTGTCACCAACATGGTAGGCAACTCATGTGACGTGCACTTGTGTATGTATCATTGTATAGAAATGTAGGTAGAAGTTTATCATCGGTGTCACCAACATGGTAGGCAACTCATGTGATGTGCACTTGTGTATGTATCATTGTATAGAAATGTAGGTAGAAGTTTATCATCGGTGTCACCAACATGGTAGGCAACTCATGTGACGGGCACTTGTGCATGCATCATTGTATAGAAATGTAGGTAGAAGTTTATCATTGGTGTCACCAACATGGTAGGCAACTCATGTGACGTGCACTTGTGCATGTATCATTGTATAGAAATGTAGGTAGAAGTTTATCATCGGTGTCACCAACATGGTAGGCAACTCATGTGAAGTGCACTTGTGCATGCATCATTGTATAGAAATGTAGGTAGAAGTTTATCATTGGTGTCACCAACATGGTAGGCAACTCATGTGACGTGCACTTGTGTATGTATCATTGTATAGAAATGTAGGTAGAAGTTTATCATCGGTGTCACCAACATGGTAGGCAACTCATGTGAAGTGCACTTGTGCATGCATCATTGTATAGAAATGTAGGTAGAAGTTTATCATTGGTGTCACCAACATGGTAGGCAACTCATGTGACGTGCACTTGTGTATGTATCATTGTATAGAAATGTAGGTAGAAGTTTATCATTGGTGTCACCAACATGGTAGGCAACTCATGTGATGTGCACTTGTGCATGCATCATTGTATAGAAATGTAGGTAGAAGTTTATCATTGGTGTCACCAACATGGTAGGCAACTCATGTGATGTGCACTTGTGCATGCATCATTGTATAGAAATGTAGGTAGAAGTTTATCATTGGTGTCACCAACATGGTAGGCAACTCATGTGACGTGCACTTGTGTATGTATCATTGTATAGAAATGTAGGTAGAAGTTTATCATTGGTGTCACCAACATGGTAGGCAACTCATGTGATGTGCACTTGTGCATGCATCATTGTATAGAAATGTAGGTAGAAGTTAGTCGACGAGCCTTTCGCACACCATGAGGCGTGTTTGGTATATGGTGCTAGATCTATAGTTTTATAAACCAATCGACATTCGATGTGTTGTGTGGTCAATGTCCAGTCGGCCGCCTTTGTTTCCCATGATATTTCCAGGTATCCATTGTAAATAAATGTTTAACATCTGCCTCAATGTGAATTTGAAAACTTGGCCACCTAGTTGACAGACACGTGTGCTAGCCACTGTGTTACTGAGATATAGATAAATGACAGACAAGTGTGCTAGCCACTGTGTTACTGAGATATAGATAAATGACAGACACGTGTGCTAGCCACTGTGTTACTGAGATATAGATAAATGACAGACAAGTGTGCTAGCCACTGTGTTACTGAGATATAGATAAATGACAGACACGTGTGCTAGCCACTGTGTTACTGAGATATAGATAAATGACAGACAAGTGTGCTAGCCACTGTGTTACTGAGCTTTCGTACTTAGAAGTGTAGGTATAGATAAATGACATACAAGTGTAGGTATAGATAAATGACATACAAGTGTGAGGCTGCTATAGGCTTACAGGAATGAGTAACTCTCTGCTCTGTCTATTCTTTCCTTTTCAGTTCAGTAGAATGTGCTGTAAAAGGTGAAAAACTGCAAACTTTGTTGGGCGTTTTGTGTGTTTTGTGTGTATAAGAGAGAGAGAGAGAGAGAGAGAGAGAGAGAGAGAGAGAGAGAGAGAGAGAGAGAGAGAGAGCATATGTATGCATATACAAGATTCCACCTCTTATTTGACGACAGCTAGATGAGGTTATAGAAGTTGCGGTCTATATATTAACCGCATCCGTTTATCTAGCAAGTTATTTTTAGAGAAAATATATTGGGAATTCCGACAGGGATAACTTACATTGCGAAAACTGCTCATGTATACACACACATACAAATAGGTGTCCGCATTTCGGAGTGGAGACTGTTGTCATGGATATATACACATATAAATAACTGTCCCTATTTTGGAAGGTAAGAAAATCTTGTTTTATCTATAATATACACATATAAATAGATGTCCACATGTTGACACGTTGGAGAAACTTTTCATGTCTATAATATACACATATAAAATGATCTCCACATGTTGACACGTTGGAGAAACTTTTCTGTCTATAATATACACATAGAAATAGGTGGGTGTCCATATGTTGACAGGATGGAGAAACTTTTCATGTCTATAATATAGACATAGAAATAGGTGGGTGTCCACATGTTGACACGTTGGAGAAACTTTTCATGTCTATAATACACACATAGAAATAGATGTCCACACGTTGACACGTTGGAGAAACTTTTCATGTCTATAATATACACATATAAACAGATGTCCACATGTTGACACGTTGGAGAAACTTTTCTGTCTTTAATATACACATAGAAATAGGTAGGTGTCCACATGTTGACACGTTGGAGAAACTTTTCTGTCTATAATATACACATAGAAATAGATGGGTGCCCACATGTTGACAGGATGGAGAAACTTTTTATGACTAGAATAATGTTCTTTTTTAAAAGGAATTTTAGAACTTGCCGTCGACAGCATTGCATTAAATAACACGAGACACAGGCGTTCACATGACAAAACATAATTATCACCATCAACATTCTTAAATATTAGGGCTGCGACCGATTAATTTCATTTTAATAGTTAACTTTTTTTGATTAATTAATCGTTAATTTCGATTAAAGCAAAACATTTATAGTCAAACAAGTTCCTCAGCTTGCCACCCTATGAAGAACTGATTTGAAAACTTAGCTTTTGGGCAGTTGAAAAGAAGTAGTTTTATCCACCAGGCCAAACTACTCTACAGAGAAACCACCGATCTTCCCACAGTTGGTATCCCACTGACAACTATTCCAGAGCGAACTCCATGGAAAGATGAACATAAACTATCTCTACAAATCCAGACAAAAGTGAGAGGAATATTTGAAAGGAAGAACATAACAGTGTACAGCGCAGAACAGCCACTCTCAGCTTCCTTGATGACGAATACCCACAGGATCTCTAGATCCGAGTCTACACAGATGGGTCAGCGCAAAATGCTGTTCGAAATGGAGGAGCGGGAGTGTACATAGAATACCCAAATAATACTAGGGACACGGCCAGAGTTCCAACAGGAAAGTACTGCCATAACTATGATGCTGAAATTGAGGCAATCAAGATAGCCACAGAGTAATTACAAAATACCAGCCATGGTAGACAATCTGTGGTGCTATTGACAGATGCAAAATCAGTAATAGAGGCACTCCTGTCTGGGAAATTACCAGTTCTAAGGACACTACTTTCTGAACTTAGCAGTCAGCATAAAGTCACCATACAGGGATACCATCCCACTGTGGAGTACGCGGAAACGACAGAGCTGATCGATTGGCTAAGGAAGGAGCAAAAGAAGAACAGCCTGATGTGCCCATTACATTCCACCAAAAGAAAAGAATGATCAAATCAGTCAGAAGGCCACCAAACCCTACTCAAGACGACTACCACGTTATGGACAGACTAGAACAGGTCATTATTCTGCGCCTCAGAACAGGACACAATAGATTACGCAACCACATGTATACAAAATTCAAGATTGGTGACTCAGCCATGTGCACATGTGGTTTGGCGTCGCAGACAGCAGAGCACATACTCCAGGATTGCCCAAACTACAACATATCCAGGCGAACCTTCTGGCCTAGAGAGACAACAGTGGAAGATAAACTCTATGGACCGCTGAGTAAACTAAAAAAGACTGTTAGATTCATACAAGAGACATATTTCAAGCGAACGAAAGAAGAAGAAGATTTATAGTCACATAACTCACATTACAGTCGTATTTGTCAAAAATCGAAGTAACACTGGATTGTCTTGTTCATACGTCATCTAATAACCAACTATGCAAACAGACGAGTATGTTGACAGTATTTGGTTCAAGTGACGAGCGCGTCTTATTAACAATATAACATTATAACCAGCAGAGCTGAACAATCGTTCACATGGAACTGAGGTCGCCGGTATGCACAGAATGGTCTTGGCAAGGAATGTCAATTTTGGATATCGATGTTCATTAAGTTTCCACCATTGTAAAGGATCAACCGATTCAGCAACTTTCTTCTCCATTTCAGACTCTATTAGCTTAATACTCTCTTCATTTGGTTCAAATATAGTTTCATCGTCATTGTCAGTATCATTCGTTGCAGCAGTCTCCATCTGTTCACCATGAACGTTAACTGCCATTTGTTGTTCATTACGTGACCAAGTTCGTTCTTTTGCATCTTTTGACAAACACTTCAGGTATTTGTAGCGTGGATCAAGTGCTGTTGCAATCTGTAGTATTTCAATACTGAAGTCATTAATACATGCTGCCTTAAATTTAGCTATGTAGCCCGGATCATCATCGTGTACAGTCATATACTTTGTCAACGATGATAGCAGTGGCAATACACAGCTACATGAAACATAATCTTGACCGCCAAGCAGGACAGTGGTCTGGCAGAATAAGTCCAAAACTTTGACATAATTCGAAATCTTCTCCCAATCTGAATCTGACAGTTTTGGACCTTTGTATTGCTTCTTTACATCTGGCATGCAGACAGTTAATGCTTCTCTGACCTGTAGAAGACTATATAGCATAATAAACATACTGTTTCATCTTGTTGGTATATCTTGCTGCAGCTTACACAATGGTGACTCAGTACAATTTTGCGACTCAGTTGTGTTTGCAGCACTATGTTTAAAATGTCCGACAATTTTTCGACATCCGGTTTATTTGTATAAATGATGGAGGGAAAGTTTTCGATTAATCGTTAAAAAAATTAATCGTTAAAAAAAATAACGATTAATCGATTAATTAATCGGTAACTTCCGCAGCCCTAGTAAATATGCTTCATTATTGTACCCAGTAAGGAACAGAGGGTTAGAATTAAATTGCAAGAAAACAACAATGGATTATGTTCATCTCCAAGAGGAAAGAAATACCACAGTGTAATACCCAAATAAACGGAACATTCTTATACAGTTGTATCTATGCAACGATGTCAGAACAGTCATAACATCTGATGGAAGGTGCTTTAGCATGGCAGTGAGAACAAGAATGTTCAAGTGTTATATAGAACCTATCCTTTTTTTAGCATCTGAACAATGGACAATAAGCAGACAAGCTGCGAAACATCTAATGATAGTGGAAATGTGATCTCTGAGGACAATGCAAAGAATACTATGGGCGGACAGAAAAACGAATGAAAAAACACTACGGGAAATAAATGGAAACCGTAAACTTAGAGAAACAAGCCATAACCAGTCACGCTTTTTTGACACATTATGAGGAGAAATAAACTTGAAAATTTAGTGGCAATTGGCAACATTGATAAGAAAATAGCAAGGGAAAAGCATAAAGGTCAACACCTGGAAGGCTCCTCCACACTGCACAATCGGGACAAAAACACAGACAGACCTGATCCTAGACTGGTAATATTGGCTTATCAACATGGCGCATGATGAGGAGGATCATGCCAAGACGACTGGCGTAGGCGGTCATGACTCTCCACAGATCTCGGTCTTTGGTTTTCTGGATCAACTCTGCCGTTGATATTCCTCCATGCCACCGTCGCAATCCATCCAGCATCGTTTCTCGTGGTCTGCCTCTGCCTCTCCTTCCCTCGAACTTTCCAGTTTGTCACGATACTCTCCAGCGCCTCTCTTCTCATCGCATGACCAAAAAATCTGTTTGTCACTTTCTTATTGTTGTATATAATGTTCTAGTTTCGTTAGCCTCTTTAAGGCATTTATTGTTAGTTACTTTGGCAGTCCAAGGAATTCGCAACATTCGTCTAAGGATGAGGATGCTGATGATAAAAACAGACATAATCTTAAGCTAACCTTTATAAATTAATTCTATGATTACGGAGTTTATAATAACTTCGAACAATCCATTTGCAGATTAATTGTATGTTTAACGTTGTGCTTAATGTTTTCTTATCTACGTGTATTGCCAAGTGGACTGTCTGAGCTGCTAATGCACACTTGCTCGTGTCCACAGACTGCAGCACTGTGCTCTTACGTGCTGATGACGGAAACGTTTGACACCGCCCACCGGGAACTTCCAACTATAGCCATGCAGTTCTTCTGGGCTTTGGGAATTATGTCCATTGCTCTGTTTGGCTACTTGATACCAGAGTGGGAATACCTGCAACTCACCATAACATTGCCAATCAATGTGCTTTCGGTCGTGTACATTTTGTAAGCACAGCATACATAGAAGATTTTCTTGTATAATTTATATTGTTAAGGAATATAACAAAGCGGAATAAAGTAGGTTCTTGTTGGTAATTATATGTTAATGCTCTCGATGCTATCATTATACCTGTTTGGTATCCACCTTCTACAGAGCTGTCAGGTGGAAGTTTCACTAATGTTTTAGACGAAAGTTGTATACAGATTTATAGACTTTGAAAGCCGTTAATTCGCAAAGAAATCTGTTACTGGCATCAGAAAAAGACAGCACACAATTGTCTAGCATGTTACTAGAATGGTAAAGCTGGAAAATGCCGTGACAACGGGATAATTTAAAGGGGCTAGAAGCGGGGAGAGATCAAGAAAGAAAATGCTGGACATAATCATCAACGCCACACGACAAGGACTATAATAAGGTGTAACATTGGTAGTTGTTGTACCCAGTCTGGTAACAGTGCTAAATGTGTGAACATGTACTTTTTGTAATAAGGTAAAACTATCGGGGACCAGTGACAGGCAAGCAAAAATAGAGAAGATAAATCTGTATAATTAATCCTAAATTTCGATTGAAAGTTATGTAATCACTTCGTGTGGAAATCGTTTTGTTGACGCTGTTGGTAATTTATTCATTAGTTAATATTGTAATCCCTTAATTTATGTGACTTATTCCTTTACGACTATCTCTAAGCTATATAAATCATCACTTCATGTCGTTATATATTTATAGTCTTTATTTATATAGGGGGGGTACGGGGTGTCAGGCATTGGTAGCACCTTTGGTAAGGATGACTCTCATGTCCTTTTCAGGACCCATCCCCCACTGGTCCAAGCCTGACACCCAGCTCACGCCTGTGGCTCCTAGTAGCTGTCAGCATGCGACAGCGGCCACCCCCCGGGCAACAGCTATGAGAGGCTGGCTAAACCAGGCGTGGGTAGCTGATTTGGTGTCAAACCAAGCGGTGAACTAGGGTATGCCTACCCAGCATGTGAAGACAGGTTTCGGCAGACTGCGCGGAAGAAATCATTCCTGATTCAACGGGCAAGACGGCGTTTACCTGCAAAGCGTTGTGGAACGTAATGAGTACGGCAAGGCACGTAGAGCGCCCTGGTCATCCACTGCACCTGTATTCGTCTCCAGTCGTCTTGACTTGTCTTGCCACTGGACTCAGATGGACTCAGGCGAGAGAGTGAGATTGACGAATTGCGCAACTTTTCCTCACTTTAATCCAATTCATTGCGCAAGTCATTCTTCTTCCAACGTCATATATCAATCACCTTCAAGCCCTGTGGCGATGGGCGAGCGGCGAAACGGCAGGCGTGGTTACGCTGGCAGCCGTAGTCGCAGACCTGCACACAGGCGGCTCAGGCCATATGGTCGTCTTCTACTGACCGAAGCAGCATTTGGATTCGGCAGCCCACTGAGCGACTGAGCAGCCCTCTATAGGAACACACTGCTCACCTTCATAGCATGAGGAAGGGCTAGAAAAGGTGTCCTAAACATTGTCTGCTCCATCACTACCTAACCAGGTAGCCGCGGTTGGTGGGTACCCTACATACAAACATAGAAAAAACAGGTAAAGCTAAAAGAGCAAACCATATTCCCGTAACAATCGGAACTTGGAATGTACGCACCCTACTTGACAGAGATGGCGCGTCGGGTCCAGAGAGACGAACAGCACTGATTGGGAGAGAGCTGGGTAGGTACAACATCGACATTGCAACCATGAGCGAGACCACGACTTGCAGAAGAAGGCCAAATCTGTGAAATTGGTGCCGGCTACACATTTTTCTGGACTGGAAGGAAAAGCGATGAAAGACGCCAATCCGGTGTGGGATTTGCCATTAAGTCGGCCCTGGTCGGCAAATTAGCTGGATTTCCAAAGGCTATAAACGACAGGCTCATGACCATTAAGTTGCCCCTGCTGAATGGAAGGAAGCATGCAACCATTGTGAGTGTCTACGCACCAACTATGACCAACGGAGATGATGTCAAGAACAAGTTCTATGAGGACCTGCACAATGTATTAACATCTGCTCCCAAAGGAGACAACCTTATACTCCTTGGGGATTTCAAAGCCAGAGTAGGCACGGACACCACCTCTTGGAGTGGCATTATTGGAAAGCACGGAGTCGGAAATTCTAACAGCAATGGACTCCTCCTCCTTCAGACATGTGCCGAACACGATCTCCTAATTACCAACACAATTTTCCGTCTCCCCATGAGAAATAGGACATCGTGGATGCACCCTCGCTCGAAACACTGGCACCTCATTGACTATGTCATCGTCAGGAGGAGTGACAGACAAGACGTTCGGGTGACAAAATCCATGTGTGGTGCCGAATGTTGGACAGACCATCGTCTCATTATCTCGAAAATAAACATTCACATCAAACCACCACGGCGTCCTCAAGGGGTGAAAATGCAAAAAAAAAACAAAAAAACTAAATGTCACCCGCCTAAACAGCAAGAAAATGCAGCTGTCGTTTGAAAATATGCTAGAAGACCGCCTCAAGCCCAATGCTGCGGCTAAACAGGATACAGAAACAGAGTGGAGAGCCCTAAAGAACATAATTTACAACACTGCTATGGAAATCCTGGGTCCAACCCCCCGAAAGCATAAAGACTGGTTTGATGAAAATTCCGAAGACATCAACCAACTGCTGGCCGAGAAACATCTTCTCAAGGCACATTTGAATGACCCGAAGTCAACATAAAAAAGATGCCTTCAAGAACATTCAGAGAGTAGTGCAGCAGAAACTTCGGCACATGCGGGACTCCTGGCTGAGCAGCAAAGCTGATGAAATTCAAGGCTTTGCTGACAGACATGATATGAAAAACTTCTATGACTCACTGAAAGCGGTCTATGGTCCTACATCACCAGGCACAGCTCCCCTCCTCAGTGCAGACGGGAGAACATTGGTCACCGATAAGAAAGCAATTCTTCAACGCTGGACAGAGCATTTCAGCAACATCTTAAATGCAGCTTCCTTCTTCGATGATGAAACCATCAACTGCCTTCCTCAAGTTCCCACCAATGATACACTTGATGACCTGCTAACCACAGTGTAAGTAAACAAAGCCATCCAGCAACTCTCCAGCGGCAAGGCACCTGGTTCTGACTCCATCCCGGCAGAGATATGCAAGGCAGGTGGGCCGGTCCTAACAGAGCAGCTTCACCAAGTCTTTACAAACATATGGGTGAATGAGACCATGCCACAAGATTTCAAGGACGCGTCAATAGTCCACCTTTACAAACGTAAAGGAAACCGCCAATCCTGTGACAACCACCGAGGCATCTCCTTGCTTTCAATTGCAGGGAAGATACTCGCCATAATTCTTCTCAATCGCCTCACTGCCCATCTCGATCAAGGTCTTCTTCCTGAGAGTCAATGTGGCTTCAGAAAAGAACGAGGAACTGTAGACATGATCTTCGCTGCAAGGCAACTGCAAGAGAAATGTCAGGAACAGAACTGCGAAATGTTCTCCACTTTCATTGACCTTACCAAGGTTTTTGACACAGTCAGCAGAGAAGGACTGTGGAAGATTATGGCAAAATATGGCTGTCCGCGAAAGTTTGTCCAAATAGTGCGGCTATTTCATGATGGTACACGTCAAATGGCGAAAATAGCCTTTAGCAAGATGAAAAACATTCTGACCAATAAAAAGGTGTCAATTGAAACGAGAAAAAGAGTGTTGAGGGGATACATAGAGCCTGTTCTTTTGTATGGATGTGAAACTTGGACAATGAGCAGTCAAGCTCAAAAGCATCTGATGGCTGCAGAAATGTGGTTTCTGAGGAAAATGCAAAGAATACCATGGACAGACAGAAAAACCAATGACCAAGTACTACAGGAGACAAATGAACATCATAAACTGATTAGAGAAATTAGACGTAGACAGTCAAAATTTTTTGGACATGTTATGAGAAGAAATGGATTGGAGAACTTAGTGACAACTGGCAAGATCGAGGGGAACAGACCAAGAGGAAGACCGAGAGGAAAATACCTGGATGGCTTGGCCACATGGCATGGAAGAGACAGGAACACTGAGCTGATCCACGACACTGGTGATCGAGTGAAATGGCGAGTCATGACCGCCCACGCTTTCCGGCATGGCACATGATTGATTGATTGATACAGGCAAGAGTACAGGAAAATGGTGAACTGTCTGAGCCCTTTCCTGTCACCAATGGAGTAAAGCAAGGATGTGTCCTGGCACCAACACTGTTCAGCCTCATGTTTTCAGCTATGTTGATGAATGCCTTCGAGAACGACGACATTGGAATAGACATCAACTACCGCATGGATGGAAAGTTATTCAATCTCAGAAGGCTGAAAGCTAAAACCAAAATTGACAGCGACACCGCCAGAGAGCTCCTGTTTGCTGATGATTGCGCTCTATACGCCAACTCAGAGGCGGACATGCAACATAATGTTTCAGATTTCTCACATGCCTGTGCCAACTTTGGGCTCAATATCAATTTGGAGAAGACTATAGTTATGCACCAGCCATCTCCAGGGAATAATCACACTGCCGAATATCAAAGTGAATGGTCATAGACTAAGTGTTGTGGACAAATTCACCTATCTTGGCAGCACTGTGTCACAAGCTGCCACAATTGATGATGAAGTGAATGCAAGAATCTCCAAGGCCAGCGCGGCCTTTGGCAGACTGTACAAGAATGTATGGGACAGAAATGGAATAAGCCTGCAAACAAAGCTAAAAGTCTACAAAGCAGTTGTATTATCCACACTGCTATATGCTTGTGAAACCTGGACTGTTTATCAGCGACACGCTAGGAAATTAAACCACTTCCACACAGTCTGCCTTAGGAAGCTACTGAAGATTAAATGGCAAGACAAGATCCCAGACACTGAAGTCCTAGAAAGAGCGTCCATGCCCAGTATCCACACTCTACTAATGAAGAATCAGATTCGCTGGGCTGGTCACTTGACTCGCATGCCAGATCACAGGCTCCCTAAACGAATTTTTTACGGCGAGTTGCGTTATGGTAAACGCTCCCAAGGCGGCCAGAGGAAACGCTTTAAAGACACTCTGAAAATCTCACTGAATGCTTTTGGAATTCATCATGACACCTGGGAGACTGCAGCCAGAGACCGAAATTCGTGGCGTGCATCATTACGCAAGGGTGCAGTCACTGTGTGAGGCAACCAGGACTGCAAGAGCTGTGAAGAAAAGGCAGGACAGAAAAACCACTGCAGGAAATCCTCCTCCAGAAACGTCAAGCATTCTTTGTCCACATTGTCAAAGAACATTTCGAGCCAAAATAGGCCTTATCAACCATCTTAGAACTCACGGCTCCATACTTTCAACCCCAATGGATGAAATGAATGGTCATCATCATTCTTGATGGACAAACAACACAAAACATATTTATAGTATGGCTATATATCATCCTTGTATCTAAATGGGAGGTTACATTTGGCGATATATTATCCGTTGGCATTGAATCAGTTAATTATGACATCCGTGTATCACAGTAAACAATGCGAAGGTGGAAACTGATCTGGCAGGTAAATCACAGTGACTTCACGTACACGCCAGTCAGGTACACTGGAAATATGGCGTTTAGCCGATAGTTTCCGTGACTACAAGATACGCAATTGGGCATAATGTCAATATTACGTCCTCCGCTTTGACTGTCCCAGAACCTTGTTACCCATTTTAATCAGACTGGGCCGACCCACACCGGTACTTGTCGGAAACAATGCAGCCCAGACTCTAGTAAGGATGGAATCGTGCAACTCTGTCTTAGTAGACGAGTGCTCTAACTACTTAACTGTCAAGGTGTCTATTCTGTGAACATCCTTTCATAAGCTATTTAAATGTGTTATTTCGTTTCAGTTAATTCACTTTACAAATACCAGCAACATTTATGAACTCCCCCCCCCCCCTACCCCCCCCCCCCCCCCCCTGCCATATTGAGTGCTTTTTTTTTCGTATGTACGAGTACAATTCGCTTTATTCTTCTCCGTTTGCTCCCAAACAACTGCAGTTGTCTCTCTTGAAACACTGACATTTCGTCTTGAATGTATCCTGCCACCCCGCAGTTGTTGTCTCGGCGCTGTTGGATAAGGCTGTGTTGTCACTCTGTTCCTGTCATGGCGGCGACTTTCATTGGAGACGTAAATACACTAGTGGCCACCTCTAAATAGACAATTTTCATTTTGCACAATTCATTGGTCTCCTTGGCGAAGGGTATGACGACATTCTCCGTAATCCCGTATATCCACGCGAGGAACACAGCTGCGCGAGATTCGGCAGCGGATCGCTTCACGTTGGTAATTTACGGGGTATGTGAGCCGCTCGCTCAGAAAGCAATGGCAAACTACTGAGCGTAATCTTGCCAAGAGCATCAACAACAGCTGAAAAATGTGAGTGAGAAGAATATCGAGTGAAGCTGTCAAGGAAAGGGTACCTGCAGGAAGGCGAAAATTAAAAGGAATCATGTTATTGTCAGTCCCCGCGGAAATATTAAGCAGAATCATTATGGCGAGATTAAGAGATGCCGTTGACAAACAACTAACGGATTAACGGACAGCCCAAAACAGAGCCTGCAATTACTAGATGGCCACATTACGCATAATAATAAGTACACTCTAATCGGTATTGAATTCGTAGGCTATGAACAATTCGTTGACATATCTGATGGGGAATCACTCTATAAATTGATGAGGCGCAACGAAATAAGAACAGGAGTGCAACAAAGATGCCTTTTGTCATCTTTATTATTCTTATTGACTACAGATTATAAAGACAAGTCGATCCAGTCTAAAATATTCTGGGGAGTAAATGTGGCGGGCCTTTTGTTAATCACATCACTCCTCGAGTGCCCATTTGTCTGTAAAATATGAATCCAGCACCACACGTACAGTGTGCGTAAGGCGTGTACAATTGTGCTGTTGCTGTAGTTTATACTGGTGCTAACGGGACAACTGTGTGTATACAAGTGTGTGTCACTGGAACACATTTACATGAAGATCTCAATGCTTTACTGTAGTTTACACTGGTGCTAGATGGGACAACTGTGTGTATAACAGTCGGTGTCACTGGAACACATTTACATGAAGATCTCAATGCTTTACTGTAGTTTATACTGGTGCTAGATGGGACAACTGTGTGTATAACAGTCGGTGTCACTGGAACACATTTACATGAAGATCTCAATGCTTTACTGTAGTTTATACTGGTGCTAGATGGGACAACTGTGTGTATAACAGTCGGTGTCACTGGAACACATTTACATGAAGATCTCAATGCTTTACTGTAGTTTATACTGGTGCTAGATGGACAACTGTGTGTATAACAGTCGGTGTCACTGGAACACATTTACATGAAGATCTGAATGCTTTACTGTAGTTTATACTGGTGCTAGATGGGACAACTGTGTGTATAACAGTCGGTGTCACTGGAACACATTTACATGAAGATCTCAATTCAGTACTCAGTACTGTAGTTTATACTGGTGCTAGATGGGACAACTGTGTGTATAACAGTCGGTGTCACTGGAACACATTTACATGAAGATCTCAATGCTTTATTTACAATAGAAACTGTAAAGGTAAAGTCCCTTTCGCACGCTATACGAGCATTGGGCACGCGAAGCTAGACCCATGATTTGTGAAGATCAACCGGCCTCTCTGTGGATAATGTGATCTGTGTCACGTCCGCCGCCTTTACTTCTTAAGACAGGTACTGGTACCTGCTCAGGCTGGCTGGGCCTGGAAGCCCAGGACAATGTTTATAATGCGAATGGAACCCTTTACCACTGGGTCAGCCGGTAGCGTTTAGCCACTCAGCTACAACTACTCCCGTGATATAAAATAGGTTGTTTATTTTTTTTTATTTTTTTAATTATAAATAACATTTACAAAATAATTATTTCAAAATAGAATGTCTGTCGTTTCAATTAGCATCATCCCAGAATCCCTTCCTTGGTTGTTGTCGAAGGGCAAGGTCCAGAAAGCCGAGCAAGTCATCAAGCAGTTCATCACAGTGAACAAACTGCCGCCTATTGCTGACTTGCAAAACACATTGTCCGTGTTTAAGCCTCAAAACAAAGAGAACAGGTAACTTGTGTATAATGTTTAACAATAATGAGAACACGCAGTCCTTCCATTAGATATTGTTTTTGTGATGTTGTTGTGTGTGTATTACAGCAGTGAATCACCACGAAGCTTCATGGTGTTGTGTTGTCCCCAATCAAAGGAGATGTAAGAAACTTTCTTCCCTCCACTGGCCTATGGGACATCTTTATGCAAGGCGGAGTACCCGTGTATCCTCACTTCTAACCGGGGCAACATGATACCAAATTATCAGGTCGTGGATGAAGCTTGAGAGCAATATATGGATAGTTGTTAGTTATGGTTTAAAGTTCGCGACGGTAAGCAGACTGGTCTCTTTGTGTGGACAATATGGTCACTGCCAAGAAGGACAGCAATGGTAGACTACCCTTGTTTTTATAGATGCCTAGTCAAGCATAATTCACAACGAAAGACAGTTCTTCAGGCAACAAGGAAAACTGGACATTGACTAAATAAATTAGGAATCTGTATAGTTTGGGCACATCGTAAGGAGAAATAGCCTTACAAAGTGACAACTGGAAAACTGATGGTAAAATAGCAAGGGAAGGCAACGAGATAAATATCTGGATGGCTTGACCACAAGGCATAATTGGGACAATAACACAGAGCTGGTCCAAGTCACCGGTGATCGTATGAAATAGCGAACCATGACCGCCGATGCTAATCTGGATGACACATGATGAACTAACGCGATGTGACAGTATTCCATCTAGTTAGAGTGTCAGACTATTGTCGCCTTTGATAACTCAACTATTTCCACTTTCAGTTTACCGGATCAGCAGTCCTACCAGAATGCTGGCTATGAGACCAGCGAGAAGATCACGACGGATGTCCGTGATAGGAATGGAAGGGCCGCTTCTTATACCGGAGCTCCAGATGACGTCAGTAATGAAGATGCCCCTGTATATACAGTGTTTTCCTTATTCAAAACACGCAAAATGCGAATATACACCCTGCTCATGTTCTATATTTTGTAAGTGTGTCGTGTTTGTTGTTTTGTTTGTTATTAGCTGTTTGTTCTTTTAATATTCCTTCTCTAATGTTTCACCTTTGCGCTATCAGAAAAATGTACATTAGAAATGTGGTTGTTCAGACATTCCGCAAACTTGATGATATCAAATCACCTGGAACAACTTCAAAGATATTGTTCCTTACTAGCGCTCCTTCTCCATTTCTCCACATCTTATCATGTAAATAAAAATAGTCTGGCGTATGGATAAGAGAAGCCAGGGCATGCACATTTGCTCTCCCGACCATCAAACTTGGCTTCCTTCCAGTCATGAAGAGCCGATTGACGACATACTGAACTGGTTCTAAGCTTTTCTAAGGAATCGTCCTGTAATAGCTATTTTTTCTAGTTTTCATGCATTAGGAATTACAGAAATCATCCCACCATAAGTCATAAGATGTAAACGAGTGAGATAGATCTAGGGCAGAATGACCAAGCAAAAGTTGCACTTCATAAAATGAAGATTATCTTATGCAAGTAAGTCAATGAGTTGCTGTCATTGAATGTCAGAAAGAGAGTGCTGAAATGTAGTTTAGAGCATGTTCTATTGTTGGGCAGCGAATTATTGAACGTCAACGTAACGCCTTCGCCACGGAGCAGATGAGGCCACTAAGACAGTTCATGAATAAACACAGTGTATTGTTTGGATCTCATCGAAGTATAAGAAAGAAGCAAAGAATAGAGGACACACTAGACAACATGAACATTGAAAGCTATAGTTACCGAACATGATTCGAACCTACCACTCTCAAATGACGACAGCGCCTAGCTACAGGAACAAGTGTACTTCGACGCAAGACCAAATTCACACCCTTCTCTACTTCTTTCTTCAACTTCTATGAACGCTAAACAATACTTATATGTTTATTTATGAACTAAATCAGAAACAATAGCGATTGCTTAGAAAAGCTAATGAAAGTAGAACATTATATACAGTATTTAAACAGAAAACACTAAAGCGGTTGTGCGTTAGGATGTCATCATTGAACATTGTGATCTTCATGACAAACTGTGACATGTATGATGTTTATGCTACAACAATCATTATGAATACAGAGTGAAAACCGATTCAACTTTTAAAAATATTAAGGCATAGCACTGCTTCATTTTCTTAACGCACCAAATCCAGGCTAGAAAGATAATTCGTCTCCACTTTTGGAAACTGACCACGCCAGAATCACAAATAACCTACACCCCCGCAATTCCCGGAACACGACAGCTGCACCTGCCAGAATGATGACATCTTTTGCGCCAGAAGATATCCCAGCTCATGAGCAATTTTAATTGTTGCGGGAGAGAGAAATAAACATAAGCTTAGTCAAATAAGCTAGGATGGGCTAATGAAGCGTGGGGAGAGATTTCGAATCTCCGAGGCAGTTGGCCGAGATTCTTTCAGGAGAAAGGATGCGGTGTTCAGTTAGGAGACTTTGTGTAGGTGATTTCTAAGTCCTGAAGACATCGGTAAGTTGGTGATCATAATTAATAGATTTAGGTTAGTAGATAGAATAGGAAGGGTCTGAATTTATAACAGAGCTTTCTTTGTGTTAATGGAATTCGGAATAGATTTAGAGAAAGACTCAGAGGATATAGATGATTCTTTCTTGACGTAGAGAATAGTGAGTGAATAACCTTCTGGTTCAGTACCTGCACTTTATGAAGGATGAACTTTCAATTCACTATTCATTCAGAGTCTTCATGTGTAGCTTATGATTAGGAAAATAACTACCATGATACTTTTCTGAAATATCACTTATATTTCTTTATAGATGATACTTTTCTGACCTATCATTTATAATCTCTTTATATCTATATAAAAATATAGTGAGCTTCTTTGTATATGTATTGATGCATAAAGTACTTATGAATGTGTGTTCTCTATAAATATCTAAATATGATGTGATGTTACATAGCCATTTATCCTGGAGAAGAGAAACAATATCAGGGCTGTGTAATAGTATCATTTTTGCTTATAACCACCCAGATATTCTCGACGACTAAGCCTTGAGAACACGAGGATGATTCACCTGCACAGCGCAGGTGTGAAGGAGACATATTTTGTCATTATAGGACGTGAAGGCCTACACCAGATTTTGGTGTGAGAAGATGAGCCACATGTAAATGTTGGAGTCATAATACCCAATAGAGCAAGGTCTAGCTAGCCTGCCCTATGGTAATATTACCTTCACCTTCCCTCTTTTTCTCTCTCCCCCTTATTTTCTGAATGTATGGGGATATATGTTTTGGCACATGTTTTCAACAGAGGATGGTGGTCTTTTTGACTGACACTGGGATATACTCCTAAATGTCATTAGGGGTGTCACAGTAATCAATAAAAGATGAAGGGATTCGCCTTGCTACAGCTGGAAGTGCGTAATTCCATTGAACATCATTGACCCCTTCGATTTTAAAGCAATCTTAGCGTTGTGGAAGTCAGCTAAGTACACTATCAATACCCTTTACGATAACCTTGCCAACAAAAGTAGTAACTACCCTAATTGTACCAAAATCATTAGAGTCCTGACCTCATGGACATTTTCAATATAGTTTGTGATGACCTCATGGACATTTTTAATATACTTTGTGATGACCTCGTGAACATTTCTAATACAGTTCGTGATTACCAACTGGACTTTGTATTCTTGTGTTTTCAGTGGACTCATGGACATTTTAATATCATCTGCAGCGATAGAAGAAACAGTGTAGCCACTCACGGGTGTTTGAACAGTGTTAATTTGGATACTCACTTGTGAGGACTCATAAACAGTTTAGGGATAACTGGAGATAATTAGTGATCTTATTATGTCTTTTATTTGTGTCACTTTTGAGTTATGTATTTTTTTGCTACGACAGTTAAACACTTCTTCCTCCCCCATGTTATCCCAGTATAATATCATAATGTGTATCCAGAAGTTATTCTCTTTTCTTATTGAATTATGTCTTGGTTTATTGTGGTAATTGTGATATTATTATATAATTAAACATCAACTCTGGAGAGCAGTATGTGGCAGGAACAATACACGCCTTCAAGTACCCAACAGTGAGTTTTCTCCTCTCTGAAGTGCGGTGACTTTCCTGGCTCTCCTGTCCTTCTACCAGAAAACCTTCTTATATCTATTAGAACCTTACTCTATAACTTGTCTCCACCCCTAGGGAGTCTAAAGAGCCATTTATGGTTTTCTGTAGTAGTCGGTCTAACCGAATAGGGATATCTTTCTCCCTGTTCCGAATCTACTTTACCACACAAACAAAAGGTGAAACTTGTATTTACTGCTTTATTATGATCACTAAAGTAAATAAAAGGAAAAACAAACATGTATCACTTTATTCGCAGCATGATCAACTCATTGGCATACTACGGCATCATGTTCAGCACTCCAGATCTAAACGGAAACCGCTTTTTGAATCTCTTCCTGTTGGGTGTTGTGGAGATACCTGCTTATATATTGTGTTTGATATCAAACAAATTGTAAGTCGTTTCTTTTTTCTTTTTTCTTTTTTTTTTTTTTGTTTTGTTATATTAATCAGTCATTGTTTTTTTTTTTTAACTTAATGAGAAGACAAAGACAGGAACATATTGTGACAACCGAAAAGATTTGCGGAAAGAGAGATAGAGGAACCTGTGAGAAATTCTTAACAGTTTTGTATCATGGTACGGAAGGAGTCAACACACGAATTGATCCATGACGTCGGAGATCGTAATTTGTGGAGAGACATGATCGCCCAAGCCAGCCGGCAAGGTATTGAATGATTATGATGATTATATTAATAATTTGTAGGTCTCCAAGGCAAAGTAGATATACTGTCTGTCTGGTGCTCAGAAGGTTGTAAGTTCGGCTTCGTACTCCGTATTTCGATTCCCGATTTTAGTCTTCCCTCCCCTCCCCCCTTTCCCAGACGACTCCCTGGGGGTCGTCGCCAATGCTAAGGAATGTGTGCTCTGTGCGAGGTTTTCGACTGGCGATTTTCGGATTAGCTGCTGTGCAGAG
The DNA here is from genome assembly GCA_014155875.1 of Cepaea nemoralis. Taxonomy (NCBI): domain Eukaryota; kingdom Metazoa; phylum Mollusca; class Gastropoda; order Stylommatophora; family Helicidae; genus Cepaea; species Cepaea nemoralis. Next base: position 214,306 of record JACEFZ010028453.1, read on the forward strand.
AGGGGCCGCGATACATGAGCTAACACCAGATGTGGTACAATCTATCATCGTGCCTTTTTATATGTATGTATTATAATCTTTTTATATGTATGTATTATAATCTTTTTATATGTATGTATTATAGTCTTTTTATATGTATGTATTATAATCTTTTTATATGTATGTATTATAGTCGGCTAGTCGATGTATTTGTGTAGATTGTTATTTTTAAAATGTATTTTAGTTTCATGCGTTGATTCTAAGCGGAGTTATGAATTATATGGTGACGTAATTTAATACCAGGAAGTGCAATGATGAATTAACTGCTAAGTCAGGATTTATCGCGGCCCTAAGATTGGAAGCTGAGAAATTCTGCTTTCTATTACCGTGGCTTGTTTATTTGTAAACGGACAACGTTGTGCCATATATCATTGCGTCCGGGGCGACGAGGCCTAACTTGACGTATTATTTATTTTTTTTATAGGATGTGCCGTGACCTAATTAACAATTTAAAATGGCCGCCAACTGTTTATTATTTGCCTTCTATTACCGTGGCTTGTTTATTTGTAAACGGACAACGTTGTGCCATATATCATTGCGTCCGGGGCGACGAGGCCTAACTTGACGTATTATTTATTTTTTTTAATAGGATGTGCCGTGACCTAATTAACAATTTAAAATGGCCGCCAACTGTTTATTATTTGCCTTCTATTACCGTGGCTTGTTTATTTGTAAACGGACAACGGTGTGTCATATATCATTGCGTCCGGAGCGGCGAGGCCTAACTTGACGTATTATTTATTTTTCGATAGGATGTGCCCTGACCTAATTAACAATGTAGCCACTGCAGGGTCTTCTCCGTAATTATTTATTGTATTTTGTGTAGGTATTTGTTTGCTGATGAAACTAGTTAAAACGTCCTGTGTTTTTCGTTATTCTTTTATGTAAGCTTCATTACTCTGTGTAATTTATATTTTTTATATTTTCAGATTTGTCGCAGTACAAAAAGAAAAAAAAGAGACAAGTGAAATATTTCATCCAGCTAACCTTCCGAGGAGATGAATAGGTCCAAGTGGGCTGCCCATGGCCACTCGCTCAATTTGGCGATATGACTTGTTTAGACAGTTGAATTGAATGTCGGCGGTACATAATTTTAATAGCTACACATTCCGAATTGGGTGGACAAGATACTACACACAGAAGATGGTAGCCTAGGCAGGCCGACACACTGGAACAGTCCGGCTTCATCGGTCGGGAGACATGTGTATATTTCAGTTTGAAGGATTTATCTAGTTAATTCACGTAAGTATTTGATTTCTGCAGTATCTACCTGACGAGATGCAGTGAAATATGCCAGGCAATAAATCGTGCAATCTATTGTTTGTGTCTTCGTTATTCAAATATATAGAAACTCACCACAGGAAGGTGTGCACCTGAATTGTTTTATCAAATTGACACAGGCTGTGGCAAAGTAGGTGTGACAGGCAGAATCTTGAATGTCACAGGAAATGGTTCAAGAAAGAGTGTCACAAGTGATGGCCATTCTTTGGTTAATTGCTTTTTATGTTTCACAACTAATTTTTTAAATATATGTAAATTATTAGTAAGAGTACTTTCCTGTATTAGCTTGCCTGGTTCGTTGGCATGAATGAGACTCCTCACTTCTCTCAGGTGTATAACGCAGGTGTATAATATAATTTAGTATTAGGATCCAGAACACCAAAGACCGAGATCTGTGGAAAGCCATGAACGCCGACGCCAGCCGGCACTTGATGATGATTATTATTAGTATTTGCATATACAGAGAATATTTTAAAATGGGGTTTCTACTTATGATTTGGTAACAGGAAAGTAAAGGTAATATTCCTCTTTCGATAGAATGTCGAGAGGAATGAGAGGATCAACTTCATTGCACCAGGTTTGTTCAGTCTCTTTCCACACGGCGGCCTGGCGAAAGCATCGTACAAAGCACAAGAGTCTCAGAGTCTCTGACAAAGATGCACTTGACTTATAAGACTTTTTTTTATGATGTGCTGTGACCTAATTGCTAGTTAAAAATAGCTGCACATTTATTATATTAATTAAATGTTATGTGAAATGTTCGTCGTTAGTGAAAGAACAATTCATGAAAATGTATCATATTGTCTTAATGTACTAACTGCATTGCGACAGCTTTCTTTTCTTGATTAAATATTATAAACATTAATGTAAGTAACTGTCATATGGCAAATGACAGTGGTGCAACATTGATGAGCTAGCGCATCAAAGAAGAAGATACAGAGTGTCACAAATGTTGAACATAGTGACACCAACATTGAACGCAATTTAGACGTCATGGTACGACGTCACATAAAGCCGTAACGGCTCAAGCATTAGGGTGTGATCCAGCAAAGACAGCGTTAGGACGTGTTTCACCAGCATTCACGGAATACCGACCGTTATACTGCGGCCAGTCCTCGGTGTCCACATGAAGTCACTCTGGTTTGTGTCCTGCAATTGACTACAGGCATTCCTGGCTCTACTGATGCCACGGTCGCTGGCATTTCTGGTATTCGCACGGGTCTAATTATGACCGGGCCAAGGACATGGGCCGTTGGAGCTCGATTAGGGTGAACTCCGGTTGAAGGTAGGAAAGTGTAGTTGATTAGCATTACCAGGATACTAGGCGGCAAGCTCTGTTCTCAACACTCTCACTGGTCTGGGGAGATGATGTCTGATTGAAGAGCGGGAGTGAATGTTGCGCGAGAATGACTCAAGTCTGAATCAGCACAACCACTCATAGCCGTCATCCAAGATCAGCTGTGGTAAAATACATCGCAGTTCACTCCACTGGCATGTGCGTTGAGTCGTTTTTGGAGTTCAGATAGTTATGCTGTCCTGTACCATCATGCCTCAATTTATGCTGTCCTGTACCATCATACCCCAGAAGCCACACCGATCTCGAGGTGAACGTTGCTGCATTATAGTGCATGAACTCATATCATAGAGAGAAACCAACCTCACCTCTTGACAGTAACTAAGTTTGTAACTGCTGCATAAATTAAGCAGCTGTTAATTAATTATTAAGATATTAAATAATAAAAAAAATAAAAATATAAAATAATTAAATATTCACTATAATTATTACACTGATACACTGTTCTGTATCTAATACTAGTAATAGTTAATAGTGAGCAATTAATAATTTAAATACTAACTTACTTAAAACATATAACTTATTTTACAGTACTGTATTTAAATTTAAATCATTATGTATTGCTGCGCAGCTTAGCAAAAAAGTACTCCTTTCTCACACTTCTTACAAGTTTACAGACGGGTCTGAAAACTGGCTTTCAAAATTATTTTCAGACATGTCAAATGCTGAAATATATATGCAAGTACACAGATACATTACTGCTATAAATGACACTTGTATTCTGTTTAATCTTAGTAGTTAAATTACCAGTTCTAATTATAAATAAATACAGGTCCGCTATAGTTTATTTTATGGGCGCTGCAATCTTACATGACATGCATGACGGCCATGGCGATGTCACTAATTTTTTCCCCCTGAATTTCAGCTAACAGCAGCTGTGTTGAAACTCTTCATATTTATGTAAAATTGGACGAGGCATTCAAAAATACAATAAAAAGTTTAGCCTTCTTTAAGCTACAAGAGTTATAAAACAAATTACCGTAATATTCGTGAATATAGTCAAATAAAATCTTGAGAAAACGGTTTTTTCGGCGCAATCACTTTGCCGCGAAGTAGACGATCCAATACTTAAAATATTAGAATAACTTCCCCTTTCATCGCACCACGCTTCTTTCGTTTTTTTTTATTTTTAGAAGGACATGCTCAGACCGGAAGTGAAATCGTTGGTCGCGACTAAAAGTTCGCGAAAATACGAAAACGAAACAGGAAGTAAACGGGAAAACCCGACTCTCTCTCTCTCTCTCTCTCTCTCTCTCTCTCTCTCTCTCTCTCTCTCTCTCTCTCTCTCTCTCTCTCTCTCTCTCTCTTTCTCTCTCTCTGTGGGTGTGTGTGTGTTTGTGTGTACACACACATTCATATATACAGGTTATATATAGTGTTGGGTACGTATTTTTGATGATGAAATAATACACAATTAGAGCTACGGTAGCGCATGGCGATAACGCTTGCCAATCGGAGCGATAGTTTTCTGTTCGAATCCCCTTTGAGGCGGTGAAATTTTCCCATTAAGCTGGGCTGCCGGGTCGGGGTAGCCCAAGATGAGAAACAGGATATTTCCTGAGAACTAACAGTGGCCGGCGTGATATTAACACATCACGAATCGAGTGATCTAAACATACAGGGATAACACCGTATGGTCTCGAGGTATGGTGTCCTCCTCGAGTGCTGGGGCCGGGATTTTTTCACGTGGACTTCTAGCAAAAAAATTTCCCCTGGTCTCTTGGTAGTGAGATCGGACGCCCGTGTGTATTGTTGCGCACGTAAAAAAATCCCTTGGCAGTTGGAAATCTAAAAAGGCTAGCCTAACGGTGCTGCCCGGGCAAAATTTCGAGTTTAAAATCTACCCAAAGTATTTCAGGATCCTCGCCGGTGCTACGGAGTTCGTGCATTGAGCTGAGTTTCTCCGGACTCAGGCTTGAGTTAGGAGTAGAACTGAGCAAGTATGGGTTACACCCGTGTGCCGTGATGTTGATCCGTCGACTAAACTAAACTAGCACCATATACCTACATGTCCGTGCAGTGAAGAGGGATCCTTTACTTTCTTACTTACGTGATACAAACATTAATTATACTCTTAGTACCACCGCAGCGGATGAGCGGGGACGGGTAGGGCGTTATGCTAAAGATGGCATTAGCGCGGCGGACCACGGTTCGATGCCAACTCTCGGCGTTCGCTATGGGAGAGGAAAGACTAACCACCTACTCCAGTGTGCACTCAGGCCTACAACATGTGATAGTCTTGACACATCACTTACCCACACCAGTTTCCTGCTACTTGACTGTTTTTATTTTAGTACTATCGCAAAGACATGTTTGGTCCGAACATGTGATGATCACATGATACAATAGGGATGACATAATTAGTGACAAATAGCCACCATTATGTAGTATTCATCGTCATCATCATTAAATGCCATGCCAGGTGGCGTAGGCGTTCATGACTTTCCACAGATCTCGGGCCTTGGTTTTCTGGATCAACTCTGATGATGATATTTCTCCATGCCACCGCCTCAATTCACCCAGCATCATTTCTCTTGGTCTGCCTCTGCCTCTCTTCCCCTCGATCTTTCCAGTTGTCACGATGTTCTCCGGTGCCTCTCTTCTTATAACATGACCAAAGAAAGATGTTTGTATCTTTCTTATTGTTGTATATAAGTTCTAGTTTCACTGAGTGGTACACTCAGGAGAAAACAATACAGCATAATCAGAGAGACTGAGACTTAAGAAAGAAGTTTGCGTGCCATGTTAATCCTGGTGTATTGTGTTAACATTAAATGACACGCTTAACACACGAAATATATTGTAAAATGTATGATACATGTTGGAAGTTGTACTTTAATCACACAAAAGTTGTACCCTCCTAGACTCTAATGATTACATTGATACCGTCCAGCATAGGCAGACGTCGCTCCATTGCTATGTTTCTGTTCATCTGTGCTGCTGCCAATCTGGCTGTGATTTTCATTCCTGATGAATCAGGCGAGTAATGTCTGTTTTTGTTGCGTGTTTTATAGAACCAACATCTCTAATGAATCAGGCCAGTAATGTCTGTATTTGTTACCTGTTTTAAAGAACCAACATCTCTAATGAATCAGACGAGTAATGTCTGTATTTGTTACCTGTTTTAAAGAACCAACATCTCTAATGAATCAGGCGAGTAATGTCTGTATTTATTACGTGTTTTATACAAGAGGGCTTCAAATAAAAACCTTAAAAGTGTGATAGAGATTACAATAACCAGGCCATTATCGTTTAACCTGGCAATATTGTTGTTAGGGGTGTCAAGGGTGTTTAGCACGTGAAATCACATTACAGCGTTCTGTTATCCATTTTTTTTTTAAATCAATGAAGGGTTGAAACCTATAGACATTCATCGAGAAATGAAGGTCCAGTATGGTGATGCATGCCTGTCAGTCCAGCAAGTATATGTATGTGTGGAGTAGGAAGTTTCAAAACGGCATGACTTTTGTGACAGACTGTTCACGACCGGGCCAGCACACCCAGTAGTGACCCTAGGGTGGTTACACGCGCGACCAAGAGAATTTTTTTCTACAGGAAACCAAACACTTTATCGGCGCTGGAAGACTTGCTTTGTACGCAATGGTGACTACATCGACAAATGAAACATTTGTTCTTAACTTTTTCAGAAAATATTAACCACATACAAAAACATTTAAAAAACTGTAAGGTTTTCATATGAAACCCCCTTGTATAACCAACATCCCTGATTAATAGAGTGAGTAATCTCTCTCTTTCTCTCTCTCTCTCTCTCTCTCTCTCTCTCTCTCTCTCTCTCTCTCTCTCTCTCTCTCTCTCTCTCTCTCTCTCTCTTTCTGTGTGTGTGTGTTTGTGCGTGTGTGTGTGTGTGTGTGTTAGTTAGTTAGTTAGTTAGTTAGTTAGTTAGTTAGTTAGGTTAGGTTAGGTTAGGTTAGGTTAGGTTAGGTTAGGTTAGGTTAGGTTAGGTTAGGTTAGGTTAGGTTAGGTTAGGTTAGGTTAGGTTAGGTTAGGTTAGGTTAGGTTAGGTTAGGTTAGGTTAGGTTAGGTTAGGTTAGGTTAGGTTAGGTTAGGTTAGGTTAGGTTAGGTTAGGTTAGGTTAGGTTAGGTTAGGTTAGGTTAGGTTAGGTTAGGTTAGGTTAGGTTAGGTTAGGTTAGGTTAGGTTAGGTTAGGTTAGGTTAGGTTAGGTTAGGTTAGGTTAGGTTAGGTTAGGTTAGGTTAGTTAGTTAGTTAGTTAGTTAGTTAGTCGAGGTTCCAACTTCACGGCATCGGGTCGTCCCCATTATGCTCCATTCCTGTGCCAGAGAATATCACACAAAATGCTTCCCACTGTCCAATGTGAACAGTGGAATAGACGGGAGTTTCGGCAATCCAACAAGTCCGCACAGGTACACTATGCATAATGCCGCCGCCAGAATGCCAATACAAAATTCACCCACGAATACCAGTTCCTCGTCGATGGACTCGGCAATCACCAGAAAGACCTCATTGACCCGGGTTTTCTCACATGGCTCGGTCTTTTACCGCAGGGCGACCCGCCGAAAGTGTCGCACAAAGCAGGAACTCCGCAGCTTCAGCGCCGACTCCCAGGAGTTTTCTGAAAAATGCACTCATGAACCGAAAGGGTAAAACAGTCAATTCAGCAACCGCCGGTGTCCATTGTTCCGAACATGCAGTTCAGTGTGCAGGACAGATGTAAAAGCATTTCATGCGAATTTCACAGCTCACAGTGTCGCCCACGCACTCACTCAGTAGCAGAGCGACGGAACCATATACTACCAGTCCAACATGAGGAAAATGCGATTGCAACCCGTAGCCACAAGCATAACCACGCCACAGGCCTTAACGGCTCAGCGCCTAACCGCCATGCTGGCGACCGGGGTGTGAGTGTGTGTGTGTGTGTGTGTGTGTGTGTGTGTGTGTGTGTGTGTGTTATATAGAGCCGACCTCATTTCATGTATTTCTTTTTATTTCACCTTGAAAGAATGCTTGATGTATTGTTACCGTATTCAGCAGGGCACTACTCAAGAACAGATTGTATTTATCTCCTTCATCCTACTATAAATATTTTGCTGTGAGTAGATTTCCTTACTGAGAAATTGTGCCCCAGGCCTACTATCTACGAGTTTCCGAATGCCAACGAGCACACCATGCAAACAGAAGAATCTAGGCTGGTGGATATTCCTAGAAATTCGCTTGTTTGTCATCGGGTTACAGGCACACACTCAGCCTCTGGGATTTTCCAACTTCTATCATTGCATTCTGGTAGCCTCAACAGGAATAGTTCGGTATGTCGGCTCATTTGTTTACGTCAGTCCGTTAGCTGACCTGACTGATGTCTGTGCTAATGTCATGTTTATACATTGTCTCTTTAAAAATAATCATCATCATTAAGTGCCTTGCCGGATGGCGTGGACGATCATGCCTCTCCACAAATTACGATCTCCGACGTCATGGATCAATTCGTGTGTTGACTCCCTTCCGTTCCATGATACAAGACTGTCAAGAATCTTCTCACGCTGTTTTCCTCTATCTCTCTTTCCGTAAATCTTTCCAGTTGTCACAACATGTTCCATATTTGTCTTCTCATAACATGGCCAAAAAACGATGACTGCTTCTTTCTAATGTTTGTGATAAGTTGTCTTTGTCATGCAGCTTCCCTTAAAACCTCTTGATTGCTCATTTTGCTATCCAATTAATTTTGAGCATTCCCCTATAACACCTCATCTTCAAGTCAGTCCATGGATTTTTTCGCCTGACTACTAATTGTCCGGGATTTGCAGCCGTATGTTAAAACTGTTTCTATTTAACATGCAGGAACTATTTTTATAACTTTCAAGGATATTGACTTTATGCACAAAACGTTCTTCAATTGATAGGATGCAGTTTTTGCTTGTCCTATTCTGTTCTTGATCTCAGTGATGCATCTTCCATCTGATGTTATCCGTGTACCTAGATATCTGAATTTCTTAAAAATAAAGGCATAAAATACAATATCATATAAAGGTTTGATTTGTTTTATAAATAATGACGAATGCAATATGGGGGATAATATGTTAGGATGATATAGTTCTAGATACTAAAAAATACAACTTGAAATTTCTAGCAAAGTTATCTTTATTTTTTTTATTTCTGTCGATATTTTCTTCTTCTTCTTCTTCTTCTTCTTCTTCTTCTTCTTCTTCTTCTTCTTCTTCTTCTTCTTCTTCTTCTTCTTCTTCTTCTTCTTCTTCTTCCTCATCTTCTTCTTCTTCTTCTTCTTCTTCTTCTTCTTCTGCTACTTCTTCTTCTTCTTCTTCTTCTTCTTCTTCTTCTTCTTCTTCTTCTTCTTCTTCTTCTTCTTCTTCTTCTTCTTCTTCTTCTTCTTCTTCTTCTGCTACTTCTTCTTCTTCTTCTTCTGCTACTTCTTCTTCTTCTTCTTCTTCTTCTTCTTCTTCTTCTTCTTCTTCTTCTTCTTCTTCTTCTTCTTCTTCTTCTTCTTCTTTTTCTTCTACTTCATCTTCTTCTTCTTCTTCTTCTTCTTCTTCTTCTTCTTCTTCTTCTTCTTCTTCTTCTTCTTCTTCGTGGTTGAGGGATAAGTAAGTGTGTCTAGGGATGTGTGAGGGGATGAATGTATGGGTTGTGTGTGCGTGGATGGGAGGTGTGTGTTTGTGAATGGGGAATGTGTTGGTGGGTGGGGATGTGTGTGAGGGATGTTTGTATGGGTGGGGAGATTGTGCGTGGGTGGGGATGTGTGTGTGTATGGGTAGGGGTGTGTGGTTAAGGGATGTGTGGCTGGGGGGATGGGTGGATGGAGGATGTGTGGTTGGGTGGAGGATGTGTGGTTGGGTGGAGGATGTGTGGTTGGGTGGAGGATGTGTGGTTGGGTAGAGGATGTGTGGGTGGGTGATTGTATATGAGTAAGGGTGGGTAGTTAAGGGATGTTTGTTTGGGGGATGGGTGGGTAGAGGATGTGTGGGTGCGTAGAGGATATGTGGGTGGGTGAGTGTTTGCAGGTTAGGAGATGGTGGGGGATGTTTGTAGGAGTGGGCTCGGGATCTGTGAGTGGGCTGGGGGAGATGGGAGATTATGTGGGTGAGTGCGGAATTTGTGTGTGGGTAGGTGCGGAATATGTGAGTTGACGGGGAGATGTGTGTGTGGCTGAGGAATGTGTGTTTGGCTGGGTGGTTGGAGGTGTGTGGGTGAAGGAGGATATTGGGTGAGTGATTGTTGGTGGGAAATGGGACGGGTAGAGGATATGTGAGTGGGTGGGGAGATGTGTGTAGGTGGGGGATGTGTGGGTTATTGAATGTATGTGTGCTTGGGGTGTGGGTGGATTGGATGTGTGGTGGGTGAGAGGTGTGTGTGGGTGGGGAGATGTGTAGGTGTAGGGATGTGGTGGATGGGTGGGGGAATGTTTTGTATGTGTGTGTGGTTGGGTGAGGGAGTTGGAGTGAATGGGGTATGTGTGTGTGGGTGGTGGATGTTTCTCATAACATAGTAATATGCATTGTTTATGTTTACAAAATTCATGTGACAATGTTTTTTTTTCCTATGCACTGTTGATGAAAGAAAGATGAGTGATTGGAAGGGCCGAATGTAAGAAGGGCCTGCGTGCCAAATTTGTTACCCTTTGAAAATAAAGTCTGTTCGTTCGTTCGTTTGTTCGTTCTTCTTCTTCTTCTTCTTCTTCTTCTTCTTCTTCTTCTTCTTCTTCTTCTTCTTCTTCATCTTTGGCCCGTCGCCCCCACTGGTGTATAGGCCCTCAACCATCTCGCCCCCAGCCCCATCTCCTTAGCTTTCCCATGCAGCTCCGTCCGTGTCCTTTGGCCCTTCACCCCCACTGGTGTATAGGCCCTCAACCATCTCGCCCCCAGCCCTCCTATCTTTAGCTTGACCATGCAGCTCCGTCCGTGTCCTTTGGCCCTTAACCCCCACTGGTGTATAGGCCCTCAACCATCTCGCCCCCAGCCCTCCTATCCTTAGCTTGACCATGCAGCTCCGTCCGTGTCCTTTGGCCCTTCACCCCCACTGGTGTATAGGCCCTCAACCATCTCGCCCCCAGCCCTCCTTTCTTTAGCTTGCCCATGCCGCTCCGTCCGTGTCCTTTGGCCCTTCACCCCCACTGGTGTATAGGCCCTCAACCATCTCGCCCCCAGCCCTCCTTTCTTTAGCTTGCCCATGCCGCTCCGTCCGTGTCCTTTGGCCCTTCACCCCCACTGGTGTATAGGCCCTCAACCATCTCGCTGCCAGCCCTCCTTTCTTTAGCTTGCCCATGCAGCTCCGTCCGTGTCCTTTGGCCCTTCACCCCCACTGGTGTATAGGCCCTCAACCATCTCGCCCCCAGCCCTCCTTTCTTTAGCTTGCCCATGCCGCTCCGTCCGTGTCCTTTGGCCCTTCACCCCCACTGGTGTATAGGCCCTCAACCATCTCGCTGCCAGCCCTCCTTTCTTTAGCTTGCCCATGCCGCTCCGTCCGTGTCCTCCCCATATTATTCATGTCTGTTTCCGATTCTCTTCTCCGTGTGTTTTCTGCTGGTTTAATGTTTTATATTGTATGTGAGAGTTACAGTGTTACGCTATCAACATCTATATACTGCTTGGTGTTAGCGATCTAACCGTTAAACTGACTTCTCTATCCGCAGACAGTGGGGCTGACCTGACACAACTCAAAACTGCCTTAGTGATCATTGGCAAATTCGGCATCACGGGATCATACTCCACTATTTACTTGTATGCTTCAGAAGTATTCCCGACGGTCATCAGGTAGGTGACCCTATTGCTGTCAACATCGACAATGATACCATTACTCACATAATCATTACCAAACATCGACTCTCACTTCCGTATCGTTGAGTCAACGATTCTGTACCAGCATTCTACTCCCTGTTGTGCCAGCGTGTGGCTCAGGGGCAGTGAACTTGTTTCACAATTTCCCGACATACCGAGTCGAGGGTTCGAAATCAGCCGTAGTAGATTTGGAAGCAGACCGCCTTTCATTGATTTAGATGGTATGACCGTCGGCACTTCAGAAAGTAATGGCAAACTACTGAATGTAAAAATTACCTAATAAATCACAACAGTCAAAAATGCTGAGGTTAATTGCGACGTTCTGCGAAGGACGTGCAGCTATCTTTAATTCTGTGTTGTACATAATGAAACTGTACAACAGTCACTGCCTACCAATTTCTATTAGGGATTGACTTACTTTACCTTCAGCATATGATGCACATGGGTCAGTCGGTCGGTCCTAAGTGAAAACTTCGTTTTGATCCCTATCAATCAATCAGTCATGTGCCATGCCGGAAAGCGTGGGCGGTCATAACTCGCCATTTAACTCGGTCACCAGAGTAGTGGATCAGCTCAGTGTTCCTGTCTCGTCCAAGCGATGTGGCCAAGCCATCCAGGTATTTTCCTCTCGATCTTCCTCTTGGTCTGTTCCCTTCGATCTTGCCAGTTGTCACTAAGTTCTCCAATCCATTTATTCCCATAACATGTCCAAAAAATGTTGACTATCTACGTCTAATTTCTCTAATCAATTTACGATTTTCATTTGTCTCCTGTAGTATTTGGTCATTGGTTTTTCTGTCTGTCCATGGTATTTTTTGCATTTACCTCAGAAACCACATTTCTGCAGCCATCAGATGATTTTCAGCTTGACTGCTCATTGTCCAAGTTTCACATCCATACAAAATAACAGGCTCTATGTAGCACCTCAACACTCCTTTTCTCGTTTCAATTGACATATTTTTCTTGGTCAGGCTACTTTCGCCATGGCGATTCTTGTTCTAATCTCTTCAAGGCATCTCCCTTCAGATGTTATAACTGTTCCGAGATAATTGTACCGATTCACTTGTTGAAGAACATTCCCATTTACTTGTATATTACATTGTGGTACTTCGTTCTTCCTAGTGACGACCATAATCTGTCTTTTTTACAATTTAATTCTAATGCCAGTTATTCACTGTGTGCAACAACCGCATCTACTAATTGCTGCAGATTCTGCTCATTGTCAGTAATCAATACTGTATCATCTGCATATCTAATGTTATTGATGTTTCGTCCTCCAGTGCTGATTGACTAGGTGGAGTACCCGCTGAGCCCTCAGTTCAGGGTTACGTGAAGCCATGTGTGCAGGTGGGGGATGGAGTTGAAGAGCAGCCAACAGATACTGAGATAGTTGTAGGTTATGGTCTCTAACTTCGCGGGGATATCTCTTTTTTTGGGGGGTGGGGGTGGGGGTGGGGGTGGGGGGGGGGGGGGGAAGAGAAACAATGGTTACGGTTTTCGACCAGTATGGTCACCGCTAAGAAGGAAAGGAAATCAATGGCAAACTACCTTCTGTACTGATGCCAAGAAAATCGTGTTTTGTAATCTCACAGAAAATCAGAAAAACGGCGTAACTGGGTCGCCCGACGACTCTGATGATCGCGTGAGATGGCGAAACATGACTGCCTATGCTTATCGGCATTGCACATGATGATGATGATACTAATTATTATGTTTGTACACAACTTATCGTCCGTGAACGCTAATGTTTTTTCCAGGCCACTCTATTGTATGCAATCTGTAGTTGTGTTTATATTGAATAGCACAGGTGAGAGCATCGATACCTGTGGCAGGCAGAGACTGTGATGACCAACCCGCAATCAAAAGGCAACGACCCACTCTATTAAGGCGTGCAGCAATCCAGTTTGTTAACCACACATCCACACAGTTATTTCTCAGAAATTATATCAGTGACTCAAAGTCCATTCTATTAAAATCATCTTCAAACACTTTCGCTGAAAACCCTCATATACAATGTAGAAAAATCTCCCCGCAATTTCCATTCTGTTCTGTCACGGTTGATATTATCAAGCCGGAGTATCAGACAGGCATGTTTTTCTGCGTTGATGGGGGTCAATATTGCTACTACTTTGTCTAGCAGTTTGCTGTTTACATTGTATGTAGCTACTTACATTGATTGGACATTACCCAGTTTAGGAAGGCTCTTAAGGTAAACTATACATCCAGAGTTCAGGGGAACAGGAATAATGATATAACTGTCTACAATTTGCTGACAAGAATTCTGACCTACCTCTAATAAGAGTTGAAGTATAATAGCCTATACATTTATTAACACAAAATCAAATACGTAATAGTTTTTACACAACATCTGTATTTCTTCAATACGTTTTAGGCTGATTACTTTTTGTGTCAGATATAGCAGTTGAGGTGTGGCCTTTGCAATACAAGTCAGTTGCACCAGATCTGCGCCATTCTGTTTATTTCAGATTTTACATCCTCTTCCCAGTTCATATCTTGATGTTATTATCACGTTATCTTCGCCGATGACACTGCAGTCCTGTCGCACACACGTAATGAAATGCAGGATAAACTAATAACAATTGATAAGAGGTCACAACACTTAGCTCTAAAAACGCATAGATGAAAGACAATGATAGTGAGATTAAACCAAGCAAATAACAACTTGATCTCACTTGGTGAAACCTCACTTCAAGAGGCAGAATCATACATTTATTTGGGAAGCACTGTAGACAACGATGGGCGTAGTCAGAGATATTAAAATAAGAATATAAAAGGCAAGAGTTTTCAAAGCGCTGGGAATGTGTAGGAAGTCAACAGAAGTTAAATTTAACACCAAACGTGGAATTTAACTCCAATGTTAAATCGGGACTACTGAATGGGACAGAAACATGGAAAACACCTGAAGGAATTATTAATAAACCACAAACATTCACTAATTGGCGCCTGCAAGTAATAGTCAGATTTAAATTGTATAACAGAATTACCAATGCTGAGCTCATGGAGAGAACCAATTCCTGTGAACCAAATGGTGAGGACAAAGTGCTGGCTTTGGATAGGACACACCCTGAGAAAACTTGAAGGCAATATAACTAGACACTCTCTTGTCTGGAACGCACAAGGCACACGAAATAGGGCAGACCTAAAAACACTTAGAGAAGAAAATTACAGACAAAGACGAATAACATTGGGAGGACATAGAGGGGGGTGCGGGAGATAAATCAAATCAAATCAAATCAAATCAACTTTATTAGGGTCACAAATTGGGCGCGCAGGCCCGTATTACATTCGGCCCTTCCAATCACTCGTCTTTCGTTCATCAATAGCATCGATAGCAAACGATAGGCTGGTTTAGCGTGGTTTGGTTGTGGGTGGGGGGGGGGGGGGATAATACAGGGCGGAAAAAGACAACTCATTGACGCTATTGTTGGTTGTTTTGTTTTTTCTTCCCTGCTTCTTTTAATTAATTCTATTACAGCCAATAGAGGAGCTGCTGACCGAGTGGCTAGTACGCCGGGTTCTCCTTCAGGATACCTGGGTTCGAATCCTCTGTTGGGGGGAAAAAAAAAACCAAACCTGCACAGTTCGCGGTGACTGCACTAACCAGGCAGTTTTAATTCGTCAGGCTCAAGACCGCCCTGTGCTACACCGCAAGATGCTATGGCAGTAGGTGACAGACAGATTAAAGCTCATAACAAAAGTATCTTCACTGCTGTTGGATGGAAACGAATTACTATAATGAATCCATACATTTCTCGGTCAAGTTATTTTCTGTCAGAGTATTTTACTATACGATGAACTGAGGTATATTTTATAGAGACTTTTGTTTTTCACTACAGAAACCAGGGTGTTGGAGCATCATCCTTTTTCGAAAACATTGGGTCGATAGCTGCACCAAATATGGTATATGCTGTGAGTAACATTTATACACGTCTAACATTGTAAACTTGAGACAATTACAAAGTCCAAAACACACTGTACTCATATCCTGGACTAAGATAATCTTAATGTATGTGGCTGTGTGTGTGTCTGTGTGTGTGTGTGTGTGTGTGTGTGTGAGAGAGAGAGAGAGAGAGAGAGAGAGAGAGAGAGAGAGAGAGAGAGAGAGAGAGAGAGAGAGAGAGAGAGAGAGAGAGCGCTTGTTTGTATGGAAAGATGCCAACATAAGGAAAATAAAAGATGAAGAATATAGGAGATACCATTAACCGACATGTTACTATAAGGATAATTAAAGTAACAAATGACTAATCATGTAATCATGTGACTGGTCAGAGACGGTTATAGTTACGGTTGTGATAATAATAAACAGAGGATGGCGTAAGTTAACTGTAAACATTTTATTGCAGAACAACAGTATGAACAACCTACCTCTGGGTATCTTCGGTGGCCTGACCATTGTTGGCTCTTGCCTTGTGCTACTCCTACCAGAGACACACAACCGGCTCCTCCCTCAGACCATCGAGGACGTGGAAAACGGCCATGGAAATACAAAGCAATTCGAGCAAACAGTGGCGGAGACTTACAGGCGGAAAGACGTAGATTAGTCTTTGAACCAAATCTCATCTTGTGTCAAGGACAATCAAAAACGAGATCACTTGTCTACATATTTCTTTCCATATTATTTTTTTCCCCTGATGATATTTTGTCAAGACTGACCGAGAAAGCACCTGTGATTGTTTGTGGAAAGCACTAAATTATGAATGGTTGCTGGGTTGTCTTCTTCACTTGGCCCCATGACATGTCGGTTTTCCTTAATTTCTGTTGTGTTTTTTTTTTTAATATCCTTGCTATTGTACTAAACTGGCTCTTTAGTTATAAATTATGGGACTGTTATTTTAAGACTGTTAATACAATCTCTTCTTTGTGTCTTCGCTGCATATTTTTTCCTTACTTTAAATACTTGGCGTTTACTCCGCCCGAACCCATAACCTCTAATTAAATTGTATAGTGTGCTTTTTTTTTTTTTTTTATTTTCCCTTTGAGTGTGAGCCAAATTGGTCACCCATATCTCCAAAGATACCTGCAAGCGAGATATGAAAATATTGAGAGTGGACACCAACAGCTGGGTTGAGAAGGTTCCTGGCCTTCACGAGGAGATGTACTCTTAGGAATCGTCTTGAACTGGGTTAATCGTCTTGAACTGGGTTAATGGTGACCATTTCAACAAAGTGGAGAAAAAAGGAAACCACTGAAAGGAACGCCAGACAATGCGCCTCATAGGGCGATTCAATCTATGGTCAGATATGACGACATGACCAAAGGAGGCTAGTATTATTAAGTCGACCAAAATTCTATCACACATCACGATCACCCGTTAATTCCAACTTTAAAACCTCACTGTTAAACATCTTTTATGCCTTGGTGTATGAGAAATAGTGATCCATTCACAAGCAATGCAAAAGATGAAACAGAACCGGAAGAAACAAACTAATAAATAAACTAACTTAGATACATAATTTAGATACATATATTGACATAACAATAATAATGGGAGATCTTAATGCAAAAGTAGGTAAAGGAAGAGCTGAAAATGAAAGACATGTTTTAGGAACATTTTGATTGGGAAACAGAAATAATGCAGGTGACAAATTAATTGAATTTTGCACAGTTAGTTGGTTAGTTAGTTATCAGTTGGGGTATCTTCGTTGCACTCCGGACATGTCCATAGGTGCTCAGATCCTCCCCCCAGCATATGCATCAGCGTCCGGTGGCTAATAGTGCCAGTTCTGTGTTGGTTGACGTGGCGCTTTGTTTTCCCGATGTACCTCTCGCGTCTGGCTGTGCCGATTCTTACTCCCAGGTCTTTCATCCTGGAAAGCGATGTGGAATCACTGGCGTCAAAATCCTCTGTTCTCGCCATATCTTTAAGGGCGTTAATAACATCCGCACGATCCATGGGCTGGCCATCTACAGGGGGTGCAGAGCCAGCCAATTTATCAGCTCGTTCATTTCCCTCGACTCCCGCATGTCCCGGGACGAAGATGAAGGTGACTTTGCGGCCAACAGACTTCCGCAGCGACTCAGTCCACTGTCTACGTACAGATCCAGCTTCGACCTTCTGAATCATGCTCATTGAATCACTTAGTACACACACGTTGGTATAATGCTGTGATTCCAGCTGTCATGTAGTAAATGACAGTGAGGCAGGCAATTGATGAGTTAGCGCATCAAAGAAGAAGATAACGGGTGTCACAAATGGTGAACATTGTGACACCAACATTGAACGCAATTTAGACGTCATGATACGACGTCACCTAACGCGATAACGGCTTAAGCATTAGTTTGTGTGCCAGCGGACAAGGTGATCGGATGTGCTTTCAATACCAGTCTCGGGAGTCAAACCGTGACTGAAGTTCATAAGTCACCAAAGGCAGCGCTAGCTGTTGGAATTCGAGTATGGTGAGCTCCAGTTGAAGGTAGGAGTAATATATTGGATTTGCATGATACACTAGGCGGCTGGCCTTGTTCCCAACACTTTCACTGGTCTGTGGAGATGATTTCTGATTGAAGAGCGGGAGTGCATGGAGAGAGAGAATGACTGAAGTCGGCATCAATCCCACACTCATTACCGTAGTCTACGATCAGCTGTAAGAAATACATTGCAGTTCATTCCATCAGTATATGCGTTGAGTCGTTGTTGTGGAATTCAGATGGTTACCCTGTCCTGTGTCAGAATGCCTCAATATATGCTGTCATGTACCCCTGATGCCCAGAGCCACATAGAGCTTGAGGTGAGCTCGCTACATTATAGAGCCTGAACTCGTATCATTGTAGAGGAAGCAACCTCACCTCTTGACATGGGAGCATCGTCCGAAGAGATTTGAACCATTGGTTTTGACATGGGAGCGTCATCCGAAGAAATTTGAACCATTACCTCGTGACATAGTGACGGTCAGTTTCTCAGCCTGATAAAGAAACACATTCATGAACACGCAACGTATCTGTAAATGTGAGGATCATGCCGATCAATAGCTGGTGATCAAGTGGCGCATCCTCGGTTGTTAATTGTCTTATCATCTTATAAATGATTAACCGCACTGTCAGTGTCAGTTGGAGACTGTTTTCTGGATGCTAAAGAGGTCGGTACTGTACTTAATTGTCCGAGAGCCGTATATTGACATTATCGCTCTGATTGTTGATCTAGATAGAGAACATTTGCTTACGAGTTATTATACTCATTATAAGAGCAAGATTGAAAGTCTAAGTGGACTATATTTGGAAAAACTATCAAGTACCAGTTTGGGGATTAAAAATAGAGGTCACGATACATAGGAGACACACGTGATACGGAAGATTTGTAATAACTGATTGATATCAAGATCTACAAAGGCAGGGATTGTCGGATCGTCATTGGGTTACCTTCGCTGGTTGATTGTATCGTCTATACCAACAACAGTTCGTCACAGTGACATATGTTCTATGGAAAACGAATTTTTGTTTTTCCAGTGCTATTCAAGTGTACAAGATAATCAACGCCTCGCTGAGGCTGTATCAACACAGTGGTCATCTTAGTGCATATAGACAGCGCATTACAAAATAGTGCTAAACCTGATAGCTACATTGTGTAGCAAATAACACTCACATCAGTCAGGCTCCTTCTAAGGTTGATCACAGGCATCGTGCCTAGAGTGTTATTTTCATAATTTGTGTAACCTACGACAGTTCAACATTTTAAACATATACGGAAACGTGATGAATTAACGCCTAAGTACAACGAAATGGACACAGTGATATCATTTATGAAGGTACGCAGACCTTGGATTTCAGGAACGTACATATAAACTCATCAAAGTCGTGCTTACGGAGTAACATCGAACAAAATTATTTATCAAATCGAGTGGATTGTTCTACTATCAAACTGTTGGAAAAGGTTTACTTATTCTTGAGCTAAGTATTCTATTTGTTTGTGGTTTGTCAGTAATTGGTTATGGTCAGAATACTGTAATTTTGCACGCATATATTTTGTCTTTATTATCGTAAGTGTAATGACGTCATAGGCGTGATACACAATTTTATGCTATTTTGTCTTGTGAGGTCTTATGCGCGGTGCATTATTGAGTTGTTACATAATGCTGGAATCTAAAGAACTTTAACTCTGTCTATACTGTAACTGCTGAGTTATAGGTCGTGTCTGTTATAAAATTATTTGTCATTTTCATTATTAATGTATCTAATTGTAATTTATTAATTATTTCTTTCGACTTTCTTCGATTTTATCTGTCGATTTTAATACTTATAAGCCATGTCTATGGTTTGGTAAAATATTTTTTTTTTCGTTTCATTCATTTCGCACTTTGATTATTATTATTGAATATTGTAGAAACATAAAAACATGTCATCATTACAGGATTTTGTTGCAATTGGGAAAGATGCAGGTTTGACAGGAGCAGATCTTATATCGTGGTCGGAGAAACAATTTACAGATTTTCAAGCTCACGAAAGGAACGAAAGAGTTGCGATTAGACAATTGGAAAAGGATCGACTAGATGAACAAGAGAGACAAAGAGTATTTGAGAAGGAAAACATGGCTATGGAAAATGACAGAATTGCAGCTCAAATTGCAGCAGATAAAGAGAGGATAGCCGCAGAAAATGACAGAATTGCAGCTCAAATTGCAGCAGATAAAGAGAGGATAGCCGCAGAAAATGACAGAATTGCAGCTCAATTGGTTGCTGATAAGGAAAGGATGGCATTGCAAATCGCTGCAGATAAGGAAAAACTAGATAGAGAAGCACAATTAAGAGAAAAAGAGATGGCTTTTAATCTTGAGAAATTGAATACAGAAAAGCTTCTGAAGGAAAAAGAATTGGAGAATAACTTCAAAATGAAACAGTACGAGAAGGACAAGGATGAACAGATTGCTAGAAACAAAGTGGAGGCACAATCCACAGATGCCATTAAGAAATATAATGGGGTGATAAAGACATACTCCAACTCCGATTCCGTCTCTGCATGGCTAACTAATTTTGAGCTAATCTTGAGACACTATGGAGTTGCAGAGACCGAATGGGCAGTTTTGCTGCATAGGCACTTAAGTGGTGAACCTTTGCAGGTTGTAGAACTGATCCCAGATGAGTTACGTAGTGATTACTCATACATTCGTAAGAGACTGCTGTCTCATTTTTGTCTTGACGAATTTGGCCTTCGTGCATCATTCAAAAATCTTAGTCCTAAAGCAGGACAGACGTTCCTTGACTTCTCCTCTTTGACTCAATTAACATTCGATAAATGGGCTCGATCAGCCAATGTTACCGATGACTACAAGAAGCTACGTGACTTGATTGTTAGAGACAGACTGATCTCGGCGGTTCCTCCATCTATGTCTACCTTTCTTATTGAACAGAAATGTTCGAGTATACAGCAGATGGATGAGAAGGGAAAGTCTTTCTTCGACGCCCACAAAGACATATTTAATAATAGTTTTTCCCCATTGGTGGAGACAAACGCATGTGATAGATTCCCTCAGAAATCAAGGATGCAGGGATACAAAACACAACAACAGTCTGGTGGACAACATCAAAGGAGGGAAAAACAACAACACCCAAAGTATCAACCTTATGTTAAACACGAGAAAAAGGGTGTGTGGACAACTTGCAAATACTGTGGTTTTTTCCACGGCTCAAATCAAATGTGTGACAAACATCCGCAGTTTGACAGTTACATAAAGAAATTAGCACTTAGAAATAGGGACAGATTTAACACCTATCAAAGACAAACACAATGCTTTAAATGTAAAAGTTTTGGACATAGGTATTTAGCTTGTCCGTTAAGACAACTGTATAAAAAGGCAAACATAGGGATGCTAACATCTAGTAGTGACAGTGACTCGGACGAGACTAGTCATGCAAATACGGTAGAAGTAGAATATTCTCCCATCGACCCAATGTGTGATACATGCAAGATCTTTCACAAAGAGGGCAACTTGACGTGTGGTCATAAAATACATGTGCAGGAGGCTAATGCGGTCCAAATTACCAATGGATCACTGATCGTACAACACGCCATAGTGAATGGAAAGAAATGTAGCTTAGTACGCGATTCCGGGTCGAGTATAGTGGGAATACATAAAAAGCTAATTAATGAAACCGACTATACTGGAGAGCATGTGACCTGTAGAACTTTTGGAGGTAGAAGAGAAAGGTTTCCAGTTGCCTGGGCTGATATAAACTGCCCATATTTTTCTAGGAAAATAAAGGTAGCTGCGTTGCCGGACCCATTTGTGGATGTCTTTATTGGAAATATCCCTGAATTATGTGATGTTTCGTGTGAGGACATAACAGAATGGGAAAGGAAGCATATTGTAGCAAACACCGTTAATAATACACAAATACAAAAGGAAAGTCGATTACCTCATGATGGTCTGGTTTCAAACACACACATGTCACATCCAGTTATGGTGGAACCTAAAGATAATAAGACAGTTCAAGCCGCAGCAATAACGCTGCAACAGGACATCATACAAGTGGATAGAAAACCACGGACATATGACATATCAGTGACAGTTCCGTCTTGTAATCCGAAGAATATGTGTATGAAAACAGATACTTCATTTGATTTAGTCGATACTTTCTTCTGGTTGATTTCCTTTCTATCTATCATAACAAACAAAGTAATAAAATGTATAGCTAAGGTTACAGGGAGTGTGATTAAGATGGTACAATATGGTGTACGCCGGAAGGTGAGCCATATTATAGGTATATATGATGATTCTGTACAATGTATTCTAACAACCTGCCGGACGACACGGTATGACGAATCTGAGAGTCCTTTGCAGGAAGCACATTCAATGATCAGTCCTAAGATCATTTTCGGAGCAAATAATGGTGTTGTGGTGGATGGTACCTGTTTACTGTCTGTCGTGTACATTCTTCCACAAGGTTGTAGGAAAATACTACATCTTGTCTTGTACTCTGGGAGAAAGGTATACGAATCACACAAACGCTATGAAATTACTTTATCGTTGGTAAATTCTGGTCAGAAATTGGTTAAATATCTGTTAGGAAGAAAATTCTTGGTCATCTCAAAGTGAATTCTACTAGCCGTAAATAAAACATGTAGCGTCATTGTGATTGTATTGTCATCATAAATATTGTTATAAGTGGAGTGTACTGTATTTGTATTATTGTCTGGTTCATATTATCAATCATTTTTTTTTATAAGCAATTATCTTTATCTAAAACCTAGGCTCAAATAGACTGGGTAAGAGCGAGCATGGCGAAATTTATATAGTTGTATGGATCATATCTGAGATGGCGGAGGATTCTATACACATGACCGCGCCAGTAGCGCCTTTCTGTTTATAGGAATTCTTATACCTTCTTTTTGTTTTCAGAATTATCCGTTATCATTCTACATTTATTATTTAAAGACATCACAAACGTATCAGCCATAAAAATGAAATAGTACATCATCGTACATTCCTAGACAGATGGTTTGTTTTGTCGCATTCGGATGTTTGATTTTACGATAAGAGCCAAATAAAACTGAATTTGCATTTTAGGAATTCAATTTTTAGAACATATAATAATTTAGCGGATCTACTCAGTAGACTATAAATAAACTATGAAAGTTTTATGTATATGTAAATATATATATATATATATATGTATGTTTTCTGATTTATTTTTTTTAGTGTAACATTACGGTAGGATGACTGTGGCTAAGTCTGAAATACCACAGATAAATATATAATTTTTTTTTAAAAGAAAGTATAGACGTAACTTAGTCACTTGTTGTTATTATTATTTCAGAGAAACAGGTGAAAAGTTTCACGTCGCTAGATGTGTGTAGGGCGGAAGCGGCATAACCAATTTGTGTGGCTTCATTCTTTCACAAGCCAATATGGTACTATCGGTGGTGGTTTGTAGATAATTTTAATTGTGTTAGTATAAGAAAATTATGAACAAATTCATGATTTTGGAATTTTTAATATAGGACATAAACTCGAGGACAGAGTCTGTGCGGATCTCCGATCAAATTAATTAATTATATCTTAAGTGATATACATGTTTCATAAATGAATATGTTTATTGTTTTAATGTTATGTTTATATATTTTGTTTTTATAAGTATTATGAGGATTGATATTTGTTATTTTAATTATCCAGACATTGATGTGTTGTAGTTAGTAACATCAGTAGTATGTGCTGTGTTAGCTATTGATCATCATACATATCATTTTCACGATGGATGAAGGAAGAGAAAGGAATGAAAGAAAATTAATAGACACAAACATATAGTAAACACTACACATTATAGGATACATAGATACATATAACAAATGAACAACATATTATAGTTATATAACACAGTGATATTGAGAATAGTTTTCCCTATCGACATGCTATAGCGAAAAGAAATGAGGGTGTGCCAGGTCGACTTGCAGTTGTGTGGATATATGTATTCACGTCAAGGACAATCAGTTGTCGACTACGGATCATGTGATCGTTGGGTATGCAACACTGGATGGTGTTTTTATTTAACTGACGGCACTCGGGGATATAGAGACCGTTAGTAGTTTTAAGGTGTCAACATATATACGCGATAACAGATCTTAATATATGAACTGGCGGTGTTTGAGCCTTAGTTTAGTTACAAGTAGTCGGGCATGTTAACGCGATAACATCTCAGGGATCATTTATAGAATGTAGAGGTGGCGGTGTTCGGGACTTGTATTTTAGTCCGGTGTTCAATATCCCACGATCTAGATTGGTTCACGTTGACAAACTAAGTTCCAAGGACGGTGAATGCGTTGTCTATCACAATAGGATGTAGTTTACGTCGTGGACATCATTTGCCTGCATGTCAAGATAACATAGAAAATGGTCTAACGATCATTTTCATTGTAGAGGGGGCAAAGCTGTCATGTAGTAAATGACAGTGAGGCAGGCAATTGATGAGTTAGCGCATCAAAGAAGAAGATAACGGGTGTCACAAATGGTGAACATTGTGACACCAACATTGAACGCAATTTAGACGTCATGATACGACGTCACCTAACGCGATAACGGCTTAAGCATTAGTTTGTGTGCCAGCGGACAAGGTGATCGGATGTGCTTTCAATACCAGTCTCGGGAGTCAAACCGTGACTGAAGTTCATAAGTCACCAAAGGCAGCGCTAGCTGTTGGAATTCGAGTATGGTGAGCTCCAGTTGAAGGTAGGAGTAATATATTGGATTTGCATGATACACTAGGCGGCTGGCCTTGTTCCCAACACTTTCACTGGTCTGTGGAGATGATTTCTGATTGAAGAGCGGGAGTGCATGGAGAGAGAGAATGACTGAAGTCGGCATCAATCCCACACTCATTACCGTAGTCTACGATCAGCTGTAAGAAATACATTGCAGTTCATTCCATCAGTATATGCGTTGAGTCGTTGTTGTGGAATTCAGATGGTTACCCTGTCCTGTGTCAGAATGCCTCCATATATGCTGTCATGTACCCCTGATGCCCAGAGCCACATAGAGCTTGAGGTGAGCTCGCTACATTATAGAGCCTGAACTCGTATCATTGTAGAGGAAGCAACCTCACCTCTTGACACCAGCCATATGAAAGCCTGTGTAACTGCCATCACCTCCATCGTCATGCTGCTCGTGGTCATAGAGTGGGCACAACTGGATTCTTGAACGGTTCGGCCCGCTGAACGGGCTGTAAATGCCCACGCACTTCTCTGCTGCTTTACAACAGATCCATCTGTATAGATGAGCACTTCGGGGCTATCTGAGTGATCATAGATGAGCGCGTTAACCTCTGCATTGACAGCGGCAGGGTTCTGCTCTCTGCACCGTCTGTCGAGTGTGATAATGCAGGAGAAGGTACACTTAAAAGCTGGAGGCACCGGCACCCATTCCTTGCCGGGGTTGATACTGGTAAGACTGCAGACCTGTCCGACGACATCTTCCGCCCGACCCATCCATGATTTGCCCCTCTTTAGCCTGTCACCCTTTTCTCTGAATACAGCGTCATGCAGAGGGTGCTGCTCATCTGCACTTATTTTTAAGTATGCACGAGCTCTCCAGATCTTGATCCTGTGTTCCATTGTCGGGAAGTCAAGGAGGTATCTCATTGCTACACAGCTGGTGTCTCTCGTGCAGCCCAAAATGATGCGCATATGCTTCGTTTTGTACCTTTTCAAGTCTTCCAACCTGTGTAGGGCTGACAGTGAGGATGGCCAGGGCATACTCGATGCGTGAAAGCACAAGTCCTTGGAACAGAAGTAATAGCAGTCTTTGCTCGATATTGGCAGTCGCCATGACTCTCATTGCTGCCAAACCTTTTCGAGCCTTCGTTATGACATAATCGACATGATCTCTGAAGGACAGGCTACGATCAAGCCTCACGCCAAGATATGTCATTGACTGGGTTCTACTCAGAATGCTCCCATCCATTCTTACTGCCGGCAGGTCTGTTTTCACAATATGGTTGTTTAGTGAGAACCATGTAACCGTTGCCTTTGCAGGGTTGACAAGGGCATCGGCATCAGCACACCATGAGGAAATTCGATCTAGTTCGCCCTGCATATATTGGCAACCGCCTGTCTATCTCGACCCTGTCGATACACGAGGATGTCGTCAACGAATGATAGAGTCCTACCCCTCCCATCCAACTGTTGTTCAGTGATCGGCACCGTATACACGTTGAATAGTACTGGTAAACGAGTTAACGATAGCCAATGCACTTTTTAAACAACATCCAAAAAGACTCTCGTCATGGAAGTCCCGGAACAGTATTAGCTCTTCAACAGAGTGGAGGAGAAAAGAACTTACTGAAAGCAACACCAGAAAGATTATTTTTAAAAGTCGCTTAAAAGTCTTCTTCATTGAACCGGCTTTTTTAAAAATCCAATATGGCTCAGTCTCTTTCGGCAGCGAACTGTCGAAAGCGTCGCACAAAGCACGAACTTCGTATCTCCAGCGATGATCCCCAGAGATCTCCGGAAAAAAATAACTAGTGAACCGAAGGACGCGGCCCGGAATCGAACTCACAAGCTTTGGAGCCCGAGTCAGGCTGCTTCGCCACGGAGACTCTTTTAATACAAAGACGATGGAGATCAAGCAAAACGTCAGTAAAAACGCTACGAAGTGCAGACTGTGACACAGATCAACAGTTATTAAAAGCAGATGTGAAAATAAAACTCAAAAAGCTTACCCGAGGACCAAGGCCGCTTAGTTTTGGTCTCACAAAAATACCAGATGCATACAACGTAGAAGTGAAGAATCGTTTTTGGGTCTTGATATCTATACAGGAGGAAATGACACATGATGAATTAGTTAGATATATCTTGATAACACAGCCAAAGATCTAATTCCGACCAAAATTAAGCCATGGATTACATCAGACACGTTAAAATTGATAAAACAACGAAGGGAACTTAAACAGAAAGGATGAGAAACCCATGACAGCATAATGAAGTATAAGTCTTTAACATGAGAAATAGGAAAGAAAACAAGAAAGGAGAAAAACAAGTATATACAAGATTGTTGTCCTAGAATATGAGAGCAATATCATCAGACTGGAAGAGATTACGAAATGTTCAAGGACATGAGGTTATTGACAAGAAAGGTTCAACCTCAATTAAATGTTACCTGTGACAAACTGGGAAATACCCTAACAGAATCTAGAAAATCTTTAGAAAGATAGAAGGAATAAAACAGTCGAAATTTTGATATGAATGACTGCGAGGGTGTGAATGAAATGAATGAGAAGTAGTACGTTAGGATGTACCTAAGCCACAAATCTGGAGCCGCTCCATCTAGGTGACATCATATTTTACTATATGAAATGTCTTGCTCCAGATCCGTTACGTTAAAGATCGACTCCAGATTTGACCTACTTATTTGAATCTCGCGAGGTTTTTGGTACTTCCAGTGGCGAACGGCGTGAACCGGACATATTTCCGGTTTTGCGTGTTTACAAAGTTCAACTTTAATTATTAAAAGGTAAATTATGTTCGAAATATTTGTTACAAAATAACCGTGTGTGTGTGTGTGTGTGTGTGTGTGTGTGTGTGTGTGTGTGTGTGTGTGTGTGTGTGTGTGTGTGTGTGTGTGTGTGTGTGTGTGTGTGTGTGTGTGGCAAACGTAGGGTGATTGCACAATGGAAAGAGCTCCTAGTCCCACTATTAGCATTTACCCACAGTGGGCCACCAGACCCACTACTGTGAGGAGTTGTGAAATTTGGTGATCATCTCTGCCCCTGACCAGACCAAGTGCAGTAAAGGCATTTTTTTAGGGTTAGCGGTTACCCCAGAGGATAGAGTGGCACACTGGTTTCCCCGCGTCCCCTATTTTTTGTGGGCTCTTAGTCTCACTGTGAGCTATTGATCACAGTGGTCCACCAAGCCCACAGCTATTGTGAGGATTTGTTTAGATGTTGATCATCCTGGCCACCGGCCAGACCAAGTGCACTACTGAAAGGGGCAGCAAATACACTTTGATCTTAGCCAAAGACTGAAACGGTTTGAGAAAATAAGACATTATTCATGTTACAACCTTATTAAATAAAGTTACAACACATAATGGTTTTAAATATTTTAGAATGAATAGACTAGCATAAAGAAATAGCTAATTAACATATAAAACTGTCTTACTCCTAGAGAATCTAACGTAAATGAAATATCATACACAGTTACTTTTGTAAAATAATGCTTAAATTATAAAAGCATAATAGGAAGGCGAATTATTCCCCATGCCCAACCTTTTTCAAAATTACGTCAACGGACGCAACTCATGAATAACAAATTAACTGGATTATTGCCGTTTCTTCACTTGGTCTAACGAGAAATTGTTTATTTTTCAATTGAACAATAAAAGACAGCGGTTATTAGTAATCTGTAGTGAGCCGTAGTGGTTTATACACTATCATCATACAACTGGTGGTGTGTTAAGGTATACAGTGCTCTTCCTCCTCGGTTTCCTCCTCCTTTTTTCCTCATCTTCTTTTCTTTATCTTTATTGGGTCGAGCGTAAACACTAGCAACATTCCATTGGTGATGTGAAAGGGTTAGGGTACAGGACATTGCCTCGGGGTTGTCTAAAGGCGGGCGGGCGTGGGGGTGCAGGGGTGGGTTGTCATCGCATGGGGTGTGCCGAAGGGTTCGAAACCACGTGTCATGACAAGTGGCATAGGAAACCTGTAATAATTAAAGATGTAAGACAGGGATATGGTCTAAAGAGAGATGTATAGGCTTATTCACTATCATCAGCAAACAGGTTACAAATGAAAACCTTAAAAATTAAGATGGTGGGTATTACTGATTGTAATGGATATGGCTTAGTGAAATTCGTTGTTAAGGGATGGATATCGGTTATTAGTGAACTGTAGAGGGTCGTAGTGGTTTAATCACTACCATCATACGGGTTACAAATGAAAACCTTAAAAAGTAAAGATTACCAGTGGTATTGGATATAGTGGGTATGGTTTAGTGAAATTCGTTGTTAAGGGAGACAAGACAAAATTATGGTGGCTATATCAGAGCACATACCACTCACACATTAGCAAGGTATTTTTGGTCATTCCCAGAAGCAATATAAAACTGTGACGATTAAACTAAGTCATGCGAGTCAGGCCCTGGGCATGTCTTGCGAGGCAAGCCCCGGGCATATCTTCTGCTCTAAAAATTAGTGTAATATCGCAGTGACCGAGTCGGTCTCTGAGTGGTAGTTATCGTTACCACTCATATATTAGCAATGTATTTTAGGGCATTCCCAGAACCAGTACAAAACTGTGATGTCCAAACGAAGTCTACAAGGCAAGCCCTAACCATGTCTTCTGCCCTAAAAATTGTCTTTTGGTGGTATGTAACGGGCACATCACACTGCACTTCTTTTGTTCCATCCTTAGCTAATCGAGCTAATCGTGTACTCCACAGTAGGAAACTGGTAGCTGGGTCATCACACATCTGACTGTAGCTCTGCTGAAATCTACTAGAGGTATAGTATGCGTCTACTTGGTGGCTTTATTTAGTACTTTGTTTGATTCGAGCACTGACTTGAGTGAATTGGTTACTGACGTGATTGCTTCAGTTAGTAAGCTTTTTGACTTTAGCACTGCATTGAGTGTTTGGTAACTGACTTAATTGCTTCGGTTAGTGCCTTGTTTGATTTGCTTACTGACTTCGTTAATTTGATTGAGTCGATCAAAGTCAGCTAGAATCTCGCACTGCTTAGCTATCACCTGTTCATATTCTAGACGAGTAAGTGTCATTCCCATCTTGGTAGGAAACTTCTTGTCGGGGTCGCCAAAGAATCGCCGGATGTGTAACATGGTTGTTCTTCTGTAGGATGAGACAAACCGGCCTCATCACCAGCGCCCACTGATCTAAAAGTCTCGCCTTTACGAGTCATGTAGACCCAGTTAGCAGGCACAGTCTTAAGCTCTGTAGTCATCTTTGGATCACAGTGAACGACTGTTACCAGCCTCGGGACTATATACTAGTTTTTAAGACATGCGTAAAACGCGTTTCAGAAGTTTCTTATGTAACGTGGCTCAGATTACGCTGGCGCGGGTGTCCGTATGGCGTGACTAAACTATCTACTACCCGCTCGTTGATCCGTTGTGTGTTTGAGCTGGTTTGGGGCATGCGGGTCATGCTTGCTCCATGACCATTCAACATGATGAAATAGATAGCGTAGTGGGCACAATGTTACTTCCATTGTAGTAGCTTTGAGCTACAATCTATTAAGCCAGAATAACAACGATATACATATACAACCTCCTCACACCCACCG
Source organism: Cepaea nemoralis (assembly GCA_014155875.1). NCBI lineage: Eukaryota > Metazoa > Mollusca > Gastropoda > Stylommatophora > Helicidae > Cepaea > Cepaea nemoralis. The sequence goes on from JACEFZ010028453.1 coordinate 244,488, forward strand.
TAGTTTTCTTCGTATTGAGAACTGGTCAGCTATTAAAGACATAACTTTAAGTATATTACAACCACCTTAATTTTAAGTAGGCGTTTTAAGACTCGTTTGCTAGTGTGGATTAAATCAATGTTAAGGTTGTCGGTGACGATGATCGCTCGACGTTGAATTGGAATGGTTCCGGAGTATCCTGTTGGCGATTAAAACCACTACGATCATCTACATATCACTAATAACCGCTACCCACCCTTAACAACGAATACTAAGCCATATCCATTACAACCAGTAATATCCACCATCTTTACTTTTTAAGGTTTTCATTTGTAACCCTATGATGATAGTAAATAAGCCACTACAGCTCTATACAGACCATATACCCGCCATATTTACATTTTTATTATGGTTTTCTTATGCCACTTGTCATGGTATGTGGGTTCAAACCCTTTCGCTCCACTTCATGCGCCGACATCCCTCGTTTACCCCTGCTCCCCCACCCCCACAACCGCCCTCCCCCTAGACGATCTCGAGGCATTGCCCCTAAATTTTCCCTAACCCTTTCATATCACCAATGTCAATGTTGCTAGTGTTTACACCGGACCCAATACAGATAAAGAAAAGAAGACGCGGAAAAAGGGGGAAGAAATCGTGGAGGAAGAGCTTTGTATAACCTAACACACAATCAGTTGTATGATGATAAATTATAAGCAACTACGGGTCTCTACAGATCACTAATAACCGCTGTCTTTTATTTTTCAATTGAAAAATTAACTATTTCTCTTTAGACCAAGGTAACAAACCGCAATAATCCAGTCGATTTGTTATTCATGAGTGACATCCCTTTACATAATTTTGAAAAAGGTTGGGCAAGGGGAATAATTCTCCTTACTATTATGCTTTTATAATTTAAGCATTATTTTACAAAAGTCACTGTGTATGATATTTCAGTTGACTGGTTTATTATTAGACTAATATTTTACGTTAAATTCTCTAGGAATAAGGCAGTTTTCTATGTTAATTAGCTTATTTCTTTATGCTATTCTATTCCTTCAATAGTATTTTAAACTATTTTGTGTTCTATCTTTATTTAATGAGGTTTAACATGAATTATGTCTTATTTGCACAAACCGTTTCGGTCTTTGGCTAAGATCAAAATGTAGTATGTGTGTGTATGTGTGTGTGTGAGAGAGAGAGAGAGAGAAGGAGAGAGAGATGGACAGACAGGTGTAACATGCATTTCGCTTGTTACTGTGGACATGAAGCATAAGCAAGGACTATGTGTTTACATGCACTATGCCATAAATGTCATATTATAAATGTACACGTATGTATTTGTTTTATTCACACAAGTGACACTTAATACTAACAAACGGCAATGCTCTGTGATATACACAAACAAAAGAAATACACATTACTCCTTGTAATACACATTGCTTTGTATGATATAAACGTTTAAAAAAGTCTTGCCTTTACTACACTTGGTCTTGTCAGGGGCAGAGATGATCATCAAATTTCACACCTCCTCACAGTAGCTTTGGGTCTGTGGCCCACTGTGGACAAATGCTAATAATGGGACTATGAGCCCATTCCCTTGTTCTCCCACCGCCACGTGGGTGAAGTACCAAAAACCGCGCGAGATTCAAATAAGTAGGTCTAGAATTTTCATATAGTAAAATATGACGTCACCTAGATGGAGCGGCTCCAGACTTGTGGCTTAGTAACCCCCTGACATACTACTATGAAATATATGAAACAATGACAGCAGAGACAGAACATGAACCATCATTAGATGAAATTGTATGGGCAATAAAGACCCTGAAGAGTGGTAAATATCAAGGATTTGATGATATATCAGCTGAGCTAATTAAAGCAGGCGGAGAAAAAAGCATACAGATCTATCACGCATTATGTAAAAAGATATGAAAATATGGTATATAGCCACAAGATTGGAAGAGAACTATCTTCATTCCAATACCATACAATGGAAACTTGAAATTATGCACCAACTATAGAACTGTTGCCCTGATCAGTCATGCAAGTGAAATTTTACTAAAATCATAATGAGAAGACTTTGTAAGAACACGGAAGAAGCTGGATTTATACATGGAAGTAGAACAAGAGATCGCATACATACTCGCGTTTAATAATAGAGAAGTGTAGAGAATTTAATTGTTAACATATTCTCATGTTTTGTGGTTTATTCAAATTCATTTTATGAAATCATGAAGAAAATGGGTTTTCCATCACATGTATCTAGGCCAACAAGCAGCGGTTAGAATCGGCGGTGAGACATCAACTTGGTTTGACATCAAGCAAGGAGTCCGCCAGGGCTCTGTGCTGTCCGCCTATTTGTTTAACTTGTATGTCGGAAATATAATGAGAAATGTCAGAGATGATATAACCAAGGATGCCCTAAGTATCGGAAGGTTGTTATGGGAACGAGGTTCTGCAAAGGACATGCTACTGAATGAATGAATGAATGAATGAATGAGATACATAAAGCATTCTGTATTTGTTGATGAATAAACTATCTACATAGTCCCAAAAAGTGAGATTCTTTTTTTAAAATTAAATCTTGTCTGAACTTTAAAAGTACTGACTAAGAATCTTTAAATTCTGAAAATTTGGACCCGTTATATTCTCTGTGGCGTACTAGGTTTGAAACACAGCTGCAGGCAGTTTGGAAGCAGACCGCCTTGCGTCGGTTCCCATACAAAGATATGAGTGTCGGTCGTTTAGAAATAAATGGCAAACTACTGAACGTAAACTTGCCAAAATATCACAAACAACCAAAAATTCTGGGGTTGACTGCCACATTCTGTAACTGATATGCAATTATTTTTTGAAAGAAACCTTTATATATCAGAGCAGTCCAGTTTTCAGGTTTTATTGTGAGTGGTTTTTCATAAACTTGATATTTGTCCATACCTTATTCTACAGAAATCTTGTGGTTTAGTCTATAGCTGCATCATTTACAAGTCTAGGAAATGATTAATACCTAAAAGCTAAAAAAAAAAAAAAAAAAAAAAAAAGCTAAAATCCTCTTTACTGAAAAGCTAAACTTTATGTACCTTTAGTTCAAGCAAAAGGTGCTCCGTGTAGAGCACTAGTTCCCAAGCTTTTCAAGCAGAGGGCCATATCTACTATTTTCGGTAGTTAAGCGGGCCACAACGTTATAACATTACAAAAGTCGTGCAACATCATTCTTACCTTTATTAACTTCAACATCATTCTTACCTTTCTTAACTTTCGTCAACAAAATTCTAAAACTTTAAAGTCAGTCAGTGTCAGTACTACACTGCGGTCATTTTTTGGTTAAAAGCAAAAGTTCATCTATAGATATATATATATAAAAGAGAATGTTTGTTTGTGTGTGTGTGTGTCCATTATGTGTTCCCGAACGGTCCATCCGATTGAGATGAAATTTTCAATAGATGTTCTTCTCACTGCCGCGGATACACCTGATATTTTTTTTGGCATATCTTTTACAGGACATCGCTGTCAACACCAGCATCTTTAAGCTGTATGTTGATATCTTGGCAAGATTACGCTCAGTAGTTTGCCATTGCTTTCTGAGCGGCCGGCTCACATATCCCTAAGTTACCGATGCGATTCGAACCACTGCTGATTCTCACCGTCATCACGTTACCGACGAGAGTATACGAGATTACGGAGAAAAGTCATAACCTCTAAGCCACAAAGACAACTGATATAGTTAGTTTAAAAACAGTTTTGTACGTAATAAAACAACATTAAAAGGAAAAACGTATAATTAAGGGGACTTTAACAACAAAAGTTACATCAAGGGACATTACTTTTAGTAGCATTGCTATATTGTGTAATTTAAATAATTGTTGTATTTTCTTATAAAGTTTTATAAAATGTTTAAGGAAGTTATCTACAGTCATATGCGCTATAAACAAAGTGATAAAAACTTTAAGGCATTTTCAAAGCTTTCATAAAGATAATGCATCTATTTTAGATACGTGAAACATTTTAAAACTCATCTTTTTATTTCTCTTCGACATCACATTAAATGTTTTACTACACTTTGGAGAGAAAGGTAGTTGCATATCCTTTGAAGTACGCCGCTATGTTCAGTAGTTTCAAGGTTGCCCGTTTTAGTTATTGGAATGAAGATAGTTCTCTTCCAATATTTTGGCCATATACCATATTTCCATATCTCCTACTATCTTCTACTATTCTGCTATATATATATATATATATATATATATATATATATATATAAAAGAGAATTGTTTTTTCTTTGTGTGTCCTTTATGCGTTCCCGAACAGATTTTGTTCTCACCCCGGCGGGAACGGGAGCCTCAGAAACACCGAGCAACGGGAACGGGAGCATCAGAAACAGACGAGCCACGGGAACGGGAGCATCAGAAACAGACGAGAAACGGGAAGGGGAGCATCAGAAACAGACGAGCAACGGGAACGGAAGCAGGAGCCGAACGCGTGCTTTGTGCGCTTAGAGAAATGTATGTGAATGTACAATGACTATTTATGAATTAAATGAGACGCTCCCCGCCATAGGCTGGGCGAAGCCGGTCCGGGTCAGCTAGTTTAACAATAAATTTTTTATCAGTTTCGAAAATCACTATTAATGTAATTAACTTACAATTGTAACTGTTCTTCATAAGCAGTTACTTAAATTCAGATGCCAGTTTACCAATGTCTGGGCGCAAATCTGTCGTGCCCACAGTTATAAGCGCAGCTGGGTTACTGTCGGTGAGTCTGGAACGTTGCTTGTTTTTTTTTTTTTATAACGGTCATTGCGAAAAATGACTGCTCGCAACTGTAAGTCGAACCAAAACGACAAATGTATCTCTTGGCGAATGAACGAAAGTGTTCAAATGGTCCGTCAGGCAATAGTTGCCAGAATGGAATCAAATGATCAGACAAAGGTGAAGCAGGCAGCTCCAGAAATTTATATTACAATGCAGAATTTCATTTCAAATCAATTACTTCATGCTGAAGGCTTGTCTGTAATGGACAGAGCTTGACATCGGGAAATACCAACGGATTTATGAAGAGAGTAACATTATTCTCCTCTATTGTGAACTCTTGAAATCTCGACTGAAAGATATCCAGAAGACTTTCAAATTTTACTTTGTACTATAACAAGTCACATTTCTTTTCCACCACAGGCATTTTCAGAGTTAGAAACGCCTCTAAAGTCCCTTCAGTCAGCTGTCCGATAAACAGTTGTAGTCTCATTTTAAATGAAGACATGTCATCGCACAAATTTGTGAATAGTTTTGTTGTCTCCCCTGGATCCTCACATTTAAAGAGTTTAAATGAGACCTGATGTCCACCAAAAGTGCCAGGTCATTAAGTCAGTCATCGTTCAGCAGACATTTCCCGGTCTGTAGGCAATTCATTTATTTCAGAAAGAAACAGATAGACATTGTTTTTCAGTGCCCAGAAACGAACTTTCCCTTTAGATAGCCATCTGACATCACATCGTAACAGTTGCTCACTGTATTCTTCGTTCAGGTCTGGTAGAAACTGTCTGATCTCACGCCTGTTCAGCGCCTTACTTCGAAATTTGTTCACACATCTTAGAGCGTAATCTATAACATGTTTCAGATGTAATGTCTTTCCGGACAGAGTTTCTTGGTGAATGATAGAGTGATATTTTAATATAGTGCGGCAAAGAAATTGTTCCAATAATGCAAGACATCCAGACATTTTACCCGTTAACGCCGGAGCACCGTCGATACATACACTGTCCAATTTGGTCCATTCTATATTTTTTTCTCTGCACACAACTTAATTTCAAACAGATCAGTCCCCTTCGTAGTTGTATGCATCGATTCAAGCCCTAGAAGTTCTTCAATGACTTCAAACACTGCGACCTGAGCTGTGTCAGAAATGTCAGTGGATTCATCCATTGCCAATTAAATAAAATTTAGAATTTTTGATATGTGCTGCTACTTAAAGATGAACATCGTTTGCTAATTCTTAAATTGGCCTGGCCATAGTATTATTAGACAAAGAAATCTGATCAAATTTTGTTTCACACTTTTTATCGCCAAACATTCTAGCAGCAGTTGTAAAGGAAGGCTTGATTATTTCTTCTGCATCGGTCTTGCTCTTTTCGTTAGCCTTGGTAAAAAATGACAGATGCTTGGTCAGAGAACTTTCTTTTTTAGCTATGACATCTTTTCTTAACTCCGAATTTATTGGATATTGAGCATTTTTGTCTGAATGTGTGGTCGTGAAGTGTCATTCCAGATTAAATGTTTTTGTAACAGAAATACAACATCCGCAGATAAAGAAAACTTGTTTACCACTCATTGGGACCTTGCCGTCTTGACAGACGATAGTTTGTGCTTTAAAAAGGCATAATAACTTTTACCTATGGCGGTAGCGAATGTGACTGATAAGGCCAATTTGCGCTGTAAATGTCCGTTCACAGTGGGTGCATGTGAACACGTGGTCGTTTCCACCATCATGCACCATCTTACGTCTCACACGCTCGGTGTGTGACTTATCTGCAATAATTTTCTCCTTTGTCTTTATTCCATTTCTGATGTTTGCCCTCCATGCAACACGTTCAGCAGCGACTTGCTCCCAATGTGCATTATCAATGCCTGTATCAGTCATGTCCCGCTTACAAAGTATCGTAGTAGAGGCCGACCCTGAGATCTCTTACCCATCTGTAATTCACCAAAAAAGATGTCCTTTGGTATTCTACCATCATCCATCCTCCTAAGATGTCCTAGTCCATCTAAGTCTACGAAGACTGAGCATGGAATAAACTGTCACACAACATGATCTTTCCAATACTTCAGTATTTGTGATTTTGTCTTGCCACTTAATACCAAGAATTCTTCGCAGACATCCGCTATATGAAAGCTGTTTAAACAGTTTCTCTTGGTGTGAGTAAGTTGTCCAGGTTTCACTAGCCATAAAGAAGAGTACTAAGGACACAGGCTTGATAGACAAGGACTTTTGTTTTGGCAGTAAGCTTCCTGTTCTCCCAGACTCTTTTTCTTAACCTGTTCATTGTTGTTGCTGCCTTACCAATCCGGATGATTGATTTCCTGATCTAGGGATAATTTGCTATTTACCACTGATCCTAGATATGTAATAAATGGTCTACCATCTCTAGTTTCGGCGTCGTCAATAAAGATTGATGGTACCCCATGTGCACCTTGTGACATAATCTGTGTCTTCTTTTTGCTAATTGTTAAACCAAATTCAGAACAAGCATTCAGAGAATGCAGATAGTAGACATTGCAATTCTTCCTCAGAGTGGGTCGTAACTGCAGCATCATCTGCAAAAAGCAACTCTCTGATCAGTACCCTCCTAATTTTGGTCTTGACCTTCAATCTCTGAGCATTGTAGAGGCCGCCATCTGAGCATGAGTGAATGTATATACCACCATCCTGATCACGAAAGGCATATTTCAGTAGAAGTGAAAAGTATATTCCAAAGAGGGTGAGAGCTAGTACACAACCTTGCTTAACTCCACTCTTGATTTCAAACTCTTCAGAAGTTGCACCATCAAACTTGATTATACCCTTCAATGCCTGTGTGGAACGATTCCACAATGGACAGAAGAGTTGGTGGGCAGCCAATCTTCTTTAGTGCCTTGAACAGACCCTCACGACTGTCCAAATCAAATGCCTTTGTGAGGTCGATGAAGGCAATAGACAGTGGTTGATTCTGTTCACGGCATTTTCTTGTATTTGTCGCAATGAGAATATCATATCAATGGTAGACCGGTTCTGTCGAAAGCCACACTGTGATTCGGGGTAGACTTGATCTCCTAGGACTTGAAGTCTTCTGCGCAGAACAATTCTGGCAAATACTTTTCCAACAATACACAGACGTGAGATACCCCTATAGTCGTTGGAGTCGCTTGCGTGTCAGAGGCAACGCGTGGCGCCCCATGTCAATAGACAGGGACTTATAACCCGTATCAGTTGCCTCTCGCTTTGATTCCGAGACCAGTTAAGACCAGGGATGGAGTTGTTGCCTCTCCATAGCACAAAGCCTGGGCCAAAATATAAAGATCATGTGTTGCCCATGCAGCATGATCCCTCTCTCGGCCTGCCTAGTTCACTCCAGAGGAAAGGTAACACCTCTACATCTGGAACAAGACAAGCTGCAGAAGCTGCCGGATCAGCAAAGCAATGCTCTAACTGTCCGCCTGTCGGAGCTTCGATCCTAGACCAGCCGCCAACCAAGGCTTAGGGCCTGGTCTGCCCTGCCATCTGACTAAGACCTGACACAACGGCTACCACTACGGCTAGGCATAAACATAAATTTCTCCGTCCAATCTTCGTTGAATTCACGCAAGCAAGGTCTTCACATTTTCGCTTTTTACCATTGTTTGATTTTAGATTTTCCCCACTATTGTTTATAGGCTTTAACGGTACATTTTTATTTGATAAAAAATCTAATTTCAACACAACTCTGCTAAACGGTTGTAACAGACGACAACATGGCGCCTTGCACACTCTGATTGGTCGTCAAGGCTGGGTTATGGGAACTTCATAAAGTTTCGTTGCGAACTGAACAGGCGCATTCGATAATGTCTCAGCATAACAACTACGAGCAGAGTAAATTATCGCACGCTGACGGGGTGCTCCGAGTGCATTTTTGAAATTATTAAAATATTTTATATTAAATAAAGAGGCCTTGCGTGCCACTTTCTGACAGCTGGCGGGCCACAAGTGGCCCGCGGTCCGTGGTTTGTGAACCTCTGATGTAGAGTGAATGAAACCGGATGTCTGACAAACAGGAATTATAGCATAAACTATTTAAAGAACATAGAAATAACGAAAATTATAAAATAACATGCTTTCAGATACAATCTAAACTTATTGTGTGCCGAAATTAAAACGATAAAATGTGTAAGAAATCATTAGCGCTCTTAAATGATTTCGTGCCAAACCTCATTTCAACATGATGACGACATATAGGATCAATGCACAACATGCACAATCAAATGAACAAGCAGTGTCACCGACCATTTGGGTATTTCAACGAAAATAGGCAGAAATCCCTACCCAAGAGTTAGCCGACAGTCTCTAGAAATTATGGCTCGTTATAAGAATGTCTAAAGGGATGGTACCGATAGAAGAGACTGGGATTCACTTGGGAGACAAAGGGCAGAAGGTGAAGAACACTCGTGTAATTGGCAAGACCTAACACGAGTGTCTAAGTTATCTGGTCGGTTTCCCTTGTTTTAGTAGTAAGCCCCCCCCCCCTGTTTTAAATACTTTCACGCACTCACTCACACGCCTTGCGTTCAAATGATCACGGGTAGAGTACGTTGGTGCAAGTATAAAACAATAATAAGTTCTTTTAAAAGAATTCTTTTAAAAGAGTTCAACCAATGAACTAGATACAAATGAAATGGTACAAAATTTTGGTGGTACAAGTTTTAACTCAGACCTACTTTGGTGTAAGCCAATGGTTTCTATCCGGTTAAGCAGTCACCACGCACACATTTTCAGACACATATACTCGCAGACCACGAATTCACATGATACGTCTTGATCTGGTCTAGTGCTACATAAGGACTCGATTCTAGTGTGGTAGTGTGAGAGTCAAGGTCCACCCAGATACTTGATGCTCAACCGGATTCTATGCTCCGTTTCCACTCGAGGTGAATCAGCTTTTGATAACCGTCTTCCCGGTTTCAGCAATAGCAACAGCAGCAGCGATGCCCCCTTGAAGGAAAACAAACAGTCGCATAGCTCTCATTATCTTGGTACTCGTCAAGTGTCTGACGAGTACCAAGATAACGCAAACACACAACATCCACTGCATAGTGAAATTAGGAAGGTGAAGGGCAGCAGGTTAAAAAGAGGACGGTCGTGGATGGGTCAAGCCGAAGACATTCTTCAACAGGTGTGTTCACTTGAGGACTTAGAACCTGGCGAGGAGTGGGTGCAAGTGCCAACAGACTTCTGCACATCCTTTTCAGTTTGCATCCAACTAGATAGAAAATGCAGACAAGAAAATCCGGCTGCTGTTGGGGCTGAAGTACAAGCGTTGATTTTCGAGAATTCGCTAGACGGTGACGCGGTCATCTACACAGATGGGTCGGTCGTCCAACATGTGAGAAGCTCATGGGCCTTTACAGCTCGGACCGGAGGGAGAATTGTGAAGGAGGACTCTGGTGCTTTCACTGAAACCACAAGTAGCCTGACCATGGAAGTCATGGCAGTAAGTAAAGCAATAACATGGCTCGAGACACAGACATTCACTAGGGCTTGTTTCCTTAGCGACTCAATGAACATGATCAAGAGGATAGAGGGGGGGGGGGGTCGATCCGAAGAGAATGGTTGCTGCCTCTGAAGCGGTCTCGGCTGGCAAAGATTAGTTTCATCTTCGTGCCAGGTCATGCGGGAGTACAAGGAAATGAGCGGGCTGACAAGCTCGCAGGTGAAGCTACTGTGGAGGGCGGACGCGCCATGGACCAGGCTGACATTCTGAATGCTCTACGAGAAGTGAGACTTTTGCGAGAACCAAGTGATGACTGTGAATCTACAACAATGGCCAGACTGCGGGAGCAGCAAATTAAAAGAGGGGTGGCCAAACAAGAACACTACGCAGGAAGCCAAAGAAGATTGATAAACCAACACAGAACTGGCGTCGTTAGCCGCTACACGCTGCGGGATTTGCTGAGGAGGGGATCCGAGCACTTATGGACTGAATGGTTCGATGTGCAACGAGGATGATCTGTCGACTAACTAACTAACTAATTAAGTGTCTGAGAGCTGGTGTTGTGTGTGTCCGTGGTGTGTGTCAGAGTGGCAGAATAGGGACAAGACATAGTTCCCATCTGCTGTTCCGCAGCAAAACAAAGAGTCCATAATCTCTACAGATTGGCTATACATTGTATGACAAGGTGGTACCTGGTATAACATTGATACCAATGAAAAATGGCTCCACAAGGGATACATCTTAAGACAATTATCCATAGTATTAAAACAAGTATACAGATTTGTGTGTGAAAAAAGCCATCACTTATGTAATAATTACTGGTGCTTAATTCCTTAACACCATGGTGAGGAAGTCCTGGGCAGACAGGATATTTCCATAGATAATTAAGAAAAGGCCAAAAATAAGACAGCCTATTCACACATTGAGCATTGGACATACAACAATCAATTGCCGCCAATGAGTCGTGCAGCGTACCCCAGGGAATACGTTGAGTGCTTGGAAGACATAATCAAGAATGTGTATTATCTAGTTCTTCATCAGTACAATCCTTGGTAATACATACAATCTATCACCCCCATATATGCACTCACATTGAAAAGCCTGGCAATGGCTACTTCCAGCTTTACTGCGATCACTCTACTCTTTCTCCCTCTATATCGCTCTCCTACTCTCTAGTCAGGGAGGACTTTTCCATCGTCTGTCACGCCCGTAATTATTACATCTACTGTCATCCTTTGTACCGTCCCGTCATGAGGAATGACATTTCCTAAGTCCATGTCACTAATTCCGACACCCGGTTTCTTGCATCCGCCAAGTTCAAAATTTGGTGTAAGAGATCAAAGGGTCAGTAGTGATAACATACAAGTATCTGATCTCCGGGCTTAAGTGCTGTGATAGGTCTCAGTGAGTTACAATGAACGCTCGTTCATCACGCTAAGCGCAACATATACCTGATACCGATTGTGGGTAATGTCTGCACCACTACACCTCTGCTTAAAACACAATCAATAGACAATATCCCCATGCGCGCTGCACATAAGAACGAAATAGCATAACAGCAAATTCCTCCAGACCAACAAACGAAGCTCCCGAAGTTACGGGCTAGAAACTAATATTCCTAGAAAATTCTAACAGCACAAGAGTCAGACTCATCTACAAAGAATGTATACATTGACATCGTTCATGTCAGTTCTTAATATTCGACGTATCTGATGTGAACAGATCTAGTCAAGCATTTATTTAAAGTTACACATGCATGGTTTTAAACTCCAGCAACGGGCCAGTCTCACATCTGTCTGTGTGTGAAGTTGTATTATCAGTCTGACACTCCACACTTTCCACGGGTAAATGCCTTCATTCAATCGCTGGGCCGGTTCACACCGTTGACCGTAGCAAGGTCCGTTCTCAGTGAAAAGGCGCCAGTCCGTCTAACAATATGCTGACCCGGGGTCTTATCAACTTCCACCTATATTCAGTGAGTGAAAGGTACCGGCGTCAATTGGAACTTGTTCCCGCGTAGTTAGCAGACCGTGGTTGTTTTGATTATTTCGTGTGCAATCGTACTTCCTGGCTCGGTAGAGGGTGGTCTTGTACAAGCCGCATAACATTGCGTCAGCTTCTTGATGTTGAGAATATCGCCTATTATTATGTTTATTCCTACTTTGTGTTTGTGGAACGAGAGGCAGTCTGGAGAAATCGCGGCATTCTATGACAGATGCATGATCTTAAAATCTTATTTTTGTAGGTCTATCGTACCCCTCCACAATTTATTCGGTTGTTTTCCGTGGCGAAGGCGTTACGGATGTAGTTCGTAATCCCGCATACCCGCGTTTCGAAACACAGATGTGGGCGATTTGGTAGCAGACCACCTTATGGTGGGTTTTTTAACGAAATGTTTTGGTACCGGACATTCAGAAAGCAATGGCAAACTACTGAACGTAAACTTGCCCAGGAATCACGAACAGCCAAAAGTGCTGGGGTTGATTGCTACGTCCTGTACAGGATATGCAACTAACTTTTTTAAAAGTTTCTTAAGAGCAATAGATGTGATTGTGTTTTGTGTTTGTGACTTTTAATTTCCTTCATTGTGTCACCAAGTGTATAATTCTGCTGACTTCCCTCTATATATTCATATCCGACTGTTTGCACGCCTTTAGCCACACATTTCTCATATGGCACTTTTAACATCTGCATTTGACTTTATAGAAAAAAGAACACATTTCAAACCCAACTAAGCTCAACTGTTGTGCCTTCTTGACAATGAAGGAGCTGTGTCTTAATATTATTTTATAATTTAATGTTGTTGTTTTTTTTTAAAATCTGTTTGTGTTGTCCCGTCCCCGATGAAGATTTATAAATACAATCGGAACGTCATTGGTTGTGTCCCAGAATACTTATTTTTGTTTTATTATTATATATTCTTTGGATTGTCCATTAGGGGGGGGGGGGGAGGAATTTCCACTCTGTGATTTGTGTTCACATTTATCTGATTGCCTGGCAAACAAAAAAGTGGTCCTGGCCAAACAGAAATTCAAGGCAGAAAATTTGAAGTAGGGGTGTGTCACAATAATGCTTTTACAATGGCTAAAATGGTAGCAGATATATTGTATTACATATCAAATTAAAGAGGATTGCACAGAAAACATGATTGTGTTAATAATTAATTGATAAGTTAGAAATATTATGACAATAATGAGAGGTTTAGTAATAACAATTGAAATTAAGAAGGTAAAAAATATTTTAAAATGTCACTTACCAAGGCTTTGTTTTGTATCCACAGCAGCTAATCCAGTTAAATTTGCTGAATATTGTTACATACACCACTTTTGTTCAATAATATCGCAAGAACTGCACCACAACACCAATAAAACATAATTAAAACATATTATTTTGAAGCACACAATGTTCACACAAAATGGAAAACGTCAGGAACACACCAGGCAGATTACTGAGGAGTAGAGTACTGAGAAACAAAATAAACACTATTTTCAGTTATAATTATTATTCTTCTAAACTTAATTATTTAAATACTCCTTAAATACTTTGTGATAGGCAAAGTAAATTTAATAGCATAAGTGTGGCCTATTAGCGCAAGCATAAGTCGGAATTTGTCATCATAAAATGAGGAACTTTCATTGTTAGATTTCTTTTGAAATTATGACCGTCTTCAAATTAACTGACTACTTCATGTGGTATAAGTTTTAGAATCTTTCACGAAGTCCTTAACATCACAATAACTATAATATAAAATTGTATAAATCGGTAATTTTATTAAAATATGTAAGGTCCAGAACCAGAAGGTATTGTCACTTTGAATCACAACAATTATTTCGAATCACACCAAACTCAATTTCTCCTAAACAAGAAATGGGCCTAGCGCGCTCTTGCACACGGGCGGAAGCGAAATCTTTCGTTGTAAAGTTTAATTCAATGGGACACTAAAAATTATGGACTAAGCAGGAGAAATGGATCAATAAACGCACTACATATACCGAATCGATAGGTCGGTTCGCGGGTGCCAACACAGGTCCATGGAACCGACCTATCGGTCTGTGGCAGAGAATCAGTTACGGAGTCTGTTGTAAGGTGTGTCTTTGTTTAGTATGTCTCGTCTCATCTTTTCACAGGAACTACACATACCTAACTGTCTGTATTTTTCATTCTTATATCCGACTGCGCCGTTCTCCGTGGCGAAGGTCGTATGTATGCAGTTCGTAATCTCGCTTTCCCGCGTTCAAAACACAGCTACCTAGATTCAACGGGCAAGATGGCGTTTACCTGCAAAGCGTTGTGGAACGTAGTGAGCACGGCAAGGCACAGTAGAGCGCCCTGGTCATCCACTGCACCTGTATTCGTCTCCAGTCGTCTTGACTTGTCCTGCCACTGGATTTAGATGGACTCAGGCGAGAGAGTGAGGTCGACGAATTGCGCAACTCTTCCTCACTTTAATCCAATTCATCGTGCAAGTCATTCTTCATCCAATGTCATATATCACCTTCAAGCCCTGTGGCGATGGGCGAGTGGCGAAGCGGCAGGCGTGGATACGTTGGCAGCCGTAGTCGCAGTCCTGCACACTGGCGGCTCAGGCCATATGGTCGTCTTCTACTGACCGAAGCAGCAGTGGCATTCGGCAGCCCCCTAAGCAACTGAGCAGCCCTCTATAGGAACACACTGCTCACCTCCATAGCATGAGGAAGGGGCTAGAAAAGGTGCCCTAAACATTGTCTGCTCCATCACTTACCTAACCAGCTAGCCGCGGTTGGTGGGTACCCTAAACTGCGGTCGACATACAAACAAAGAAAAAAATAGGTAAAGCTAAAAGAGCAAACCATATTCCCTTAACAATCGGAACTTGGAATGTACGCATCCCTACTTGACAGAGATGGCGCGTCGGGTCCAGAGAGACGAACAGCACTGATTGGGAGAGAGCTGGGCAGGTACAACATCGACATTGCAGCCTTGAGCGAGACACGACTTGCTGAAGAAGGCCAAATCTGTGAAATAGGTGCCGGCTACACATTTTTCTGGAGTGGAAGGAAAAGCGAGGAAAGACGCCAATCCGGTGTAGGATTTCAGGCTAATGACCATTAAATTGCCCCTGATGAATGGAAGGAAGCGTGCAACCATTGTGAGTGTCTACGCACTAACTATGACTAATGAAGATGATGTCAAGAACAAGTTCTATGAGGACCTGCACAATGTATTAACATCTGTTCCCAAAGGTGACAAACTTATACTCTTTGGGGATTTCAATGCCAGAGTAGGCACGGACACTACCTCTTGGAGTGGCATTATTGGAAAGCATGAAGTCGGAAATTGTAACAGCAATGGACTCCTCCTTCTTCAGACATGTGCCGAACACGATCTCCTGATTACTAACACAATTTTCCGTCTCCCCATGAGAAACAGGAAATCGTGGATGCACCCTCGATCGAAACACTGGCACCTCATTGACTATGTCATCGTCAGGAGGAGTGACAGACAAGACGTTCGGGTGACAAAATCCATGTGTGGTGCCGAATATTGGACAGACCATCGTCTCATTATCTCGAAAATAAACATTCACACCAAACCACCACGGCGTCCTCAAGGGATGAAAATGCAAAAAAAAAAAACACTAAATGTCACCCGCCTAAACATCAAGAAAATGCATCTGTCGTTTGAAAATGTGCTGAAAGACCGCCCCAAGCCCAATGCTGCAACTAAACAGGATACAGAAACAGAGTGGAGAGCCCTAAAGGACATAATTGATAACACTGCTATGGAAATCCTGGGTCCAACCCCCCGAAAGCATAAAGACTGGTTTGATGAACATTCCGAAGACATCAACCAATTGCTGGCCGAGAAACATCTTCTCCTCAAGGCACATTTGAATGACCCGAAGTCAACGTCAAAAAAAGATGCCTTCAAGAACATTCAGAGAGTAGTGCAGCAGAAACTTCGGCACATGCGGGACTCCAGGCTGAGCAGCAAAGCTGATGAAATTCAAGGCTTTGCTAACAGACATGATATGAAAAACTTCTACGACTCACTGAAAGCAGTCTATGGTCCTACATCACCAGGCACAGCTCCCCTCCTCAGTGCAGATGGGGGAACATTTGTCACCGATAAGAAAGACATCCTTCAGCGCTGGGCAGAACATTTCAGCAACCTCTTAAATGCAACTTCCTTCTTCGATGATGAAACCATCAACTGCCTTCCTCAAGTTCCCATCAATGATACACTTGATGACCTGCCAACCATAGTGGAAGTAAACAAAGCCATCCAGCAACTCTCCAGCGGCAAGGCACCTGGTCCGGACTCCATCCCGGCAGAGATATACAAGGCAGGTGAGCCGGTCCTAACAGAGCAGCTTCACCAAGTCTTTACAAACATATGGGTGAACGAGACCATGCCACAAGATTTCAAGGACGCGTCAATAGTCCACCTTTACAAACGAAAAGGAAACCGCCAATCCTGTGACAACCACCGAAGCGTCTTCTTGCTTTCAATTGCAGGGAAGATACTAGCCAGAATTCTTCTCAATCGTCTCACAGCCCATCTCGATCAAGCCCTTCTTCCCGAGAGCCAGTGTGGCTTCATACAAGAACGTGGAACTGTTGACATGATTTTCGCTGCAAGGCAGCTGCAAGAGAAATGTCAGGAACAGAACTGCGAAATGTTCTCCACTTTCATTGACCTTACCAAGGCTTTTGATACAGTCAGCAGAGAAGGACTGTGGAAGATTATGGCAAATTATGGCTGTCCACGAAAGTTTGTCCAAATAGTGCGGCTATTTCATGATGGCATGCAGGCAAGAGTACAGGAAAATGGTGAACTGTCTGAGCCCTTTCCTGTCACCAATGGAGTGAAAGCAAGGATGTGTCCTGGCACCAACACTGTTCAGCCTCATGTTTTCAGCTATGTTGACGAATGCCTTCGAGAACAACGACATTGGAATAGACATCAACTACCGCATGGATGG
The DNA here is from genome assembly GCA_014155875.1 of Cepaea nemoralis. Lineage (NCBI taxonomy): Eukaryota > Metazoa > Mollusca > Gastropoda > Stylommatophora > Helicidae > Cepaea > Cepaea nemoralis. The sequence continues at coordinate 261,638 of JACEFZ010028453.1, forward strand.
AAAGTTATTCAATCTCAGAAGGCTGAAAGCTAAAACCAAAATTGACAGCGACACCGTCAGAGAGCTCCTGTTTGCTGATGATTGCGCTCTATACGCCAACTCAGAGGCGGACATGCAACATAATGTTTCAGCTTTCTCACATGCCTGTGCCAACTTTGGGCTCAATATCAATTTGGAGAAGACTGTAGTTATGTACCAGCCAGCTCCAGGGAATAATCACACTGTGCCGAATATCAAAGTGAATGGTCATAGTCTAAGTGTTGTGGACAAATTCACCTATCTTGGCAGCACTGTGTCACAAGCTGCCACAATTGATGATGAAGTGAATGCAAGAATCTCCAAGGCCAGCGCGGCCTTTGGCAGACTGTACAAGAATGTATGGGACAGAAATGGAATAAGCCTGCAAACAAAGCTGAAAGTCTACAAAGCAGTTGTATTATCCACACTGCTATATGCTTGTGAAACCTGGACTGTTTATCAGCGACACGCTAGGAAATTAAACCACTTCCACACAGTCTGCCTTAGGAAGTTACTGAAGATTAAATGGCAAGACAAGATCCCAGACACTGAAGTCCTAGAAAGAGCGTCCATGCCCAGTATCCACACTCTACTAATGAAGAATCAGATTCGCTGGGCTGGTCACTTGACTCGCATGCCAGATCACAGGCTCCCTAAACGAATTTTTTACGGTGAGTTGCGTTGTGGTAAACGCTCCCAAGGCGGCCAGAGGAAACGCTTTAAAGACACTCTGAAAATCTCACTGAATGCTTTTGGAATTCATCATGACACCTGGGAGACTGCAGCCAGAGACCGAAATTCGTGGCGTGCATCATTACGCAAGGGTGCAGTCACTTGTGAGGCAACCAGGACTGCAAGAGCTGTGAAGAAAAGACAGAACAGAAAAACCACTGCAGAAAATCCTCCTCCAGAAACGTCAAGCATTCTTTGTCCACATTGTCAAAGAACATTTCGAGCCAAAATATGCCTTATCAGCCATCTTAGAACTCACGGCTCCATACTTTCAACCCCACTGGATGAAATGAATGATCATCATCATTCTTGATGGACAAACAACACAGTGTGTCCTTGTTTAGTATATGTCTCGTCTCATCTTTTCACAGGAACTACACATACCTAACTGTCTGTATTTTCCATTCTTATATCCGGCTGCGCCGTTCTCCGTGGCGAAGGCCGTATGAACGCAGTTCGTAATCTCGCTTTCCCGCGTTCAAAATAACGCTGCGCGCGATTTGGCAGCTAACCACGTTGCGCTGGGTTTTAACGAATTGGTATGGGAGTCAGTCGTTCAGAAAGCAAAGGCAAACTACTGAACGTAAACTTGCCAAGACATTAAAAACAGCAGTAAAATGTTGGTGCTGACAGCGATGTCCTGTAAAAAGGATGTGCAAAAAAAAAAAAAATCCTGCTGCAGCCATTATTCCTTTTATTCACTTCATGGCATATTTAATTCTGCAGTTTGCACCTAACGATGTTCAACATAATAATTAATATGTCCGGCAATAAATCATCCAATCGGTTCTGTGTTCTTCTTTATTCAAATGTTATTACTTTGACGAATTGAAAACAAATAGGTATATTAAACTCCTGCGAGAAGAAACGTACTAAACATCAACAATGTAGCACATACCTTACAAGGAGATCCATCGTATCGCGAAATACAGGTGAAAATCCGAAATCAGAAGCACTCAATAAATATATAAAATGAATAATAAAATAAACTACACACAAACGCGTACAGTACAATACGACACACTGGACTACCGACGTTTCGATTCTCAGAATCTTTGTCAAGGACACCACAGATAGCTAACACAACGAAATACAGCAAAGAAAAAAAAACACACGAACTACTATGTTACACATAGTTCGTGTGTTTTTGTTTTCTTTGTTTGCTGTATTTCGTTGTGTTAGCTATCTGTGGTGTCCTTGGCAAAGATTCTGAGAATCGAAACGTCGGTAGTCCTGTGTGTCGTATTGTACGCGTTTGTGTGTAGTTTATTTTATTTTATTATTCTTTTTATATATTTATTGAGTGCTTCTGATTTCGGATTTTCACCTGTATTTCGCGATACGATGGATCTCCTTGCAAGGTATGTGCAACGTTGTTGATGTTTAGTACGTTTCTTCTCGCAGGAGTTTAATATACCTATTTGTTTCAAATTCATATTGTTATATCCTGCTGCAGCCGCTGCTTTTTCTTTCTATTCCATATTACTTTGATGGCCTCGACGAATCCGCATGGTGAGTGTTTATGTAAAATAACAAAATGTCGAAAGTACTCGAAATAATCCGAAGACGTTATCACTCTTCAACGCTCTTTCTTGTTGGAAGTTTAACAAGGTGCTCGCCGTGTGCTTCTGTACCGTGTATGATATTGACAGCAGGTAATGAGTAACTTACGCTTTTCTGACGTTCGTGATATTTTATGCAGTGGGTTGTGATACAAATACATCTTGTCAAGGTAAATACAAATATTGATAACTTTTCTCTTTGTTCAACCCTCGTCTGCTTATTTGTCTAGTGAAGTGTTGTAAATCAACTGGAAAACAATACTAATAAATACTAGTATTATAGTAATAACTTAAATAAGTATTAGTAGTATTAGGGTGAACCATCAGATTTTTAAATTTGAGTATTTTCTAATGGGACGACCACCAAAAGATAGGCCTTGAGAAACCGAATCTAATGGTACCAAGATGATGCATGTATGTCAATTAGAAGCGAAGATATGCAACTTTGAGTGTCGAGATCATTAACGCAGAAATTGACACAAAAGATCTCTTCTGCACATCTTTTTTTCGTGTCCGAACCAAGGTCATAGCAGAAGTTATCAAAACTAGAGTAGTTTGTTTATTTTTAAACGAACATCCTAGCAACCATACACGAACACCCTAGCAACCATACATCATTGCGATCGGTGTAGCGAAGCCTAACCGCTCATGTCATCTATTTTTACATATGATGTAACATTATCTAATTAGCATATAAAAATGGCAGCCAATTAGTTATTATATTAATTAATTACCAAGTGCATTCTTAATATTATGTTTAAACCCTGGCACGTAATATATTGTATTATGCGGAATGATGCTACGCACATAATGGATTAATTCCTGTTTAGATAGTATGCAACATTATCTAATTAGCATATAAAAATGGCCGCTAATTAGTAGGTTATATTAATTAATTACCACGAGCATTCTTTATATTAGCTTTAAACCCTGGTAAGTTGTATCTTGTATTCTGCGGAATTATGCAACGCACGATATGTGTTATATCCTGTTTAGATAGTATGCAATGTTACCTAATTAGCATATAAAAATGGCCGCTAATTAGTAGTTATATTCATTAATTACCATGAGCATTCTTTATATTAGCTTTAAACCCTGGTAAGTTGTATCTTGTATTCTGCGGAATTAGTGCAACGCACGATATGTGTTATATCCTGTTTAGATAGTATGCAATGTTACCTAATTAGCATATAAAAATGGCCGCTAATTAGTAGTTATATTCATTAATTACCATGAGCATTCTTTATATTAGCTTTAAAACCCTGGTAAGTTGTATCTTGTATTCTGCGGAATTGTGCAACGCACGATATGTGTTATATCCTGTTTAGATAGTATGCAATGTTACCTAATTAGCATATAAAAATGGCCGCTAATTAGTAGTTATATTCATTAATTACCATGAGCATTCTTTATATTAGCTTTAAACCCTGGTAAGTTGTATCTTGTATTCTGCGGAATTGTGCAACGCACGATATGTGTTATATCCTGTTTAGATAGTATGCAATGTTACCTAATTAGCATATAAAAATGGCCGCTAATTAGTAGTTATATTCATTAATTACCATGAGCATTCTTTATATTAGCTTTAAACCCTGGTAAGTTGTATCTTGTATTCTGCGGAATTGTGCAACGCATGATATGTGTTATATCCTGTTTAGATAGAATGCAATGTTACCTAATTAGCGTATAAAAATGGCCACTAATTAGTAGTTATATTAATTAATTTCTGTGTTTACGATCACGACACTCAAAGTTGCATATCTTCGCTTCTAATTGACATACATGCAACATCTTGGTACCATTAGATTCGGTTTCTCAAGGCCTATCTTTCGGTGGTGGTCCCATTAGTAAATACTCAAATTTAAAATCTGATGGTTCATGCTAAAATAGATATCTTTATATAATGAGAGGAGGAGCGGCTGGCCGAGAGGCTAGAATGCCGGACTCTCATTCGGGAGGCCTGGGTTCGATCCCTCGGTAAGGTGTCAGATTTTTTTCTGTCGGGGGCAAAAAGAAAATCCTAACCTGCACAGTTCGCGGCGACTGCACTAGCCAGGCGGACTTTATTCCTCAGGCTCAAAGACCTCTCTGCCATACACCGCAAGGTACTATATTGGCAGTAAATGACAGTTTTTATATGAGAAATTATATTTTTCTAAAAAAAGATTTCTCCTTTATGCAAACATTTAAACATTTGTCATTAATTAAAGAGATTGGCTCACAAGGTAGTAGTTCGAATTGCATGTTTCTGGGAAGGTTAACCCGGTCAACAAATGCCCGCAGAAGTCGGATGTGTCGGCCTAACAGCGCAAGAACGCAGCTCTGCTGTAAACGGGCACAACGCAATCACATACGAAAAAAAACTCCGGATGAACGCAGAAGAAGAAGAAGAAGATTAAGAATTGCACGTTTTAAAAAGTGAAACGCATGCCGACATTTTGGATTTCCAAAGGCAAAGTCAAAGAGGGATTTAATATGTCGGCAAAAATATGTCTTTCCCTGGATCATTTGTCGCCACAATGGTTTGGACTTTTCCTAACACATCAGGTACAGAACAACTGTCCACAACCAGCAGGCGGGCAATGTATCCTGTACTTTAGGATATCCTCTCGAACGCAGATAGATGGGATCTGAGATCATCAGCAGTCCTTGCCATGATAGTCAGTCAAATTCTAAATAAATTTACGTAAAATTAATATTTAATAATTACATGCAATCATATAATAATAAAAGATGATATCTTTATATAATGAGAAAGTACATATATTTTTATTAAAAGGATTTATTTATTTTTCCAATCGCAAAGAGAATTTAATCACGTCCGCAAAAATAATTATTAATTCATTAATTTTTTTCTACCAGAAGGTCCCCATATATTTAAATGAAACTTTCCAAATTTATCTTTGCATGCACAATTCAAAAATGCAACTAAAATTAACAAATATCTATGCCTTGTACTAAAAATAATTTCTATTGCGTGCCGACAGTGTGGATTTACAATCACAAAGAGGAATTTATCATGTCCGCAAACAAAACGAATTTTCGGAATTTTTTTCTACCAGAGGGACCCAATATTTTTAAATGAAACTTTCCAAATTTATGTATCTTTGCATGCACAATTCGAAAATGCAACTAAAATTAACGAATATCTATGCCTTGTACTAAAAAAAATGTTTATTGCGTGCCGACAATGTGGATTTACAATCACAAAGAGGAATTTATCATGCCCGCGAAACGAATTTTTTTCTACCAGAGGGACCCAATATTTTTAAATGAAACTTTCCAACTTTATGTATCTTTGCATGCAGAATTCGAAAATGCAGCTAAATTTAACGAATATCTATGCCTTGTACTAAAATTATAATAATTATTTATGGTATGCCAAATAGTGAAATTATCTCAAAGACAATTTCAAATCTAACCACCGGCTATTTGCGCAATGATTAGACTGGCCATTTTACCGGAAGCGGAGATGGTAATTCGTTATTGGCACGAGTGATTTAAATATATCCAGTGAGATATACAAAGTGTATGTTAATAGTCAATGATGTAGACACGACGACACCCTTCTGCGCAAGTGCGGAAAAAATGACTTCCGGTTAAAGTATGCGTCAGTACTGATGGATCACGCTACTAGTATAAAAGTAAGTGAAAGTCGAGATCAGTATCAGCGATCCAATCCATCCAAGTCTATCCATTTTTATTAATAACATAAAATTAAAATTTGCAAAAAATAGAACGTTGTGACACGGTCTTCATCAACAAACAGCATTAAATAACACAACACACACAAACGGAAGTAACTGCATTATGGAGGACTCAGATGTTCCGTCACAATTGTTATCCCTGATGTTACTTAAGCTTGTCTTCGCTGTTACCATGTGCATGTCCACTCTCAAGCGTCAAGCCCTCCCTCCCTCGGAGAGGTGAGCCCATGCAGCTTGTGCTTGCCCCTTAGCACAAGTGGTTGTGGGGAGCCAGCTTCATCCCCCACCACGGCCTCTGTCATCTTCACAAGTCTCCGTTGCAGTGTTCCTTCACCGTGCCCCGTTCACGGCGCCACACTCTACTAGGAAGCCGGTTCTTCATTTCCGTTTTTGACCCACCTCTTGGTCTCTGCCGCTGACTGAGTGTGACCTACAGCCGATTATCGCACTGTTATGGAGGTTGGACTTCGGCCAACATTTACAATTTACATGATTTGACTGCAATCAGACTCATCACTCACGTTCGGAGGAAAGGCTAAAGAGCTGACACGAGACGTTGTAAAGTTTGTGGTCTTGGCTGAGAGATTATTGGTACTGCATTTACCACTTCTAACCATACTAGTTTCGAGACTCATTCCACTCTAAATTCTGACTATTCCATAGCCAGGACGAGGCCTTTTCGGCTGCCTCACACAGTTGTTTCTCTGCAAAAGCTCTTGCTTGTCCTTTCATGCCCATTCATTTCAGCACATCAAACACGAGTGGGAGACAAAACCTCTTGCACCTACCTCGACAACGAACAGCCTAAGACTTGCGACCGTGTCATTGTACTTGTTTAATTTATACAGATGTAGCTCCTCCATATTTGATTCTTACAGGACAGTCAGCTCAATCAGTGTTAGCTGCTTAGCTGACGAGGAGCTAAGTACTATGTAAGGTCGTGTGACCTTCGGATCACCTCAGGGTACTTGCCACGGCCCTTTAGGTCTACGGTCAGTTCACAGTCCCTCACGCCATCAAAAATGGTAGCAAGCGGCAGGTCATCAGCATTGCCTTCTTTGCACCCTTCTCGGATGAAGAAAATCTCCATCGGCCTTGGCCTGTACCCCTCTCTGTTCGCCTTCATTCTTGCTACATTCACTTTGGCGTCCAACTCAGTAAGGACTTTGTTATGTCGCCACGTAAACTGGCCTTGGGTCAGGGCGACCTTACACTGAACAGCATGTGTTCCACTGTCTAGACTATTTGGACTTTCGTACAGAGGGGACAGAACGGGTCGGTGGTTTTCCCTCACTTAACCAAGTTGGCAGCTGATGGAAGGACATCATAGAGGGATCGGACGACGAAACTTAGACGCAGTGGTGCCATGCGCCAGATCTCATTCCAGGTATAAGATCTCTGCACTACAGCTTCCCATGATATACACTGTGTCTGCTGTGCCTGTTGGGCAGCCTTGCGGACTTTTTCGTCATCTTCCCCCTTTCGGATCTCCTTAACCACCAGGTCCCTGCATTCCTTGGTCGTCACCTTGGACCACATCGGATCATTGCCTTGAAAGCCGAACCCTTTCCTGTCATGTTGGGTGAAGCCCATGACCTCCTTCAGCTGGAGTGTTGCCTGGGCTTTTGATCGCGCTGACGACCTTCCACTTCCTTCCCGTTTTCAAGGCGGGAACCGAGGCACTAACCGTTATATCATGAGACTCGCGCAGCATCATCACAAGTCTGGTTTTTCCGGCTCTAAACTCTTCCAAGAGGGACGGAAATGGGAGGACGAGCTTACTCTGCAATACAATGCGACAGTCGTGAGGCATGTTGGTACTCCAAGCCACTTTCGCATGTACCTGCTTAACTTACTCTCCATGGTGCTCACTGTGTACGTGCCAATATCATATATCAGCAGCGGCCACAGGAGTTTTGGAATAAGCTCGTGATAAGCCTTGAGTGCATGCCACAACAACTGTTGTGGCACTGACCCATAGGCATTCGCCAGGTCCAACCATATCACATGGAGTTCCTCCTTCTTCGCCTCGCTCTCTGGATAGCATCCCAGATCATGGTACTGTGTTTGAGTCAACCAGGGACCCCAGTTAGCGCCCCCCCCCCCCCCCCTTCCCCCCAGCCTTTTTGAACTGCTGTCTCTGTGTACTTGTTCCCCATCAAGTACTTTGTGATTCGACTGGCCATGATCGAGAAGAATATTTTCCCCTCAACGTTCAAGAGAGAGATCGGCCTGAACTGGGCAATGCCAGTTGAGTTTTGCTCTTTGGGAATGTAGATTCTGTTGGCTGTCTTCCACTCCGTGCTGACATGCTTCTGCTTCCACGCGGATCTCAGTATCCGGTGTAGCTTCATAAGGACTTTCGGGCATCTTTTATAGACTGTAAGGCACACCGTTGGGCCCCGGTGCTGACTTACCTCTCGCTTTCTTCACTACCGCAATCACCTCGCTCCACATTGGAAGCCTGGCATTGAACTCCAATGTTGGTTCTGCTAGGCATTTGAGCCCTTCGATCTCTCTGAGTGGGACGCTCCGTTGGGAATCGGAATACGCCGTCACGAGGTGGTTCTCCAACTCCTTTTTGCTGACATCAAGAATGCCGGATCGCGGCTCCTCTAACAAGTCCCGTGCAAACTTGTATGGTTCCTGAAAGAACCACTCATGTTCCTTCCGGGTTTTCCGCTTGTTCCTGCAGAATCTTTCCGCTTGGGACAGGGCATTGTGACTGGCTTGCAGATGTTGCCACACCTGGCACAAGCCCTCTTTCTCATGGTCCGCTGCTGATTTCCATCGTTTCCAAGCATCATTCTTCTGTTTCCTAACTTCTTCCAGCAGTCTCCGCCACCTTGTCTTCTGCGGCATAGCTGCTTCCCTTCTCTCGCTGCAATCAAACTGTATCAGCAAGTGGAGGTAGACAATCTCACTGAACTTTATCAATTTTTCTTCAAGGGATATGTGTTTTAGCTCTTCTTCTAAAACACGGGACAGAGGGTCGTCTAATAGTACCCACTCTTCCTTCCTGGTGGCATTAGGGAACTTGATCTTCACCCTGAGACTTTTGGAAGGTTGCTCAGGCACGTCACAGGTGACTTCGACTTGAGTCTTATCAGCTGCAGAACACTGGGGTTCTCCCTGACTGACATCCTCTTGCGTCTTATCCTGTTCCCAGGAGAACTGCCATGCCTCCTGTGATGCACTCTTGCACTTCTTACGTCCAGCGTGAATTCTCATTCCCCGGAAGGTTGGGAAGATTCTACCACAAATGCGTGGATAGCCCGGTTGTTGGGCTAAAATCATGGTCGATGGGATGATCGATGTCGTCGCCAATGGATCCTTCATGCCCCCCCCGCTTTCGCAGGATCCTGGGGGAACCTTTCTTTACTAGATAACGAGATTTACTTATTATACAGTACTAGGGGTTATCAGACTGGTCCGCTGTCGGCCCCACCGTTTCACCGGTGGAGCCAGTTTTACTGTAGCAGCCACAGCAGCATTCCGTCTATACGGAAATTTCTGGTGGACTAGCCACAGGTTAATCGTAAAAACTCAGCTGCGGAGCGAATATAAGCGGATAATCATTAATGGATAGTGTAAAAATGAAACCTATTGGCATTTTTGCCAATCCAATAATATTGGTACCCAAGCTAATCTTTATGTCAATAGGTTCAGTTGATGTGATATATTATAACTCTCTCCAGAGTTGTCCTGCAGATACTCAAATCTCCATTGTTATATTGTAACAGTGGCATATGCGTAAAACTGCGTGCTCTATTTTCTAAACCATGTTTTCACTTCACATTCAACTTTGGCATCATTCGCGAAATGTCTCCCGCCAAGATTGATTGATTTAGGAACCGAAATCACAGCATTCGGGGCATTCCCATAAGTGCTCCAGCAGCCAGCGAAGAGTTCAAACACCAATAGTACCAGTAGCAATCTGATTATATGTCCGTCTCGCCTTTCCTCTGAGCGTCGAGCGTCAGCCAGATCCCCTCGTCACTCCTCGCTGTCTCATTCTTGCCAGTCCATGGTGATCCATTTGCTGCTCTGAGGTGTACACGTGCTCCCACAAGGCAGCAACCACATCTGCCTTGTCATGCATCAATACTCCACCAAGTTTTGCAGAGTCAGCTAATGTGTCCGCCTGTTCATTCCGCAGCACACCGGCATGCTACCGGAGAAAAGATCCAGGCAATGCTTGCCACCCGTGACTTCCGAAGTGAAGCAAGCCACTCTGCCCGAAGCTTGTCTTCACCTTCCTCAGCATGCTTTCTGAGTCTGTTACAATCACGGTGGGTGGCCAAGGTGGGTTTTCAGTGAACTTAGCCCCTAGCAATTTCCAATAAAGTGGTGCATAGTTGGGTAGAAAAAGTTACGAGGGCAAGTCAATAAGTAAGTTACACAGTTCTGTGGGATGGCAGGTAAATGAAAACAGGGCACGCAGATTTATGCAGTCGGTTTGGGGGAACTGATAAAACTATGGGATAGGTGCATCAATGATGGTGTAAATTATGTTGAGAAATAAAGGGACACTGTATGTATACAAATAGACAGATTTCAATTTATCATATTTAGTTATTTTTCTACAACCATTTGTGACTTACTTATTAACTTACCCTCGTAGAAATACTATCTTCATTGCAACACCATCAGTTACCAGCACTGATAATATGCATCAAAGAAAATCTGATACGAGAGCAAAAGAAAATGGATTGACGATGTCAAAGACATTGTACAATCACATGGAATGATAGTATCCAGTGCCACCCATCAGGCACTGGAACGTCAAATGTTCCTTCCCGCAAAGCTTGACGGAAAAAGTGGAAGATGATAAATAATCTTCAATATTAGGTTTTCATTGTCGTCTCAAACACGTCATTTTATGCAGATCATTATCATGTTGAAATTACAAGCTACAAACAACCCTTGAATTGGCTGGCTTTTCACCTTTGTTCTTTTCTGTATCGCTTCATGGTACATTATCAGGCAAAGTTGGCCTCCTTAAGAAGAAATCTGTAAGAGTACATTTTTATTTACTTGCACCGGTCAATTTACGCTGATTTGTTCTTTTTATTTGCTAGAATTTAAGTAAGAGTAACAGCACGGCGCAAACATTTTTAAAATGATCATGTTTATATAAGGAGTTTGTGAACCCTTTTAAAAACCTAATTTTCTCGTTAAACTTTGCAACAAGACATCCACACCAATCACAACTGATTATATTTGTGAATATGGCTAAGTAGTAAAAACATAAAGTCAACCGCCCTTTTACACGCCTGCACATTGCATTGGGCATATCTTGCTGTAGCCATATTTGTGTGATGATGTCAGTATCGTGCCGGCCACCTGTACTTCCCAGGACATTTCCTGGTACCCATGTTAGGCTGGGTCCACCTGAGAGCCTGTGTTAATTTGTATTTTAACATCCTGACCTCAATGGAAATTTGAACATGGCCACCGAACCAGCAGGCATGCACACTTTTTTTTTAGCATATCCTTTACAGGACTTAGCTGTCAACACCAGCATCTTTCAGCTGTATGTTGATCTCTTGGCAAGATTACGCTCAGCACACTAGCCAATGTATTAAAGCGTTTACCAAAAAAACAGTTTAAGAAATTGACATTTATTTTTTTTATCATTCCAGTTGCTCTGCAGTTAAATGTTTAGAAAGATATTCTACGATACATTTGCAAGAGCACGACAATATCAAAGAATTCAAGGAATATGTCGGGTCCATAACTCAAATAATTTGTCCAAATCTTTGGGATTGCTGCGTGGGGTTCCTAATTTGAGGCCATCTCTAATAAATCTGTCACACCAGTGCCAATCAGCTACACTGTTCTGTACCAGTGGGACGCTACAGCCAATTCAAGCCAACATGGAAGATGAAACAAGTGTCAACGAAGTCAGCGAGGGTCAGGCTAAGGTGGTGCTACCTTCATCTGTTTTTTACAATCCTGTGCAAGAATACAATCGAGATTTGACAATAGCTATCATATCTGAAGTGTCTGCTGAAAGCTTCCAGAGAAACAGTAGCAAAGCTGCATGCAGTGAAGAATCAGGGCACATCACTCTACCCGAAGCTGGAAAGAGTTATGCAAATGGTATTTCTATTTTTGAGGGTCTTGCGGCTTCAGGACTGAGGTCAGTTAGATTTGGACTAGAAATACCAGGAGTCAAAGAAGTCATTGCTAATGACTTTGATAAAGCTGCTGTTACTTTTATTGAAAGAAATATAGAGAAAAATAACATTGGTCATATAGTAAAAGCCAAACATGGTGATGCAGCCATGGTAATGTATGAACATAGGCAGGAAAATGACCAGTTTGATGTCATTGACTTAGATCCTTATGGCAGTCCCACCATTTTTCTGGATGCAGCAGTTCAAGCTGTGAAAGATGGAGGTCTGCTGTGTGTGACATGCACTGATGCTGCTGTTTTGTGTGGCAATGCTCCAGAAAAATGCAGTGCTAATTATGGAGCAATGCCCCTGCGATCTAAATTTTGTCATGAGATGGCAGTAAGAATTATACTTCAATCTATAGACTCCCATGCAAACCGCTATTCAAGATACATTGTACCATTAGTTTCACTTAGTGTCGACTTTTACTTTCGAGTATTTGTGCGGGTGCATGTAGGACAGAAGCAGGTTAAGCACTCAATAGCAAAGAAATCTATGGTATTTGAATGTGTGGGCTGTGGAACACACACGATGCAACCATTGGCTGAAGTCGTACCAACTAAGGGAGAGGGTAACTTCAAATTTTTGCCAGGCAGTGGGCCTGTGGTTTCACAGACATGCCAGCATTGTCATCACCATCATCGTATGGGCGGGCCCATTTGGTCTGCTCCAATACATGATAATGATTTTGTTGCACGAGTAATAGCTAGAGTGCAGGAGGGAAGTCACTCTTTTCATACAGCAGATCGCATTATTGGCATGCTGAATGTGGCTCTTGAAGAGCTTCCAGATGTGCCTCTGTATTACGTGTTGGACTCTGTGTGTGGTGTGCTGCACTGCTCACCTCCAAGGATGAAAGTCTTCAGGTATGTCCACTGTTGGTGAAAGTATTACACATTCACAAAATAGGTCTTCTTCAACCACATCATACTATTTTCATGCATATTTCACAGTACATTCTTTTATTGGTTCAAGCTAGCCGTCTTTGCACATACTGAAATGTAAAAGTCTTGCGATGCCTGAAAATAACCTGCCTAAACATTTGTCAGTTTAACAAATACTGGTAACAAAATACATTTGAGAGACATTGTTATACAAATAAAGGCACTGCCATGGAAGTAACTGCTGTATGGGTGTCATGTCATAGACCCTGTACAAAATCATGCCAAAAGAAGATATAGTGACCTGCTTTCTTCCTCATAGCCATTTCTCTTATCAAAGACGTATGGTACTCACTGTAATAAGAAGTTGATTCTAGAACTGTTTGCGATCAGGACATCTATTCTCAGCTCTGTTTCTTTGTGCACTCTTAACACTATAATCCTTGTGTATATCACTGCTATAAAAGAATGAACTCAACACATTAACCAAAGCTTGTAACAATAATATCAATAAAAGTAGTTTTATTCTGCCATTTTCCTCTTGCATTATCAATGTTTGCCACAATTTCCACTGAATCAGCGCTGTGATAATTTATTATTGTCAACGTCTTCGCTTCACTCACAGGCACTCAGCTTCTTCATACGCACTCAAAGAAATCGTATGGTAACTTTCCATCATTTATTTCCAGGCGAACCTGATATCATCACAAGAAATACAGGCGGCAATTCTCATACGAACATACATATGCCGCTTCCCATAATCTATAGCACATGATAGTCTCACACTTCACTACTCGTTCTACTCAAACTAGTACTCTCGCAATCATTAAACATTTGCTCAAAAGAAACACATCCTCTCTGAAACTGTCCCCAAGTCCCGTCTGAAGATTCTCAGCTCAACCGCTGGGCTAGTTGCACTAGACCCCGTGCTGTTGTGTGAGTCATGTGCTATCTCAACAGTCACGTTGTACTACAAACTGTTCAGGGCAGTGTCCCGTGAATGGTGGTCCCCTTGAATCACCCCATCTGGTCCTACCGTTACTCTGTCTAATACACGATCGTGTCTCTTACCACGTCCTGTCTTCATTTCATCTACTGTCCTGTAGATGTCCTGTCTCCTAACCCTCTGGTGTCCTGACTTATGTCCTGTCTCATGACCCTCCGGTGTCCTGACTTATGTCCTGTCTCTTCTCTACCGGTTATACTCTCAATATTCTTATCTATAACCTCTATGCCCTTATCTTAGTTGTCCTAACTCTATTCTGTCTCTTGTCCTCTATATGTCCTGTAGTTACCCCTCAACACTCTAACATTTAACAATATGTGTGTGTTTTTTTATGCACGGAATTTGTAATTTTGGGAAATGTAATGTTTAAAAATTTTAAATTGGGCATAAATGCAGTCTAAAATTCATTTATAATTTGACGTTTTAAAGGTTTTACATATTTATATATCATTGACATTTCAAACATTGTAGAATTGTTTTCAGTACTTTGTAAAAAAATATTTAGCAGTAGTCAGGAAATAATTGTTCCATAAATCCTTTACAGATCAGCACTACTGAATGCTGGATATCGAGTATCACTGTCCCATGCTGCTAAAAATTCTTACAAAAACTGATGCTCCAATGGGCATTGTTTGGGCAAGTATTTTGTATATATTAAATTCCATACTTTGTTTTCTTTGCAGATGTTGTCAGTTTGGGGTATTGAATAGTGCGGTTTTGTTTGTTGTTAGAACCAGTGTCGTTGAACCACAAGCAATACCTTAGATGCTCTATCCATCCATCATGTGCCATGCCGATAAGCATGGGCAGTCATGTTCTGCCATCTCACTTGATGACCAGAGTCGTGGATCAGCTCTGTGTTCCTGTCTCGACCATGCCACATGGCCAAGCCATCCAGGTATTTACTTCTCGATCTTCCCCTTGTTCTCTTCCCTTCGATCTTGTCAGTTGTCACCAAGTTCTCCAATTCATTTCTTCTCATAACATGCCCAAAAAATGTTCACTGTCTACGTCTAATGTCTCTAATCAGTTTATGATCTTCATTTGTTTCTTGAAGGACTTGTTCATTAGTTTTTGTCTGTCCATGGTATTCTTTGCATTTTCCTCAGAAACCACATTTTCACAGCCATCAGCTGTTTTTCAACTTGTCTGCTTATTGTCCACGCTTCACATCCATACAAAAGTACAGGTTCTATGTGCTCTATCACTATCATCAAATATCTTGCCTCCCACATCACACTAGCTATATACTCGCATGTATGTACCCATCATACTTTTTTTTTTATTACCACATTTGATAACACATGAAGTCTTTGACATGTTTTTACATCATTGTCGTGCCATTGTTCAAGGCTTGGTAACTTCTTAAGAATAACATGTCACCAATATACGTCACCCCCTTCATTGTTCTGACTACAGTTTTCAATACATACGTTAGAACTCTTACTGGTAATGGTAACCATTTAAGTAGTCGTTTAAGTTTATAGATCCTGGAAGATTCTGTGTTTTTGTAATTTGATACTCATAGATATATTGATGTAATTTCCTCGGTTTTTTTTTTCCATCTTATTTTTATGGGTCTCATAACTTGTATATATGTTCAGAAGAATTTAGAAACTATACTATAGAGAGATTAAATAAGTTTAGAACATGTATTTCACTACAGGATGTCATGCGTGCCTGGGTGAAGGACAATCCTATAAACACAAAGCGTCTGACTGAAGGCTCTGTTGTGAAGACTATTCTGGATCAGCCACAGACTTGTGAGGTGTCTTTCCAAGAGCATGCTGATGCCAACCCTCAGTCCAGGGAGAAGGGACTGCTACGATGGCAGACCAATCCCGAACCCTTCTGGGGTCCTAAGGCAAAGGCGAAACGCAAGAACAAAGTAGACCTTGTAGCAAAGCAAGCATCTAATCAGGGCAAGACAAAACGGGCCAAGGTATGTATGCAGCAGACTTTTACTGTATTTTTGTAACAAGACCAGACTGGGTTACATGACATTTATCTAGTTTGGCAGTCAGATATTATTAACATGAATTAATTTTATACCATTGCATATTTCCTTGCAAATATTGAAGTGTTGGTTTGAAATCCTTTGTAGGGTTGAGTTTTAACCTGTATGTCCAGTAAAAAGGGCTGGCGTCTATTAGGGTGATTTTGGTATAGAGACTGTCCTCCCGTGCCAGTACTGATCTACCGTCTACACTAGATTTTGGTATAGAGACTGCCCTCCCATGCCAGTACTGATCTACCGTCTACACTAGATTATGGTATAGAGACTGTCCTCCCGTGCCAGTACTGATCTACCGTCTACACTAGATTTTGGTATAGAGACTGGCCTCCCGTGCCAGTATTGATCTAGTCTACACTAGATTTTGGTATAGAGACTGTCCTCCCGTGCCAGTACTGATCTACCGTCTACACTAGATTTTGGTATAGAGACTGGCCTCCCGTGCCAGTACTGATCTACCGTCTACACTAGATTTTGGTATAGAGACTGTCCTTCCGTGCCAGTATTGATCTGTCTACACTAGATTTTGGTATAGAGACTGTCCTCCCGTGCCAGTATTGATCTACTGTCTAATACACAGGGGCTGTTGCAGAGCTCCGAAACCAGCAGCAAGTTCTAGACTGGTACTTAACCTTCACATCTGTAGAGACCCTTGGAATGTCAGCCAGACGGGATCCAATCTCAGATTAGCAGGGCCACATAGAGATGCTTCAAGGCCTTGGTCTGTGTGTGACCTGGTCTTGTGATCCATATTGGTGGTGTGGTGAAGGAGTTCACAAAGTATTTAGTGAATGAGTCATGAAGTATTTAGCGAAGGAGTTTGTGAAGTATTTAGCGAAGGAGTTCGTGAAGTATTTAGCGAAGGAATTCAGGAAGTATTTAGTGAAGGAATTCAGGAAGTATTTAGTGAAGGAATTCAGGAAGTATTTAGCGAAGGAATTCAGGAAGTGTTTAGCGAAGGAATTCAGGAAGTATTTAGTGAAGGAGTTCATGAAGTATTTAGTGAAGGAGTTCATGAAGTATTATTGGTGTTATGACAGTGCCCCTATTTCTCTATCTTCTAAATTTCTTATATATTCACTGTATGGGGGAAATAAGATCTGGAGACATTACACATCCCTTTCACACACCTCTCTTAATGTGCTTCATTATCAATCTTTATGGCAGCTTATTATTTCCTGTAAATATTTTTTACAAGTCGGTGTCATTTCAAGGTCTTTCCCATCAATTTGTAGATCTGCAAGCATCTTTATCGTGTCAACATGTCTTAATCAAAAGCTTTTTGTGTAGTCAATGAAACAAAGATGTAGGTCTTTGTTTACTTCAATTGAACACTTCATTAATATTCTCATCAAATACACAGCATTTACTGTACACTTGCCTCCTACAAACCCACATTGTCCTTCCCCTATTTCAGGTTGTATTTTCTTCCTATTTGCATGATTTTTCTTAGCAAAATGAGGTTAACTTTTAATTTTAATTTTTTTTTTTAGCTAAGAAGATTAATTTCATGGACATATATTTTATTGTTTTAAAATGTTTCTGATTAGTATTTAAATACCTCTAATGTGTTACAATTATTGAGCTATTGTAAACTTTTCATATTTATCTCACGAATACCTCTAGTGTAGGAGTGCATGTTCACCTGCTGAAACAGTTGTTTACCTCTTGTGTGTTTTGTTTGTCATCTTCAGGTGGATGACGTTTCTGAAGGCAGCAACGGTGAAAAAGCCAAGAACATAAGTGCCGAGGAATTGCACAATTCTTGTAGCTGACCCTTTTAGTCAATGTTTACACCGACTTAAAAGAGTGTGTTAGCTATACCGTTATCTAGCCAGTGCTATGAGACAGCTTTGTGGAATCAAAACAAATGGGGGAAAAAAGCAAGTCTTATACCCAAATTGTGACCAGATAATTACCATATGAGTGTGATTAAGGCAGTAAAGAAAAAGATAGCAAAAAAGATATCACAAGTTTGACAATATTAAGTTTAAAATTTCAGATATCTACTTTTTAAAACTACAAATGAAATGGGGTTAACTGCGGTAAAGCTGAGAATGCAAGGCATAATAAAATAAATTACAAAGTGTTGGCAGTCAGCTGTATAAGAACAGTTAGAAACGAAGGGTGTTATGGCGGCAAGCCTTCATCAGAAAATAAAAACTGACAATGTTAGTATAACCCAGCTAGGCAGTGCAGCCTTGGGTTTTACCGCTGGTGATGGAAGCTAGAGGCAAGCACTTGGTGCTGGGCTATAAAAGGCTAAATACAACACATAGCTGGCCCTTTTCCTCGTCACCACCAGAGGTGAACATAAGCACCTAGGTCTGGCACCAGATTATTTATGATTGAAAGTCTGTTGAGCTTTTGTTGTGAGCTGCCCCGGTGGAAGAGCCGTTTGAGCACTGCTTTAGTATAGACTTAGTGTCTAGTTAACAGTGGGTTTTCAGTTTTTCCATTTTCTTTGCCGTATAGAATTTTCGGCATACTTTTAGATTTACTGTGATGTTCTGTGTTGATTTGTATGCATCTCTTTTGCTGGGTTTTGGCTGCGTAGTATTTCTATCTAGATGTTAATTTTGCTGTAGATTTTGTTTTACCGTGGTTGGTTATAGGTTTCTATAGACTTAATTTTCTTATGCACAATGTTTGATATAGTTTACTTTCCCGTAGTCTTTTCTGAAGAGCTAGAAACTTACACTTTTCTCCATCATAGGGGTGCAGAGGTAGGATTGGGCTATTTTTAATGCTTCATTTTAGTGTGACATTGGATAAAGTTATTTGCTTCCAGGGTATTAATATAACTTTGCTGTTTTATAACTGGCTGAACCACTGAGTTATTGTCCATGATGATTCAGGCTGGTTGTCAAAAATTGTTGGGCTGAGTTTTTGTGTGGTTGTCTTTCGTGCTTGTGTTGTACTTCAGTGTTTGTCTTTAAAGGATTGTTTAACAGAAATAAAGATTAATTAGTGTTGCTTCTAGTTTGTTAGTCTAACTTGTGTAAGTTTAGTATGTGCACTCACTGTTGTCATTGCTGCATCCACTGCCTGAGTTGGGAAGGGACCATTTCTGACCTCTAGTCAGGACCCTCTCCTTTCCTCTTACTTTTCCTGTTCTTTAAAGTTTACTCGCTGACCCGTACACAGTCATAACTGCTTTTCTCTTACATCATCAACATAACTGGTCAGCCAAACAATAATCTTCAGAAAATGGCAAAGAAACAGAGAAAGAGGAATGGGTATTTCCCTAAACAAAAGCTGTTGTTTGTTTATTTTATTGTGATTTTATAACCAGAATTCTCCTGTGCACATGTAATAGTGCAGTTGTGATAAAATTCAAGATGCAGGAATCTGTTGGGAAAGTCGTGATGACCATCTTTTGCGATATCAAGGGCCTTACATTGGTGCATATCCAGGAAAATGGTGAAACTGACCTGTGCACAGTACAGTGACATGCTAGTGAACAAACAAAGAGAACACTAAATCACATAATACATTTTTCATAATAAAAATCTGATAGAACACTCAGAATAAAACTGGAGAATAACATACATTAGAATAAAAGTAAGAGAAATAATTGTATTTTTTATTTTTAACTCCTGTATTTGTTAATAAAAACTGATACAAACATTGGTTTGTCCTATACACTAGACATCTTGATACAGTATAATTTCAACATCTGGCCATACGATTGTAATCTTCAGAGGTTTAGTTTTCCACCATTAACTGCCCTCATTCACACAACATTTAAGAGCAGCACTCCATGAACTGTCAGCGAGCCAGAAGGATGTATACTTTGGATTCCATCTTGTTGCAACATACCTGGCAATGAAGAGACTAACAAATCGGCCAAAGAATCAAATAAGGTGGACACTACCCCAGATTGGTACAGACCACTTATGATTAGGCCAAGACATTTATAGGATGCAAAACCGAGTAGGGAATCTGAGCATCCAGGCCATCAGAAACATGCATTTAATAGTGGCACTGAATTGAAAAAGTGGCAATCTTTAATCTCAGCACAGAACATAACAGACTATAAATGTTACTGTTCAACAAGCTCAGTACAGGAACCACTGATCAATTGTTAACCTGACCACTGCGTGCGTAGAAAAAAAAATGCTTTTGATATACACCAGTTGCAATCAAGAATAAACTATGAATGTGTCAACCTCAAAGTTGATTGATGCTTTCGTTAAATGTATTCAGGTCGACGTCTGAAGATGTACAAAGAAATCATGTATACAACAGTGTGAATGTCTAATATTCAGGATTAGGGTTACTAAACTATTCCACAATGGTTCACAAATGAAAGGAAAGTTTGGCTGTTTCTCTGCAAGCCTTGTAGCCATGATTGATGATTACCAATATTGATATATTGTATCACTGTCATTCAGCTGAAAGACATTGATTCTGATAAATAGAAGAGACTCAGATGTGATATAAAAATAATACACCCTGATTGTGATAAATAACTGTTAAGGGGATAAGACTTTGACAAGGTCCATTTATATGCAGAGGACAACACTTATACATGACAACATTAAAAAAAAACAGATATCAAAGAATCTGTTTCTGGATTCTGCCATTGGGGTATGAAGTGTTCGGCCATCACTTATTCTGCCGTTGGGGTTTGAAGTGTTCGGTCATCACTTATTCTGCCGTTGGGGTATGAAGTGTTTGGCCATCACTCATTCAGGTCAAAGCACGAGTGACCACTTCCATTCCTCACCACCTTTACTGCCCTGAAAATTATCTAGTGCTCGATTTACAAGGCTGCAGATTGAACCCAGACCATAGTGTTGGTAAGCAAGTGCTCTGACCCCTTGCGGCCGTGGCTACCATCATACAGGTGCAGTATTACCTATAGCTGATCAATGACTCATTTACTGACAGTTCACTTAATATACCTTATTCAGTTACAATCTACTTCTCACATATGCACACTTTTCATGCTTATGTACTCACACTTCACAGTGGAACAGTTGATCTTCTTTCACACTACTGCATAGATCACAAGTTAGGCACCCGTAAATAGATTTGTCTTAGTGCATGCAGGCAGCATTCACTTGCAAACACCATTCAAGCATGCTCTTGCTTCCCTTCATGATTGTTAGCAGACAATTCACATGTTAACCCTTCATCCTAACTCACTTGCTTGGGCTACTAGGGTAATGATTGGCACATATACAATAGTTAGATTGACAAGTACCATCGTCATTTGTTCAGAAATATTCACCTAGTAACCTCTGAAGATATTCAGATACCAAGGGATAATCAGTACGGTCTCTGTGAGTCTGTTTCCCTGTTTACAGAACATGATCAAGGGGCCGGATAGCTAATAATTTCAGGTTCTCCTCTGAGAGATCTGGGTTCAAATCCTCGGTAAGGTGTAGATTTTTTCTGTTGGGGGCAAAAAGAAAATCTAACCTGCACAGTGTGTAGTAACTGCACTAGCCAGGCGGCCTTAATTCCTCAGGCTCAAGACCCCCACGCTCTACAGCGCAATGCAGTATATGACAGTTTTTTCACAGAACATGATCATGGTGCATTTCTTATATAGGGTTATTACATCATATCACAGCTGCACCTGATTTGACAGCAAACTGCGGTTTTTTTACAAAATGTTATGGGTGCAGGTCATTCAGAAAGCAGTGGCAAACTACTGAACGTAAACTTGCCATGACATCACCAACAGCAAAAAATGCTGTACTAACTTTGACATCATATTATACACTAACTTTTGCAACTCACAGGGTTATTTACATTTTTTGGCTGCCAAAATGTATATGGGCAGTGAATTGTTTTGCAATTCAATCATGTTTGCTAATCAATGGAGCTCTAGTCCCTCACCCATTGGCTACAATCTGTTATGTTCAAAATTTAAGAATTCAAATGGTATGATCTTAAATTCTGTAAGTACAGTAGTAAAGAGCCCTTTCCTTTCCCAGACCTTTCGTGCATTGCTTCTATGGGCTCGCACTTGTGTAGTCCAATCAGCACTCTATGGTTGATGTCTATACCACATTGCCAACTTTACTTCCCTGACCTTGACATGTATTGCTTCTATGGGCTCATACTTGTGTAGTCCAGTCAACACTCCATGGCTGATGCCTATGCCAATAGATGTATTGCTTCTATGGGCTCATACTTGTGTAGTCCAGTCAACACTCCATGGCTGATGCCTATGCCAATAGATGCATTGCTTCTATGGGCTCATACTTGTGTAGTCCAGTCAACACTCCATGGCTGATGCCTATGCCACACTATGCCAATAGATGCATTGCTTCTATGGGCTCATACTTGTGTAGTCCAGTCAACACTCCATGGCTGATGTCTATGCCACACTATGCCAATAGATGCATTGCTTCTATGGGCTCATACTCGTGTAGTCCAGTCAACACTCCATGGCTGATGTCTATGCCACACTATGCCAATAGATGCATTGCTTCTATGGGCTCATACTTGTGTAGTCCAGTCAACACTCCATGGCTGATGCCTATGCCACACTATGCCAATAGATGCATTGCTTCTATGGGCTCATACTTGTGTAGTCCAGTCAACACTCCATGGCTGATGTCTATGCCACACTATGCCAATAGATGCATTGCTTCTATGGGCTCATACTTGTGTAGTCCAGTCAACACTCCATGGCTGATGCCTATGCCACACTATGCCAATAGATGCATTGCTTCTATGGGCTCATACTTGTGTAGTCCAGTCAACACTCTATGGCTGATGTCTATGCCACACTGGTCAACTTTACTTCTATAGGCTCATACTTGTGTAGTCCAGTCAACACTCTATGGCTGATGTCTATGCCACACTGGTCAACTTTACTTCTATAGGCTCATACTTGTGTAGTCCAGTCAACACTCCATGACTGATGTCTATGCCACACTGGTCAATCTTTACTTCTATAGGCTCATACTTGTGTAGTCCAGTCAACACTCCATGACTGATGTGTATTGCTTCTATGGGCTCATACTTGTGTAGTCCAATTACCACTCCATGGCTGATGTCTATGCCACACTGGTCAACTCTACTTCTATAGGCTCATACTTGTGTAGTCCAGTCAACACTCTATGGCTGATGTCTATGCCACACTGGTCAACTTTACTTCTATAGGCTCATACTTGTGTAGTCCAGTCAACACTCCATGACTGATGTCTATGCCACACTGGTCAACTTTACTTCTATAGGCTCATACTTGTGTAGTCCAGTCAACACTCCATGACTGATGTGTATTGCTTCTATGGGCTCATACTTGTGTAGTCCAATTAACACTCCATGGCTGATGCCTATGCCAATAGATGCATTGCTTCTATGGGCTCATACTTGTGTAGTCCAGTCAACACTCCATGGCTGATGCCTATGCCAATAGATGCATTGCTTCTATGGGCTCATACTTGTGTAGTCCAGTCAACACTCCATGGCTGATGCCTATGCCAATAGATGCATTGCTTCTATGGGCTCATACTTGTGTAGTCCAGTCAACACTCCATGGCTGATGTCTATGCCAATAGATGCATTGCTTCTATGGGCTCATACTTGTGTAGTCCAGTCAACATTCTATGGCTTTACTTCCCTGACCTTTTCCTGGTACTCATTGTAGGCTGGGTCAACCTGAGCCCTGGTCAGATTTGTTAAGTGGGGATTTGAACACATGACCACTAGGCAGACAGACAAGTATGCTGGCCACTTCACTACTAAAATCAGTTCTAGTATTAAATATCCATGTCACATTTTAAACAGTGCTCATGATAGCCCATTGATACAGTATAATAACAAAAAGAACTCAAGAGCTTTAACCTGAAACAGCAAATGCAACATATAAAACAAAGGTGCCTGTTACTGAGTAACCTCGGAGTCCTGATCTGCTTCAGCGTTGTGTACTGTTGTTCCAAGAATGCCATCTATGTCAGCGATCGCAGCCTGCATGACAACAGAACTGTTTAACGTGGAGTCTAGGTACTTTATTGTAAATATTTAATGACAGGTGGTAACATTAACCTGTATTAAATGCACCTAATTAATGAGCTGTGGTAGCCAACTTAGAGATCTGTGCACTCCTTACACATACACACTTGAGGAATTTTATTCAAAATGGAACTGTCAGCTCAGCCTCATCAGATAGGGAATTGAATTTCCTAGGGAGTATAAGTGGGTGAGGAAGGGAGCTCATCTAATGTCATGACCTAGTCTATATGAAGTTCTATCAATTCCCACCTCTAAACAGTTTTTGTCTGCAAAGATCTTTTGCCGGTTAAAGAAGCAGCAAGACCAAGCGTTTTATTCATTACAACAGTTTCTTCATTTCTGGCACACAGTTGTGAATTAGAGGTCACCATGTTAAGAGAAAATTGTTTAAAACTGACCTGGCCTTTCAAGATGACCTATGCCCAAAATGTTAAGAGAATGCAGTACCACTATTATTTTTTAAAATTATACTTTTTTTAACAACATAAAACATGAAATTAATGTTTACAAATGACCTGACACCAGGAAACTCTAGAAATTAAAACTGGTTCCTAAAATTATCCTACTATTGTGATCAGCATATTCACTAAAAATTAGTCGCTCACTGAAAATGAAAAAAAGTTACAAAAGAATTTACTTTAAAAAACTACAATCCACAACTATATAGGTTTCTTGTTGCATGACTCTGAAAGTCATTTTTATTGTGTTTATTTGTAAATATATAGTGTTAATGATATGGTGTGGTGTCAGAATGAACTGTTCTATCACAATGGATGTTCATCCATCACAAATGATGAGGACCATTCATTCATTGCATCTTTTGATTTGATGAAGAACGAATGACTTGCTTTAGTTTGGATTATAGTGAGGAAGTGGTTGCACAACTCTGTCAACCTCACTCTCTCGTCTGCGTCCATCTGGTTCCAGTGGCGAGCATGGCTAGACGACTGGAGACAGACACAGATGCAGTGATGTTAGGCTGCCACGGCCAGTTATCCCTGTATATATTGGCTCTCAAATACAAATGGTAGCCTAGAGCCTCATGCAAACGGCCCTTCTGTCAATTCCTTTAATTTTCAGCTTTAAGACAAGGGATGTGACAAGCGACAAGCGTATGAATACTGATAGGATCAACCAGATATCAGTCAGATAGATTGACCGCCAGAAAAGACCACACACACACACATGCGGCCAATGAGATTCTGCCTACAGAAGATGTTGCTCGTCTAAGTTGCGAACAAATCTTCGGCTGAGCCTCATCAGTTCACAATGCATATGACTACTGGCAGGATCAATCGGACACAATACTGACTTACTGAAACACTTGTAAGAAAAAAAGACAGTGGGAAAATGAATCATGTGATTGACAGATAATATTCAGAAATGAATAAGAGACAAGACACACGTGGATACAAGTTATTCAAAGTGTAGAGGGGTGTAGTTGTTACCTCAACAAGTTAGGTGTGAGAGAAGACACCTGTAGGAGAATGTTTCATGCTGTCATTGAATACATTCATAACATTGATACACAACATGTATCAATAGATGCAAAGAACACTGTTGGACACAGTCTTTCCAACGAATCAAAAGTGCTAGAACTGAGCAATGACAGCAAGCAATTTGAAATAAATTGTAACAAAACAAAATAACCCCCTCCCCCCCCCCCCCCCCCCCCCTCCCCCCAATAAATGAAATGCATGTGGCTGGTACCCAATGTGACAAGAAGAGACAGGATTAGAGAGATATCATCAAGAAAGAAGTTGGGCACAATCCTGTAACTAATACTCAATGTGACAAGATTAGAGAGATGACACCAGAAAGCAAGTGGCCACAATCATGTGATACACAAGATTAGAGAGATGACACCAGAAAACAAGTGGCCACAATCATGTGCTATACAAGATTAGAGAGATGACAACAGGAATCAAGTGGCCACAATCATGTGATATACAAGATTAGAGAGATGACACCAGGAAGCAAGTGGCCACAATCATCTGATATACAAGATTAGAGAGATGACACCAGGAAGCAAGTGGCCACAATCATCTGATATACAAGATTAGAGAGATGATACCAGGAAGCAAGTGGCCACAATCATGTGATATACAAGATTAGAGAGATGACACCAGGAAGCAAGTGGCCACAATCATGTGATATATAAGATTAGAGAGATGATGCCAGGAAGCAAGTGGCCACAAGCATGTGATATACAAGATTAGAGAGATGACACCAGGAAGCAAGTGGCCACAATCATGTGACATACAAGATTAGAGAGATGCCACCAGAAAACAAGTGGCCACAATCATGTGATATACAAGATTAGAGAGATGACACCAGGAAACAAGTGGCCACAATCATGTGATATACAAGATTAGAGAGATGACACCAGGAAGCAAGTGGCCACAACCATGTGATATACAAGATTTGAGAGATGCCACCAGCAATCATGTGCTATACAAGATTAGAGAGATGACAACAGGAAGCAAGTGGCCACAATCATGTGATATACAAGATTAGAGAGATGACACCAGGAAGCAAGTGGCGACAATCATGTGATATACAAGATTAGAGAGATGACACCAGGAAGCAAGTGGCCACAATCATGTGATATACAAGATTAGAGAGATGACACCAGAAAGCAAGTGGCCACAATCATGTGATATACAAGATTAGAGAGATGACACCAGGAAGCAAGTGGCCACAATCATGTGTTATATACAAGATTAGAGAGTGACACCAGGAAGCAAGAGGCCACAATCATGTGATATACAAGATTAGAGAGATGACACCAGCAAGCAAGTGGCCACAATCATCTGATATACAAGATTAGAGAGATGACACCAGGAAGCAAGTGGCCACAATCATGTGATACACAAGATTAGAGAGATGACACCAGGAAGCAAGTGGCCACAATCATGTGATACACAAGATTAGAGAGATGACACCAGGAAGCATTTGCCACAATGAGAGCAATGGTTTTTATCACATGACAGCAAGTCAGAGGTTCAACCAACCATGTGGTATTGAATACAAAAATCCACACTGAAGGAGGGAGTATATATAGATAAGTATGCTGCATGCACAACTAGAAAACAGACACTAAGGCATTTTCTGAAAGAAGAAAACTGCATCTATGGATTTGAATGACATATCCTTGCCTTTAGCTGTGGTCTGCTGTGTGCCTGGCTATTTTGATCTGGCAGTGGCCGTGGTGTTTGTATTACTTGAGATTGTATGCCATCTCTGTGCTCAATTTGATTTGGTATTGATAGTTTACTGGACACATGTTCGAGTGGCAATTAGACCAGTGAAATCTCCTGGTCCAGTAGTTCTGAGTTTAAACCCCCCTTAAGGTGAGATGTTTATCATGACCTGATGGTTCTGGAGTCAATCCTCCTCTTAAAATAAGTGTGAGAATATGTACTGACATGGCCAGTCTGATACCGACCTCTGTTACCATTTGCCTTTACATTTGACCTTTGTTGTAGATATTTAATAGGACACAAAAGTTGTGATCAACTGATTGTATACATAGTATCTTGTATTAGGCTGTAGCAGAGTCTACTTAGATTCTGCTGAGCTTTCTTGCTATTTCTCAGTGTTCACATATTTGCTAAAATTTAAACCAGGAATGGAAGTAAACATTATTAATTGTTAATTAGTTGTATCTGTAAAAACATCACATCGTGTTTATCATGAAGCTATAACTCACCTTGAAATTCGTCACACCTTGCATGTTGGGTGAAGATATTTCCTGGTGAATAACTGATAAATTTCTCACAAATGTAGCTAGAGCACTCTGGAGGTCATGTCCAACAGTTCTGAAATAGAAAAAAATACTGTCAGCTTCACTCCGGGATCACTCAAACCTGACCACCCAAACAACTGATTTCCTGATGCCATGCCACTGAGTGTGAACTGAGTCCTGTCTTGTGAACATGGCTGTGATCTGTTTGTCCTTTGCAGGA
This sequence comes from Cepaea nemoralis, assembly GCA_014155875.1. Taxonomy (NCBI): domain Eukaryota; kingdom Metazoa; phylum Mollusca; class Gastropoda; order Stylommatophora; family Helicidae; genus Cepaea; species Cepaea nemoralis. The sequence goes on from JACEFZ010028453.1 coordinate 289,688, forward strand.
CGTTGCAATCAACCCCAGCCTGTATTGGCTGTTTGTGATTTACTAGGCAATTTTACATCTAATAGTTTGTCGTTGCTTTCTGAACAAGAAGTTAGTGGTTAAGTCCGACCGATGGGTGTGTGGAATGAATCCGCCATCAGCACACAGGAGATTTAAGCTGAATAGTATATGGAAGGTGGCTACAGAGGAATGGAGAAGAGGAACACCATAGTGTAGATAAATTGAGTGTAAGATAGATCATTTACACATGGCGGCAGCAGAGATAGGAATCTGGCTTATGATGTTGAGACATTTCGAAAGATAGTTATCGGGGCAGTATTATGCTCAGGACAAACAACTGCATGAGGATGAAGTAGAAAATAGTTGGCTGAAACAGTGCAGAATCTGTTAGTATTAGTATATGAAGTGGGGGGAAAAAGCGATGGAAATGGCTTAGAAATAAATATCAAGAAAACAAAACACATGATCATCAACAAAGATAGCATCAAGTCAGTTTTGAAAATTACAGCAAATGGGGAGACACTGGGAATAAGTCAGTAGTATTTCTGACCTAAGACATTTAAAAGTGGGTGTGAAAGAAAATAGCTAAAGCAACATGCAACAGAGTTAAATAGCTTCTTATATCTTAATGACCAAGTTATGAGTGGAAACTGAGTCATAAATGGTTATGTAGACGCTTGATTATTGTATGGTGCAGATATATGGACTATAAATAAACAATGTGAGGCAAAACTGAAGCTTTTGAAATGTGATTATATCCATAAATAGGAGTATCATGGCAAGAGAAGAAAATAAAGAAGTATTGTAGTCTGATGAAAACATTACTGAATGCAATCAGGGCCAGACAATTAAACTCCTTTGGCCATACAAATAGACACAGCTTCTAGTTCAAGGAGGTGCTAGAGAGAAAGATACGGGGGTGAAACTGCAAGAGGTTGACCATGTTACATGTGGGGGTAGATGATATCAAAACGTGGACTAGCAAGATAGGATTGTTGTTGGAGGCTCATTAGTGCCAATCTTTAGTGTGGAGATGGCACTTTATTATGATGACAGCATTAATAATAGTGATATTTTCCAAGGATAAAACAATTCACTGCCTATTATTACTTGTCTAACAAACAAAATATAGGTGGAGTGACATATCACAACCTGAGTGGTTATATATTTCTTATGAATCACTTTGCATTTAATTTTAAAAGGGAGTGAATCCACAATTAATTTTAGGTGGCTGTAAGTAAGAATTTGAGTGACAAGTGTGGGTGAGTAATAAATGAAAGCAACAATTTTAGCTTATTATACTGCGCATCAGAATAGAAATGTGTTTTATCCAGTCTGGTTTCCTCTGCTTACAGTTTGAATATTCAAAACTGCAGGCACCACTAAATCCCTCGAAATCAAAACCATAAATTAAGAATGAAAAACAAAGATATTTATGGAGCATGTCAACAGAAGAGCTGAAATAGAGAAATTAGCCGTATATAGGAAAATACTAGGCAAGAGAGCAGAAGAAGACAAAAGATCCTGGTTGGTGGCATTCAGGTCATCTAGCATCTTTTAGAATGAGATCTTTCTCCCAATTTGGTGCCATCTCCACAGGGACTTCCCCTCTCCAAGCTTGGAAACTAGTGAGTGTGCAAGAATGGTGCTGGAGCTTCATATCTGTGGAGTGGCATGTAACCACTTGATGGTCAGCCCAGCACACACAACACACTGACTGGGATTAGGCCTAGGTCAGTCATGTAACCACTTCCTGGTTCAGCCCAGCACAAACACACACTGACGGGGATTAGCCTAGGTCAGTCATGTAACCACTTCATGGTTAGCCTAGCACAACACACACTGATGGGATTAGGCCTTGGTCAGTCATGTAACCACTTCAGCCCAGCACACACTGACTGACTGGGATAGGCCTTGGTCAGTCATGTAACCACTTCAGCCCAGCACACCCAGATTGACGGATTAGGCCTTGGTCAGTCATGTAACCACTTCAGCCCAGCACACACTGACTGACTGGGATTAGGCCTAGATCAGTCATGTAACCACTTCATGGTTCAGCCCAGCACAAACACACACTGACTGGGATTAGGCCTAGGTCAGTCATGTAACCACTTCATGGTTCAGCCCAGCACAAACACACACTGACTGGGATTAGGCCTAGGTCAGTCATGTAACCACTTCATGGTTCAGCCCAGCACAAACACACACTGACTGGGATTAGGCCTAGGTCAGTCATGTAACCACTTCATGGTTCAGCCCAGCACAAACACACACTGACTGGGATTAGGCCTTGGTCAGTCATGTAACCACTTCAGCCCAGCACACACTGACTGACTGGGATTAGGCCTTGGTCAGTCATGTAACCACTTCAGCCCAGCACACCCAGATTGACTGGGATTAGGCCTTGGTCAGTCATGTAACCACTTCAGCCCAGCACACACTGACTGACTGGGATTAGGCCTAGATCAGTCATGTAACCACTTCATGGTTCAGCCCAGCACAAACACACACTGACTGGGATTAGGCCTAGGTCAGTCATGTAACCACTTCATGGTCAGCCCAGCACACACTGACTGATGGGATTAGGCCTAGATCAGTCATGTAACCACTTCATGGTTCAGCCCAGCACAAACACACACTGACTGGGATTAGGCTTGGTCAGTCATGTAACCACTTCATGGTTCAGCCCAGCACCACACTGACTGACTGGGATTAGGCCTTGATCAGTCATGTAACCACTTCATGGTTCAGCCAGCACACACTGACTGAGGGATTAGGCCTTGATCAGTCATGTAACCACTTCATGGTTCAGCCCAGCAAAAACACCACTGACTGGGATTAGGCCTAGGTCAGTCATGTAACCATTCCTGGTTCAGCCCAGCACAAACACAACTGACTGGGATTAGGCCTAGGTCAGTCATGTAACCACTTCATGGTTCAGCCCAGCACAAACACACACTGACTGGGATTAGGCCTTGGTCAGTCATGTAACCACTTCAGCCCAGCACACACTGACTGACTGGGATTAGGCCTGGTCAGTCATGTAACCACTTCAGCCCAGCACACCCAGATTGACTGGATTAGGCCTTGGTCAGTCATATAACCACTTCAGCCCAGCACACACTGACTGACTGGGATTAGGCCTAGATCAGTCATGTAACCACTTCATGGTTCAGCCCAGCACAAACACACACTGACTGGGATTAGGCCTAGGTCAGTCATGTAACCACTTCATGGTTCAGCCCAGCACACACTGACTGACTGGGATTAGGCCTAGATCAGTCATGTAACCACTTCATGGTTCAGCCCAGCACAAACACACACTGACTGGGATTAGGCCTTGGTCAGTCATGTAACCACTTCATGGTTCAGCCCAGCACACACTGACTAACTGGGATTAGGCCTTGATCAGTCATGTAACCACTTCATGGTTCAGCCCAGCACACACTGACTGACTGGGATTAGGCCTTGATCAGTCATGTAACCACTTCATGGTTCAGCCCAGCACACACACAGACTGACTGGGATTAGGTCTAGGTCAGTCATGTTTTCTCCATGGGATTTAGGTTTCGCTGTCAACAATGCCCACAAAGACAGAAAAGACAAAGTATATGTGGAAAGCTAAAGCAGCTAGGTTATAAATAATATAAGCAAGACCAACATCATTAAAATATGAAATGACGGAGAGGATGTCAGAGTCAAGATCTCCCATTTTTGGTCCAGATCAGGCACCTGAAGAAGAAATGTCCTGTTACATTCAGTTGTAGTTGTCTTCCACTTATGCTGTTAAGTGTTGTTTCGTAGAGTTATTCAAGTTCCAGTGCCTGTGACTAGCGCCTTTCCTCCATGATTCATGAGTATAATTTGTCTAGGATCAAGTAAATTCCCTACAGGTTTGCTAGACCTGTCATGGTAACAACAAAATAAACTAAAACTAATGATATTAAGTCTATAAACATGTCCTGAATTAGGTAACACTTTTTAAACTGATCTTGTCAGTCACATTTTGTTTCTCCTCAAAGTGCACAGTGTTGTTTGGAAACTGCTGTTTGTTCTGTCATTTACTATTATCCCTTTCTACCAGTCTTGTCAGTTTTCAAAATGGTTGCTTACTGGATCCTGTGATGTGTAAAGGTATTAAATGTTCCTATGATGTGTTTCCCGTGTGCAATGGCAAATTGTTTCGAGCATACCTCCTGTAGTTTCCTTGTCTGTGAACCAGGTTTCCACTACACAGCTCTGCATATTTAGACAGGTTTTATGTGTCTAACACTTATGGAGTTATATTTTCCTGAAGTCAAGACCTGCAGCTCAGTATAATATTGTTCTCTTCTTTTCTATGCGCATTGTCATCATTGCACTCCGAACATGTCCATAGGTTTCCAATCACCTCTGTATTACACACCCGTCAACACAGGGTGACTAAGTGCCAGTTCAGTGTTGATTGATGAGTCAATCTGTGCATTTGATGAGCTGCTCTTCTCTGGCCACTTCAAGTTTCACTCTGAACCTCTGTATTCTAGCTAACGATGAGTGTGTTTTTATTTTATGAAAAAGCATGTTAATGTGAGCTTGTGTGACATGGTTCTGATTGTATCAGTGTTCCTAGGTATTTTGAAACTATAGACTAGTAACTTGAACATGTGAATGTTGTAATTCTTCTATATCTAAGGATACCACTATTTATGTGCTGCCAATTCTGACATGAATGGAAGCCATGGTCACTCACTACAACCCACAGCTGTCAGATACAGACCTCAGAAATAATATACTTGAGAATGATTATGAAGAAAACAAAAATATACAAGGCTCTCAATCAGACAATATCCCCAAGTCTAGGGATTCACCCTCCAGGTTGAAGACTTTCTGAAAGACCAAGTGTTTGCTGTAGGGACAACAGCTGAGGACTATACCAGCATGTGAAGACAGTCACACAGAAAACAGGCAGCTGACTGGAGAGCTTTCTAGTGACTTCTATTTTCTAGAGTAAGAGAAGAGTAACAAAGTATGTATGATTGATATAAAAGTCTACATGTTAAAGGTAATGCATGTTCTTTGGACTGCCTCAGCTCTACGAGTAATCTTCTGTATAAATTACTATCCTGATGACCTATATATGTTTTTTTTTTTTTTTTGGACCTGATATGAAAGATGCAGTGACATTCCATTTTTGTAGTACATATACAAATTCACAAGTACTAAATGGCACTCACTGAAGTGGAAGAGAGAAGTGGAAATTAGAGTTCACAATAATCTCCACTTTTTTTTTCCACTTCTGTGAGCGCCAATCAGTACTTGCAAATTTGTTTATGTGCTGTCCTGGTGGCCTCAAGGATTGCGCACAAAATGAAATTTCTGTGTATCAATGTGGTAGTAGTGTGTTATGGTAATATACACATGACAATATACTTACAGCATTCCTAGTCTTTCTCTGTTAAAACTGTCAATGAGGGTGAATGCTGTACCCGATTTGTCCTGCATGGAAAAGTCCATGATTAATACATGCATGGGTTCCAAATGTTGCTGTTATGTATCCGGGGGCGGGGTTGGATTGAGCGCCCAACCTCGCTTAAACACCCCAGTTGCTTGTGCATTCATCACCACTGCAGCAAAAATCCAACTCCTGGCTTTCTCGTGGTGGACCTGTTTTAACTAACAGGAGAAGGGGCGGTGGCGAGTCACTGGCGCCGAGAAATAACCAGAATGCTCTAGATGTGTATGTACATACATGCATGTGCAGACACGTGTGTGCGTGCCTACACACCTAAACTCGAGTAAGACCACAGTCTGCTCTAGCAAAGGAAAGGTGCTGAAGACGGAGGCAACCAGCCAGGAGGCGCATCACAGAAATCAGGAATGCCACGCAATCACGCCATGAAATATGTCGACTACTGCTAAATGTTATGGTGCTCACCCTGCTTTGGACCCCCAGGCAGGTGCAATGCTGGGCCTATGCCTCAAAAGGGTCCAACCACAACTACTGGAGGCCCTTCTCAGATGTCCTGTGGAGCCAGGGGACCTGAGAATAGAGCGTCTGGCCATACAAAACAAAGACTAAATGGAATGTGGAGGGAGTCAGCAACAAAAAAATAAAACTAGAAAACATCTTGGACCAAGAAAAAGTAAGCATATGTTGCTTGCAAGAAACTCACCTCAACGAAAATATAGCCTTCAAAATCAGAGGCTACCAGTGTTACCGATCTGACCCTTGTAAGAAATAACATCACTGCTTCCCAAATTGAAGTTTATGTGGAAGGGACTGAATATCAGACACTTAATACAGGCAATACAGACCTTCATCTGATAAATTACTACTGTCCAAGTGACAGCCCACAGGCACTGGACATACTACCATTAAAAGAAAAAATGATTGTATGTGATGACTTCAACAGCCACTTGCAGAGCTGGAGCTATGATCACATGGACCAGAGAGGAGAGAGACTAGAAGACTGGCAGGATGAGAATAGATTCATCTTGATTAACCAGCCATCTGACCCACATACTTTCTACTCGAGATCATGGTACACTACAACTACACCTGACCAGGCTGTTCGTTCACCAGACCTGGAGTGGAACATTACACGAATTGTTGGGAAACAACTTAGTGGCAGTGACCACCGACCATCTTTCTAACTGGAGAAAATGAGCTTATAAGCAAAAGCAGCACCCTCTCGAGGTGGAACTACAAGAAAGCAGACTGGGCAATGTACAAGCATAGCACCAGCATACTGGTTAGAAACCTGAATACTGAGAAAGACATAAATAAAGTAGCTGAAGAGTTTGGGAAATGCATACTACAGGCAGCATGAGAAACAGTACCAAGAGGAGCCCGTAAACAATATAAACCCTACTGGAGTAGTGAACTGGAACAGTTGCATAATGATGTGGAAGTGTGTAGAAAGCAAGCAGAGGCCAAACCCAGCCAAGAGCACCACAATAAATACCAGCACGCAAAAGCCAAATTTCAAAGGGTCCAAGCTGCAGGCTAGACGGAAAAGCTGGCAGGAGAAAACAGAGTCACTGAACTTTGAAAGAGACACAAGGAAATTGTGGAAGCTAATAAAACAACTTAATGATGAGGGCACAGGGAGAAACTCAAAAATTGCACTATATAAAGATGGAAACATCTTAACAGGAAAGCAAGCAGCTGACCATTTTGCGGACTCATTCGCACAAGATAACAATATCAAAATTAGCCCAGAGAAACAACAAGAGATTCAAGAGAAATGGCAACATACAGGACAGAATGAAACAGTACATGAGGTTCTGGAGGCACCTATCACAATCAGCGAACTGGAGCTAGCCATATCAAAACTGAAAATGAGAAAGTCACCAGGAGCTGATGGTATCTCCAATGAAATGATCAGGAACCTAGGAACAGAGGCCAAAGCAAAGCTGTTGCAGATCTTCAATAACAGCTGGACCTTAGGCAGTGTTCCACAAGCCTGGAGAGAAGCAATCATGATACCCCTTCCTAAAATCAGGGAAAGATAGTTCCATTGCCTCCAGCTACAGACCAATTAGCCTCACCAGCTGTCTCTGCAAAACAATGGAGCGCATCATCAATCACAGACTGCAGTGGTACATTGAAAGTGAAAACATCCTTGTGCCACAGCAGGCTGGCTTTAGGCAGTGCTACTCTACGGAAGATCAGATTACCTACCTCTCTCAAGAAATTGAGGATGCATTCCAAGAGAAGAAGCTGGTCCTTGCTGCAAGGATAGATCTGAAGAAAGCCTTTGACAAAGTCTGGAAAGAAGGTCTTATGAAGAAAATGAGAAACTGTAAAGTCAATGGAAGATAGTACAAATGGGTGAAAGCATACTTGCACAACAGAAGAGCCCGAGTACAGATAGACGGACTCAAGAGCAAGAAAGTACTACTGCGTCACGGTGTTCCCCAGGGCGGAGTCTTGTCCCCCACACTTTTTCTAATCTTCATCAATGATCTTGTTGCTAATCTACCGCATGGAATTAAAGCGGCAATGTACGCTGATGACCTGGTTCTATGGAGCACAAATGAACATGCATCAGTGGCCACCAGATCGCTACAAAGAGCTGTAGATGCATTTGTTGCATGGGCAAATAGATGGTGTGTCAGCATAAACACTGACAAGTGCAGCACCACTCTATTTACCCTCTCTCCAAAACAAAAGGCAGGGATCATCCAGATAAATGGAATACCCCTTAGAGAAGATAAAGAACCAACATACCTTGGAGTAACATTTGATGGCAGGCTGACATGGAGAAAGCACATCAACAAAGCAGTAGCAAAAGCCAGAAGGAAAATAGCCATCCTGAGAAAACTAAGTGGAACCACATGGGGAGCCAGTGGGAAAATACTTAGCAAAGTTTATCAACAGAGCATACGACCACACCTGGAATACGGGTCAACTGCGTGGTGTTCAGCATCAAAAACCACACTACAAGAGCTGGACAAGGTGCAAAATCAAGCACTTAGAGTCACCACAGGAGGGATGAGATCAACCCCTATAGTGGAGATGGAGAAGATGGGGAGGACACAAGCACTGAGAGAGCGCAGAGATACGAAAACGCTAATACAAGCAGAAAAGTTCCTCAGCTTGCCAGGCCACCCTATGAAGAACAGATTTGAAAACTTAGCTATGGGGCGGTTGAAAAGAAGCAGTTTTATCCACCAGGCCAAACGACTCTGCAGAGAAACCACCGATCTGCCCACAGTTGGTATCCCCCTGAAAACTATTCCAGAGCGAACTCCATGGAAAGATGAACATAGACTATCACTACAAATCCAGACAAAAGTGAGAGGAATATTTGACAAGGAAGAACAGAACAGTGTACAGCGCAGAACAGCCACTCTCAGCTTCCTTGATGAAGAATACCCACAGGACCTCTGGATCCGAGTCTACACAGATGGGTCAGCACAAAATGCTGTTCGAAATGGAGGAGCGGGAGTGTACATAGAATACCCAAATAATACTAGGGACACAGCCAGAGTACCAACAGGAAAGTACTGCCATAACTATGATGCTGAAATTGAGGCAATCAAGATAGCAACAGAAAAATTACTAAATACCAGCCATGGTACATAACCTGTGGTGCTATTGACAGATGCAAAATCAGTACTCGAGGCGCTCCTGTCTGGGAAATTGCCAGTACTAAGGACACTACTTTCTGAACTTAGCAGTCAGCATAAGGTCACCATACAGTGGATACCATCCCACTGTGGAATACCCGGAAACGACAGAGCTGATCGATTGGCTAAGGAAAGAGCAAAAGAACAGCCTGATGTGCCCGTTACATACCACCAAAAGAAAAGAATGATCAAATCAGTCAGAAAGCCACCAAAACCTGCTCAAGATGACTACCACATTATGGACAGACCAGAACAAGTCATTATTCTGCACCTCAGAACAGGACACAATAGATTACGCAACCACATGTATACAAAATTCAAGATTGGTGAATCAACCATGTGCACACGTGGATTGGTGTTGCAGACAGCAGAGCACATACTCCAAGACTGCCCAAAATACAACATATCTAGGCAAACCTTCTGGCCTAGAGAGACGACAGTGGAAGATAAACTCTATGGACCGCTGAGTGAACTGAAAAAGACAGTTAAATTCATACAAGAGACAGCATTGCAGTTATAGACATATTTCAAGCGAACGAAAGAAGAAGAATACATGCATGGGCTGAACAAGTAAAAGACAGGCATTAGGTGACAGAATGCTGGACATAGTGAGAATGGAGATAAAAAAGACAGTTTAAAATATTTCAATCACTTCTATTTTCATACCAATGTTGGTGTCAGAAGGAAGTATCTGCTTGTGCAATGCTGTATAAAAACCTCTTACCTTTGCTGATGCCACATAGTAAACAGGTAATGAGGTTTTTTTTAAATCTCTGACAGATTAAAAATAAAACTTGTTCCTTCAGATTTGAAAGACTGAAAGTCTAAACATTCTTCTTTCATCCTTTTTCTCCCATTGAGGCGTAGGTCTTCAATCAACTCACTCCAAGCTTTCCTATCTTTTGCCATCTCACACAGCTCTGTCCATATCCACCCCCACATTACTCATTTCTGTCTCTAATTCTTTTCTCCATGCTTTAGGTCCTCCTCTATTTTGTTTGCCCTTTGGGTTCCAGACTTTATCGTTATACTATTTTCAGGCTGTCTCAGTGTATGTCCTGTCCAGCACCAGAGTCATTTCCTCACCTGTGAATTTGCTGGTGTTTGTCTAGTTCTCTCCATGGGCTGCACATTGGTGATTCTGTCATACCATTTTAGTCACATTCTGAATGCTTCTTGTTTATTAGTAATTGTTTTAGACATTCTTCATGTTTGTGATCCATACAGTGATAACAGTTAAATACTCTAAGCTTGGTGCTAAGCTTTATTTCTCGTGACTTCAACAAATTGCCTAGTGTTAAGCATTCTAACAGTAACAAATCTGGACAGACCATCCACATGATACACACATTATCTATCATGTTCTTTTAACATATATTCACATTAGTTAAGAATAAGATAAAGAAATGAAATCTACAACCTAAGCACTACTGGAAATTATCAAATGAACATCTAATATCTACTGGAGATTTTAAAAACCAAATACCATACAAAGTTCATTTTTTATAATTCTCATTATAAATAATGAGAAATTAAGTATATATAATATACCTTAATATCATAGCCAATACCATGGGCTCTGCACATCTGAAAGAACACGCTGTAATGAATCACAGCCAGGTTGGAGTGCATGAGACGAGTGCTCATCACAGCAAAACGATTTGTGTTTGGTGTGCTCTGTAGCAGTTAAAAGAGACAAGCTATAATACATGTATTATTTTTCTCAAATTTCAAACAGGAAACATACCCACACAATAAAAGTGCACTCTGTTTCAAATCAAAATATAGTTCTCAGTATGTGCATGCACTCAGAGCACCCTTTCTTTTCTTTATTTTCCAGTCATTAGAGATGTCAGGTTTGTGCTGCAGGCATCTCCACAGGAAAGAGCACAGTGGGGTCGTCTTCTGTGAGTGCTCGGTAAAGTTTGCTCTGTCACTTTATCATTTGACTTTTTCAGAGTAGAAGTATGTAACATTCTTCTACATCAGTCTTCTTGCTATCCAAGCTAAGGCACAATAGGGCTGGACTCTATAACATTCACAATATTGTATTACCAGTTAGTCAGAGGTGCACCTATTGCAGACCTTATTTCTCAGTGTTGTGGCTGAGCTCTTCATTATTCTACCCAGAACTGAAGTTTTAAGTTTGCGTCATTTTGAGTGGTTTCATCACCATTTGATGTGTCAAAAGCTGGAAATATTCAATGGTAACTGCAATGTCAGGCATTGAACAAAATATGGACAATTCTCATATTTGGAGATGGTCCTGAGTTTTACCACTGTCATTTCAGAATCCACCTGTGATAGTATGGCATGAACAGAGGAAAAAGTAGTATCAGCAGTTCTAGAATGTAATATTGTTATCACGATCGACATCCCTACACACTGGGCATTCCATGAATATCAGTGTCCTGGCTGTCAGAAGCTAGGTATGCATCATAACATCATGTCCAGACACAAGAAAATAATTTCCTCACAGTGGAGCAGTTTCTTAAACCGACTAATTGATATATTATATTTGTTGACAGTGTATTGTGCAAACTGATAGAAAGCCTTGTTTGGATTATAATGACTGCAGAAGAAGAATTATCAGGAAAAGTCCACATCAAGAGTGAATTGCATAATACTGGTGACCAGAAGACACACATAATTATTCTAGCATTCACAAATTAGAAAGACTTAAATAAGTTTTAAAAAAGTACATGACTCTTTTTACCTGCCTTGAGGCCGCTGGCCATATATGGTGCTGGGTATATATGGTGCTGGCCCCATATTTGTATAGACTACTCAGCACTGGGTGGGTGGTGATTATCATGCTGGCCGCCTTTACTTACCAGGCTTTTCCTTGTACTCATTTTAGGCTGGGTCAACCTGGCAGCCCAGGTCAGTCCACCTTGTCATGTGAACACATGACCACTAGTCTGGCATCAAGCCTGCTAGCACCTGCACTACTGCAGCTTCCAAGAACTTAGCTGGCTGTTCTAAAAATGTGAGGGAGAAAACAGACGGAACAAAATAGAAGATGGATTGAAAGGTCTTGGGTAAGAATGTATTAAGAAACCAGCTAAAGGAATAATCCACTTGTATCATGCAACACATCATATGTTGATCAGTTGGTGTCTGTAAGAGAGCTATGTTGGAGGCTGAGAGAAAACATTTTTCTTACTCATAGTTGCCAGATTGTGTACAGGTTACAAATCTCTTGCCAAATCAAGGGTTAGAATCCAGACACTATGATGTGAGAGACTAGTAGCCTAATTTTACAATCCATAGTACATACATACATACATTGGCACCTTGCCGTCTTGACAGACGATAGTTTGTGCTTTAAAAAGGCATAATAACTTTTACCTATGGCGGTAGCGCATGTGACTGATAAGGCCAATTTGCACTGTAAATGTCCGTTCACAGTGGGTGCATGTGAACACATGGTCATTTCCACCATCATGCACCATCTTACGTCTCACACGCTCGGTGTGTGACTTATCTGCAATAATTTTCTCCTTTGTCTTTATTCCATTTATGATCTTTGCCCTCCATGCAACACGTTCAGCGGCGACTTGCTCCCAATGTGTATTATCAATGCCTGTATCAATCATGTCCCGCTTACACACATCTTTGTATCGTAGTAGAGGCCGACCCTGAGATCTCTTACCCATCTGTAATTCACCAAAGAAGATGTCCTTTGGTATTCTACCATCATCCATCCTCCTAAGATGTCCTATCCATCTAAGTCTACGAAGACTGAGCATGGAATAAACCGTCACACAACCTGATCTTTCCAATACTTCAGTATTTGTGACTTTGTCTTGCCACTTAATACCAAGAATTCTTAGCAGACACCGCATATGATAGCTATTTAAACGTTTCTCTTGGTGTGAGTAAGTTGTCCAGGTTTCACTGCCATAAAGAAGAGTACTAAGGACATAGGCTTGATAGACAAGGACTTTTGTTTTGGCAGTAAGCTTCCTGTTCTCCCAGACTCTTTTCCTTAACCTGTTCATTGTTGTTGCTGCCTTACCAATCCGGATGTTGATTTCCTGATCTAGGGATAATTTGCTATTTACCACTGATCCTAGATATGTAAAAAGGTCTACCATCTCTAGTTCGGCGTCGTCAATAAAGATTGATGGTACTCCATGTGCACCTTGTGACATAATCTGTGTCTTCTTTTTGCTAATTGTTAAACCAAATTCAGAACAAGCATTGGAGAATGCAGATAGTAGACATTCTATAGCAGTCCATAGTAACTGTTCTGAATATCATATGTGGAAATGGTATGAAATTGGTTACTGTATGAGTTAATATACATTATATGGCAGGCAATTTTTACAAATATCTGTCTGCTGAAAGATGCTATAAGATATCTCTAAGTCCAAAATTAATGACCAACATACGTCTTCTTGTCCAGCCAGCCTCCTTCTGCTAGACTTGGTGTCTTTTGTGGGCAGAGCTACCTCAAAGGAATGTGTCTTGGGTTTGAAAGTGCCATGAGTCACATATTCTATAAGTCTGAACATGGCTAGATGGTCACTGTAGTGTAAGCTCAAATCTAAGGCCCATAGCTGCTGGACCATCTGAGTTTATATGAAACAAAGAAAGAAGTTCTACAGTTTAACTTAATGTAAACTAAATTACTGTAGGTGCACTGACATATTTAATATGTCCATAATTGCTAAGCTGGAATGTATTTTTTTAGCATATTCTTTACAGGACTTAGCTGTCAACACCAGCATCTTTCAGCTGTATGTTGATCTCTTGGCAAGATTACGCTCAGTAGTTTGCCATTGCTTTCTGAGCGGCCGGCTCACATACCCCGTAAGTTACCGATGCGATTCGAACCACTGCTGATTTGTACCGGCGAGAGTATACGAGATTACGGAGAAAAGTCATAACCTCTAAGCCACGAAGCCGGCCTGGAATGTATACAAATAAAATTGTGTCTTATATTGTTACTGAAAATAACTATTTCATAACTAATTTATAATGCTCGCCTGGGTGATGTGATTATCTACACAAATGGTTCGGTGTTGAGAGGTAGAAGAAGCGCCTGGGGATTCTTAGCAAAAGCTAATGGTCAATGTTTGGTGCAGGAGAGCCTGGCGTATGATACTACAACATCAAGCTTAAAAATGGAGGCGGAGGCGATCAGTGCAGCTTTCCGCTGGATGGAGAACATGATACATACACACATCATGATTGTAACTGACTCAGAAAGCATGCTGAGGAGGGTGAGGACAGACAGGCTTCGGGCAGAGTGGCTTGCTTCGCTTCGGAGGTCATGGGAGGCAAGCATCACCTGGATCTTTTCTCCGGGGCATGCTGGTGTGCTGGGGAATTAACAGGCGGACAGATTGGCTGGCTCGGCAAATCTTGGTGGAGTATTGATGTATGACAAGGCAGACGTGGTTGCGGCCTTGTGGGAGCCCGTGTACACCTCGGAGGAGCAAATGGATCACCATAGTCTGGCAAGAATGAGGCAGCGAGGAGTGACAAGGGGATCTGGCCGATGCTCGACGCTCAGAGGAAAGGTGAGACGGACATATAATCAGATTGCTACTGGAACTATTGGTGTTGGAACTCTTCACTGGCTGCTGAAAATGGGGACAGAGCGCTTAAGGGAATGCCCCGAATACTGTGATGTCGGTTCCTAAATCAATCAATCAATCATAACCAATTTGTTATTTAACAGCACACAATTTTAAAGTCTGTTAATTGTTTTTAGTGTAACATTCTATCTACACTGCTTTTTTGAGGCTGGTACCCTCACAATTAACAAATTGCCACATGAACTGTCATGGTAGAAGCACTTTTACTTTTGATCCAATTAGCGGCAGATTATGCCAAAATACTCACTATCTTAAGTAATTAAAGTCAAAGGTTTGCCAAGAAACTGCTTGCTGGCCAATCATCTGGTTGTCCTCAAATATTGAAATAATTTTGTCCACACCATCATCTTAACTCAAGTACCATGAGGGTCAATAAAAATATTTCATATATTTATCCAAAACAGGAATCTCTTCATAAATAAGATGAAAAAAATCTCTATATTCACAATCCATTGCTAATAAAATTAGGAGTTTGAGAAGTGAAGTTGTATGTATGTTGAACTAGCAATTTTGGTCACGTGATTTGCTCACACTGCTCCATTTAAAGACACAGTCAAAGTCATGCTTTAATCTCAGATATTGTTACAGCTTTAAAATTATTAACATGGTAGTTAGCTGGCCTTTTACTTTTGGCTTGCTCAGCACATCTATCTACTCACGCAAACTGTGCCAGAAGTTATTATCGAAAAGTGTTGAACATTCAACAACTTTGCTCTCAAGAGAAGTATATTCTAGAATTTTTTGGGACCTATCTGTTCCACAAATGTTGTGTCTTCTTGATGAAGCCCTCATTATATTTTAAAAAATAACCTTTATCAAATTTACTGAATATCTTCAGCCCCTTTCCACATTCCCTAAGTATAGCCTAGCCTAGTCATTCCCTGAATATTTGATTGCATATTCAGCTGCGTATTCCATTTAGAAGTCTTTTAGAAAGAACATTTCTTCAATTTTCACCACACACACATACACACAAATTAACGAGTTTAAACCTATTTTTAATTTATGGATGCCACCAGGTGCATCTACCTTGTTACATAGTATTCAAGCTTCCTCAAATCATTACTGCACACACATTTCCCTACAAATAAATATTCACATCTCACACCAGAATGTTTATCTTTTGGAGACTGGCTTTCTTTACACATAGACCATCATATTATAGTCTTAGGCAGAAAGAGTTGATAGTAAACAGAATGTTAGCCATTAAAAATATCTAGTTATGTAACTGAAATGTAAGCATGACAGAAAAACTAATTAGTTCAAGAATTAAATGTTGTTGACATTGCAGTGATATCCCGATGCCTCAGAAGGAACTGAAATGGATAAGATGTTCAATCTGCAGTTCTTCCTCTTCTTCTTTCGTTCGCCTGAACTATGTTTATAACTGCAATGTTGTCTCTTGTATGAATCTAACAGTCTTTTTTAGTTCATTCAACGGTCCATAGAGTTTATCTTCCACTGTTGTCTCTCTAGGCCAGAAGGTTCGCCTTGATATGTTGTAGTTTGGGCAATCCTGGAGTATGTGCTCTGCTGTCTGCGACGCCAAACCACATGTGCACATGGCTGGGTCACCAATCTTGAATTTTGTATACAAGTGGTTGCGTAATCTATTGTGTCCTGTTCTGAGGCGCAGAAGAATGACCTGTTCTGGTCTTTCCATAACGTGGTAGTCGTCTTGAGTAAGGTTTGGTGGCTTTCTGATTGATTTGATCATTCTTTTCTTTTGGTGGTATGTAATAGGTACATCAGGTTGTTCTTCTTTTGCTCCTTCCTTAGCCAATCGATCAGCTCTGTCATTTCCGGGGACTCCACAGTGGGATGGTATCCACTGTATGGTGATCTTACGCTGACTGCTAAGTTCAGAAAGAAGTGTCCTCAGAACTGGCAATTTCCCAGACAGGAGCGCCTCTATTACGGATTTTGCATCTGTCAATATCACTGCAGGTTGTGTACCATGGCTGGTATTTTGTAATTTCTCTGTGGCTATCTTGATTGCCTCAATTTCAGCATCATAGTTATGGCAGTACTTTCCTGTTGGAATTCTGGCCGTGTCTCTAGTATTATTTGGGTATTCTATGTACACTCCCGCTCCTCCATTTCGAACAGCATTTTGTGCTGACCCATCTGTGTAGACTCGGATCCAGAGGTCCTGTGGGTATTCATCATCAAGGAAGCTGAGAGTGGCTGTTCTGCGCTGTACACTGTTCTGTTCTTCCTTGTCAATATTCCTCTCACTTTTGACTGGATTTGTAGCGATATTCTATGTTCATCTTTCCACGGGGTTCGCTCTGGAATAGTTGTCAGGGGGATACCAACTGTGGGAAGATCGATGGTTTCTCTGCAGAGTTCTTTGGCCTGGTGGATGAAACTACTTCTTTTCAACCGCCCCATAGCTAAGTTTTCAAATCGGTTCTTCATAGGGTGGCCTGGCAAGCTGAGAAACTTTTCTGCTTGTATTAGTGTTTTTGTATCTCTGCGTTCTCTTAAAGCTTGTGTCCTCCCCATTTTCTCCATTGCTACTATAGGGGTTGATCTCATCCCTCCTGTGATGACTCTAAGAGCTTGATTTTGCACCTTGTCCAGCTCCTGCAATGTAGTTTTTGATGCTGAACACCACGCAGTTGACCCGTATTCCAAGTGTGGTCGTATGCTCTGTTGATAAACTTTGCTAAGTATTTTCCCACTGGCTCCCCACGTGGTTCCAGTTAGCTTTCTCAGGATGGCAATTTTCCTTCTGGCTTTTGCTACTGCTTTTTTGATGTGTTTCTCCATGTCAGCCTGTCGTTGAATGTTACACCAAGGTATGTTGGTTCCTTATCTTCTCTTAGGGGTGTTCCATTTATCTGAATGCTCCCTGCCTTTTGTTTCGGAGAAAGGGTAAATAGAGTGGTGCTGCACTTGTCAGTGTTTATGCTGATACACCATCTATCCGCCCATGCAACAAATGTATCTACAGCTCTCTGTAGCAATACGGTGGCCACTGATGCATGTTCATTTGCGCTCCACAAAACCAGGTCATCAGCGTACATTGCCGCTTTAATTCCATCGGGTAGATTAGCAACAAGATCATTGATGAAGATTAGAAAAAGTGTGGGGGACAAGACTCCGCCCTGGGGAACACTGTGACGCAATAGTACTTTCTTGCTCTTGAGACCGTCTATCTGTACTCGGGCTCTTCTGTTGTGCAAGTATGCTTTTACCCATTTGTACATTCTTCCATTGACTTTACAGTTTCTCAGTTTCTTCATCAGACCCTCTTTCCAGACTTTGTCAAAGGCTTTCTTCAGATCTATCCAAGCCGTAAGTACCAGCTTCTTCTCTTGGAAAGCATCCTCAACTTCTTGAGAGAGGTAGGTTGTCTGATCTTCCGTAGAGTAGCACTGCCTAAAGGCAGCCTGTTGTGGCACAATGATGTTTTCACTTTCAATGTACCACTGTAGTCTGTGATTGATGACGCGTTCCATTGTTTTGCAGAGACAACTGGTGAGGCTAATGGGTCTGTAGCTGGAGGCAATGGAACTGTCTTTCCCAGATTTTAGGAGGGGTATCATGATTGCTTCTCTCCAGACTTGTGGAACACTGCCTAAGGTCCATGTATTATTAAAGATCTGTAGCAACTTTGCTTTGGCCTCTGTTCCTAGGTTCCTGATCATTACATTGGATATACCATCAGCTCTTGGCGATTTTCTCATTTTCAGTTTTGATATGGCTAGCTCCAGTTCACTGAATGTGATAGGTGTCTCCATAACCTCATGTACAATTTCCTTCTGTCCTGTATTTTGCCATTTCTCTCGAATCTCCTGTTGTTTCTCTGGACTAATTTCAATATTGTTATCTTGTGCGACCTGTTTCTACCACGAACACATCGCCTAGTGATATCATCATCATCATGTGCCGTGCCAGTAAGTTTGGGCAGTCATGTCTCGCTATCTCACTTGATCACCAGAGTCATGGATCAACTCAGTGTCCTTGTCTCGACCATGCCAGTGTGGTCAAGCCATCCAGATATTATACTTCTCTGCCTTCCTCTTGTTCTTTTCCCCTCAATCTTGCCAGTTGTCACCAAGTTCTCCAATTTATTTATTCTCATAACATGACCAACTAAAATTGACTGCCTACATCTAATTTCTCTAATCAGTTCACGATTTTCATTTATTTCTTGTAGGACTTGGTCATTGGTTTTTCTGTCTGTCCATGGTATTCTTTGTATTAGGGACGTTCATTTGAAACCTGTTCCAATGGCTTTATTACAAAAGCATGAAAGAAACATTAACAGGTGTGGTAGAATTAAACAAAGCATTCATTTTGAATAAATTACGCACCATGGGTTGGTCAGAAGAAATTGCCGTAGGCATTCAGGCAAGCATTCCATTGCTTAGATGCGGCGAATGCCGTCCGCAAAAAAGGATTGTGGTTGCTCACTGAACCAAGTGTTTACTGCGTTCATTACGTCTGCATCTGTGTGAAATCATTGCCCCTTGAGAGCTTTTTTAGAGGTCCAAACAAATGAAAATCACATGGTGACAAATCAGGACTATAGGCTGGAAGTTGCAGAATTTCCCACTTCTTCCTTGCTAATGCTTCCTGCACAATCTTTGCGACATGGGGATGAGCATTCTCGTGCAACAAAATCACACCGTGAGAAAGCATGCCAGGTCATTTATTCTTGATGGGATTTTACAGCTTGTCTAGTGTTTGCAAGTAGTGGGTAGAGTTGATGTTGACACTAGGTTCTTTAAAGTCGGCCAACAATAGCCCTTCATGGTAAAAAAAATGTGCTCAGCATAACCTTATCAGCGGAAACCTGTAACTTGAATTTTTTGGCTTTTGGTGATCCAGCATGCTTCCATTGCATGCTCTCTCTTTTGCTGCTCGGCTCAAAGTGGTGACACCATGATTCATCGCCTGCCATTATGCGGAAGAGAAATGCATCACCCTCCACTCTGTAACGCAGCAAGTGGTTCAAACACCATCCCATACGTTCCTCTTTTTGGTGGTCGGTCAACATCCGTGGTACCCACTTTGAACAAAGTACCCGATATTGCAGTTTCTTACGAATGACCTTTTGAATTGTTCCAATTGATGCATCAAATTCTTTTGCTAGCGAACGTATGCTTCGACAACGGTTTATCTGTTCTGCTGCATCAATTTTGGCGATGGTTTTTACTGTTGCAACAATATGCGCTTGACCCGGCCGTCGAAGATCTGTCATGAACTGATGTCCTTTTCGAAACATTCGTGCCCAGTCAGTCACTGTTGTCTTCGACACACATTTGTTACCTTACGCTGCCTGCATTCTTCAATGAATGTCCACTGGTCGACATACTTCAAATGAAAGAAACTGAATCACCGCTTTTTGAGCTTCTTTAGATGGATTTTGGATCAACCCGGTCATTTTCTAAACGGTCAGAAACAGAACCTATGTATCATGGGACAATAAGCACGTGCTCTTTTATTCATTGGTCAGTATTTATCACATGACTATGACATGATCATGTTCAACGTATGCAATTACGCGCAGTGTGGCACGAATGGATTTCAAATGAACGCCCCTTGTATGTTCCTCAGAAACCATATTTCCACAGCCATCAGATGTTTCTCAACTTTTTTTCTCATTATACATGCTTCACATCTATACAAAAGCACAGGTTCTGTGATTTGACGAATCATGATGAACTAGGCATCTTTAAGCAAGGCAGTTTGTCATTGCTTTCTTTCCTGGTAGTGACCATACTGGTCGGTGACCGTAGCCATTGTCTCGGTAAAGATATCTTCTGCCTACAATGTCAAACTTGAGACCATAACCAACCACTATCTGTCGGCTGCCCTCAAAATTTCATCCACCACCAGCTTTCCGTGGTTTCTTGTGAAAACATTCCGAAAATGGTTATGAAATACATCACATCCTTCCCAGAAAAACACATCAGCGTTCCTCTGCAACAAACACAGTCATTCCATTGCCATTTTACTGGAAGCTTTCTTGCTTTCTTTAGGGACAATGAAAACTTATGTATGGGATGATATTTTGTTTTCATATCCTTGCAACATATTATATAAAAAATAGCTTTTGTTATTTTCACAATGTTCTGTATTCTGGTGAGGATGTATTTACATCTTCAAATGTGCTTTGGCTGCATTTAATTTATGAGTTTTGAATCATAATATGAACAAACATAGCTTACCGTTTTTGGATCAATGAAAGTTACAAAATCTATTTTCAAGTATCCCACAATTCCATTTGACTTGCAAGCATTAGCTATTCTTTGGCATGTGGCATTAAGTACAGATGGCTCAATGGACGACTGTGGAAATGATAATCCCCAACACGAGAACTGGCTGTCTGCATGGATCTGATCACCACAGGTCAGCAAGTTCACAGTGCCGTTAGGTTCAATCAGCAAGTCTGCTGTCAGTGTGGTGATATTTTCTGATGGGGGGCAGGCTTCTATTACACCACCTGTCATATCAAATGTAGGTCAACAGTCAGTACTCATATATTAACACATGGATAGGCATAATAAATCTTACACTGCTGCTACATTTCCTACTTGAACAAATATTAACTTGACAAGATTCCATAGACAAATACATAAATCATCATGGCTAAGAGAGAATGATGTGGTAGGGAGTGACCAGAAGATCATGCCACCACTCAGTACTCCGGGTAACCTCCAGACAGACACATAAACAGAATGCAACTGGTACCATTAGTACTGGGACTCTTTTCTGCCTGTAGAAGATGAGGGCAGGACATAGGAATGTCCTGAGTGGTGTGTCTTGGTTCTTGACTTCACTCAAGATTCACAATACAGTACAACACTTTGTCTTCTCTTTATAACACACATGTTCAACATTTTCAGTTCACAAGAAATAAAGTCACAGTAGAAGTCACTTGAGAAGTGACAATGCTGATATTGCCCACGGAAATGTATACATATTCATGCTTAGCATTTGGTTTACTACTCTGGGAAAAACAATCATGGAAAGTTTGACAATTCCAAAGAAATTGTTGTTGTCAAAGGAAACCAAGCTCTAAAAAATAAAAAAACTGCTGCAGTAGAGAAAATCAGTAATAGTAGGCACTATGTTTATGTTCGCGTATTTTACCGGATATATTTTTTGCTGTAACTTTTGATTTCTTGTTATTTGTGTCTTCTGATTTAAAGAGGTTTAGAGCACTCGTGACGTTAAATTCCTCGATTATTTCAAGATCGCATTAAAACAGAAACCGATTACCGAGTATTGTAGTTCCCTCCATTGTCTATGAATGTATACATTTTGGCTTCTAACATTTTTCTTCTTACAGAGATAAAGAGACTGTCTTTTTAAGACGTAAGTTGACTCGTAAATTCCGTTTTATATAGACATTGGGAATTGATCTAGTATGGATAATTCAATTGAGCATCCATTTTTATGCGTAGTATGTAATTTTTGACTATTTAAGTCGGTGGTTACATCCCAAACTGAAATCATTAAGATCGCATGCTATGATGCCGTAATATCCATGGCAGGAAAATAGCGATTTTCCGTATCATAATCCAGTGATATTATTCAGAGTGATGGAAATGATAATGAATGCACGTTTGCATTCAACACCCATTTTAGTATTTATGTGTAAATTGTCATCACTCTACAAGTTCGGTTACATTCATATTTGGGTAACTTTATAAGGCAAATTCTCTGGTCAAAATAGATCTCCATCTCGCGACCTCGCGTTGACAACCGTGCGCGGTCTGACGTGCGCAGTCTGATGTCATCACAGCATGATGTGGAGATGTATATATCTGTGTGTGCATGTGTATATATATATAAACTGGCAGAGGTTATCTGTCCTTGAGTTAGAGAGCGGCAGTGGTAATATCTCTTGGCGCCAGTGTAACCAACAGTGGTGTGAGTGTTTAGGTAGTGTCACAAAAAAGTGAAAGGGTCAAAATCGTTTTTTTTCTATGTCTATATTAAATAATAAACTGACACACAAACTTTAATAGAAAGAAGATGACTTTAATCAGAAAGAAGATGACTAGACATCGCCTATGAAGTCTTTAGATGTTCGTTCTCCTACTGCATTATTTGCCGTGGGATTTCTTAGAAATAACCTACAGACTTGAATAAGGTACCCGGGAAGGTTAACCTGGTCAATAAATGCCCGCAGAAGTCGGATGTGTCGGCCTAACAGTGCAAGAACGCAGCTCTGCTGTAAACAGGCACAATGCAATGACGTCCGGAACAAAAAAACTCCGGATGAACGCAGAAGAAGAAGAATAAGGTACCGTTGGATTTGTTTTTGCAAGAGGTGTCCAACTATGCAGGCTATATAATTAAAAAGCAATTTAGAAAATGTTACTAAAGTGGCTAGTAATAGCTAAGAAGACATTATCAAGGAGAAAGTGAGAAATTGTTGGATGAAATCATAATAGGAAAGGAATAGGTAGCTGAATGCCAGAAATAGTTACAGGAAAGTTGCTTTTCCCAAAGGCTTTATGGAAAGATAATGATTGTGTTATTACAATGCTAGGAGTATTGTGTTTAAAAAAAGTAAGAATATGGGATTTACAAAATAAGACAACATATAATTTATCATAAGTTTCAAACAGATTGATTGATTCAAACAGAATGTAAAATGACAGCTGAAAATAGTCTCTATTCCAAAACATTTCACAATTTAATACACTTGTGATAAGTTTCTATTACATCATTTTAAGTGTGATAGTGGTTCCTGGTCAGCATTCTGTCAATACAGCTGAATTCTGGCATCTACATTTTCAGCCAGTGAAGTCACAGATCAGAAAGAAGATGACTAGATATCTCCTGTGAAGTCTTTAGATGTTCATTCTCCTACTGCATTATTTGCCGTGGGATTTCTTGTAAGGTGATTGTAATCCTATGCAGGTGCTACCAGAGAGGTGTCAATTAATAAAGATGTCATACACTCCATTGTAATTTGTTATGTACATTTTTGTCTTTATCTTCCAAAGTTCATTTGACACTCAAGATATCTCATTTTATAACAGTAAGTTGGAACCTGATTTTGAACAAGCCCACTTCATAACATGTTACAACTGCATATCATGACTACTACTTACAAGTTTTCTATAAATGTCATACCATTATTTCACAAAGCAAAGATGCATGTTAAAATTGTAAAAATTATCTGGTATCCATCCATTTTAAGAGATTTGGTCAAATGCCAAGTTTTATTTATCAGAATAATGTCTGCCACTACTTATGAATGAATCTGAACTACTCTCCAGATAAGCAAGCATTTGATGAATATGTGCATCTTAATTAATTGTATCAGGTATCATGCTACAAAAGATAGGGTCATAACCTTGAGATAAAAATGCCTGTAGGAACTTGTCCCAAGTTGGAAACATCTTGGTGTTGACTGGTTGTGCATATCTGTGCAAAATATCTGGAATCTCAGCATGGATTTTGACATATGCTGCTTCCTATCAGCATAAAATAGAAACCACAAGGACTATACATTTATCAATCTCATTAACAAAGACAACCCTTTTTCATTAATTTTATAATTTTATAAAAAAGGTCGCTTAAAAGTCGACAGGGTCAACTTCATTCCACCAGGTTTTTATCCCATATGGCTCAGTCTCTTTCCACAGTGTGGAAAGCATTGCACAAAGCACAAACTCCGTAGCTCCAGCGATGACCCCAAGGAGTCTCAGAAAAAATGCACTCGTGAACTGAAGGATGCGGCCCGGAATCAAACCCACAACCTTTGGAGCCCAAGTCAGACGGCTTGTCCACTTCATCCTCTTCGCTACAGAGACTCCCAGATGTAAAAAAGTGTCAGATAGCACAGTGAACAGCAAATATCTACAATATAAAGAAAACACTTTAGCAATATAGGAACTAATAAAATAACACAATTGTAGCATAATGGCTCCAGACGTTCGCATCCCCAGTCCATTTACATTTCTCAATATTAAAACAATTAAATAACGTAAGCCGTCTTGATAACTTGGTCTAAGAATAACTTAGAAACTTCGAGATCGGGAGAAAGGGGATGAACGGTGGTGACCCATAGTGATTGGTTGATCCTTGGGCGAGTAACGCTATTATCTAGGCATAATTAATTAGCCCGCCAGTCGAAGCTTTGATTCCATCTCGATAGGATGTGTCAACGATGCAGTGATCATAACGTGCCCAAAATCCATCTTTAAGATGTAGTTTCTGCATCTCAGGTACCACAAATCATTTATATGTTATGTGTAAGCCTGATGATAAGAGAGTGAAACGAATGGCATGGTATTTTTCTTGAGAAAATGTGAGAATGAAGACCGACATTCGTTCTACAGTGAACCTAAAGCTGCCGCTCTAACATGTCATGTCTGCCACAGTGAAATATTCTTACCATGTCTATTAGCTATCTGATTGATGATTTGCATGTGCTTGTGTCTGTAAACTACGCTCAATGCATATTGCAAAACCTCTGCGCGCTCTGAATATTCGTGAGTGCCTATCATGACTCATTCTAACCAAACTGTACACTGCTCTTGCTAGTTACATTTGGCAGTCTGGATTGGAATGTGTGATGCTGCATGTAATATTTCCTTTATAATGGCTGAGAATGTTTGAGTGAATGAGACGGTAATTATATAATTAACCTCTCATATTTGTAAAAGTAACGATGCTTATTATATCCATGTTTGCGGGACTGCATTGCGCGTTAGAAATTACAAAGTTCATGTATATCTGAGGGCTATGTTACGCTCAAGAAGATTGCCAAAGCATTCATATAGATTTGCCTAGGATGCAATTTTTCTTCAACGTTATGTACTGGGTCCTTTGCAACAAATGGTTTGGGTTCATATGAATTACATTCCGACAAGGAGCAAGAGTGTCTGGTCTGCTGAATATAAATGAGGCTCAGGATAATTGTCAAGGAAAATTCATGTCTTCTTTCATATGTGTATTCCACATTTGAAAGCATTGCTTATGCAATACTGCTTGGTACTCATTGTAGTAAATATTACCATTACTCAGTGGGACAAGAGCACATGATGATGATTTATAATGGTGTGAAGCTGCCCCGGATTTAGCATGTGTGCCTATGATCTCACAGTTTTGGGGATGGCCTTGTGAGGGGGATATCACCCCGGACCACCAATAAATTGCACATCATCACCAGTGAAAGGTGGGTGTTCGAATATCACTTCTCTCCCCCCTTCCCATTCCTCTCTGAATTTGAAATGGTATTACATCACCATGATCATGTTTAAACAGATGTAAAACACATGTTGTACCTTTGTTTATTAACAGAATGAGGAGGATGGAGAGCCTTTCAATTAACAGGACAACTCCAGGGAAGTCCTGAGCTCTAACCTTCAATATAGCTTATACTTATAAGATGGACTCTCCAAGAAAAACTAACACATAAACCCAGGTTGCACATACTCAGCCTGCATTCACATAACCTGGCAGATACAGATGGCCTGGAAGAAAAGTTTTATAAAAAAACTATAACAGGGATACTCTCCATTCATCAATGTTCCAAGCTCTATCTTCAAGAAACATTCTGGAAGAAATCTTAGGAGTGAGAGATCACCTGAATTTCAGCATGCATCTATTGGCCAAGGGTGAACATCAATTGTGAACTTGGAGTTTACCATCATTCTTCTCAAAACCATATCTTGAGGAGTATTCCAACTTAATACTGGCTGGAAAGCTTAACAGAAGAATAAAAATTAGAGCAAATTCACAATCTGGATTTTGCATTAACTGTGGTGTAGATCAGTACCATCAGAAACCTGTGGGAGAGACTGGCAGAAGGAAGAAGGCTGGGACATATTTGTTTCATAGCTCTTGCTCTACAGGAGGAGTAGAACAAGGTCCTAAGTGTCAACTCCATGAACAGTCTACTCGCCCTTAGGAAGTAAATGCTGTCCATTTTCAGACTTGTTGCAGCAGGAATTAGCATGAACTGGAAAAACATTGTAGGGAGAATGGCCACCTGAAACATTCCCAACACATTCATAGGTGCTAAAAGAGGTTCAAGGATCAGTATGGCAGTGTCTCCCTATACTTGCTCCATGACTATGGCTATAAGTTATCATGTTTTCCTCAGTGACAGTTTAGGGAAGGACTTAAGCATAAAATGGTCTGTGGTGTAGGATGATTTTCTGAAGTAGTGAGAAGGAGGAGGATTTGTTTTAAGTTGATGTTTTTCTTTGGGGAATTGGGTGAGGTATTTGGGTTTTTTCATAATCAATGTCAATTTTATTGCATATTACTAAAATGTTTTGAAATGTGATTTTTTGGCCGATTATGAATGAAGCCGGGGTCTTCACTTGACCTCATAAAACATTAATAAAGATAGTAGGAAGAAAACAGTTTTGAGATGACATGTTTCTGTGATTGTCTTGTGCACTGTTGTGAAATACATTACTTTGTGATGAATTGTCCAACTGTTGTCAAGCATCTTCATGGTGACTGTTACCTCTACTGTGGTTGTTAGTTTCAGAGAGTGTGGAAGTCCTGTGTATCTGTTGTCAAGTATCTTCCATGATGTATGACTTGTCTAATCTGTTGGTGTGATCATTCCTTTGTGAATGTGTGTCCAACTGTTGTCAAGATCTTCTCAGGTTGACTTGTTCAACTGGTGTAAAGTACAGTTGGTGTTGTTTATGTTCATTACAGTGGTCCAATTGTCAATGTGGTCATTTGTCCAAGTGTCTTGTGTCACTTGAATTAATTAAAGAGATCGATCATGAGGTGGGCGACCAGAGCACAGTAAACAGGATAAGTGAAAGAACTGCTTTCATTTGTTGCTGTGGCTAACTGCCAAGATCTCTATATAACCTGTAGGAGGAATCATCTAATAATAATTCTGTGTTGATCTTAAACTTAGGTCTAATTTCTCACAGTGGGGGTATTCGATGAGCCAAATTCTGTATGGTTTCTCTACAAAGGTTCTGCGAGACTACATATCAATACCTCTAGACAAGACTTGCTGTTACAAACCTGTATCTTTTGTAAAGATCTATACTTTATGGAAAGTCACTTGTTGGTGCTTCTGTAATTATCTAAAACCCAAATAGAAAACCTCACATGTGGGGGCTCGTCCGGGATTGAACCCTGGGAAAAACCCCTCAGGGTATTCACATATTGTGGGCTCCTGTCTGCAATTGAACCCTGGGAAAAACCCTCAAGGTAATCACATAATGAGTGCTTGATGCCACTGTTTGAACCCTGGGAAAACCCCTTGGGGTACTCACCTATTGGGACCTCGAGTATGGGAAATGAACCCTGGGAATACCTTTCATGGGATTCACATAGTGGGATCTGACAACTCAGGATATAAACTGTGTTCATGCCTTGTCTGGAACTTCGGTGGGGGAAATCTAGGCTGGTATTAGAATCAGGGAGTAACCTCTCGCAAAATTAAGCCTATTGCTTAGAGTTTTATAGTGTGGTTAACGGATCCCGTCACATAAATGTAGACATAAGGTCCAGATGTTTGGCCCACAAGTAAATCTCTGGTATAGGTTGTTTCATCAATGGTGGTAATATTGCATGTATCACTGTTCATAAATGTCACATTGTACAATGTAAGAACGAAGATGTTAATTATCTTATGGGTCAACATGATCGAGATACCCATGATAATGTTGTGTTTCAAAATGGGCTGATGTAATAGACTGTCAATATTGTTATGTAACTTTGTGCATTGCTGTTGTTCACTATGAGTATCAGATAAAGGTACCTGAGAACCCAGAAGACACAAATTATTTTTAAATAACTTAGACAGCTAATTTCAGGATAAACTTGATTTTTCTTGAGATAAATTAAAACACCTGATCCAGTGAATAATAGAGGGCCTACTCCACCTCAAATTTTATTGGCTAGCATGGAGAAGAGGGAAATAATGTAATGAAAACATTTCAGTATCACTGCATCACAACATCATATAGTTGGTACTTAATTCCTCAGTCCCCATAACATGTTAGCAACACTGAGAGTAGAGAGTGTGAACCCTGATGGAAAACTTGGGCAACCATTAAGACACCTCACTAACCATCTCTCTCAGTAATAGTCAGTATTCGTACCGGCTAATGTCCAGTGTCAATTCGACGTTGGGTTTATTCTTCAGTTGTGTAATCTTGTCGGTAGCCCTGATCAAGCTGCTGAGAAAGTAAGCACGAGTGAATCTCCAGGAGAAACATCCTTATCAACTCAGTCTCTTGCCATTCCTGATTTAGTGGTATTCTTAAGCGTACTTGATACGTGATGGACGAGATGAAGGGAAGATTCTACCTGATGTCACTCATGACCCGACCACAGTCTGGTGTCTATAAGACATTAGTCTATTGTTCAATGGTGTGATCTCTGGTGTACTAGGATCCACGTCACTAGGAGTGAACTCATTGAATCTCCAGGAAGGCCATCAAAATAACTGGACCCCTAGCCATTCATATGGAAGTGGAGAGCGTACGCAAAAGTATGTGTCCAGGAAACGATGGATAACCAACCTGATGTCATTGGCGTATCATACGACTAGGAGCATAACGTGGACAACCTGAAAAATTTCATGAAGAGATAAAACAGGATCCGTCTCCGACGTCGGCCGTCAATTCATCCTCAGTTGAGAAAGCGTTTCTGCCTTTAAAATGGTGGAGATTAAAGGACGGACAAAGTTGAGAACGACTGATGTCATTCCCCTTTTTCATTCTCAATGGGAAGACTTTTCTGCCGGAAGAAGGTGGGAATGTAAATAAGGATTGCTGTTCTTAAACAGTTAACTTATATGGTAGAGCTCACTGCAACTCCAGCAGTGACATCTCTATACACAATGTCTGCGAAAGTGGACTAACGAAAGATCAGTTTCAAACAGCTGACTCTTTCGAAGGTAAAGATCCCTGCAACTCCTGCAGTCGACTCTTTATACAAAGTAAGAACCATGCATTCCGCAGTGGAATCTTATATTATTACTGAGATGCGAGATATATTCAAAAGACCTGGTCAGTCTATCCTCAAAGTCAGTAAAATTGCTTCAAAAATAATTCCAGTCAATATTGGGGATCTATGAAGCTATACCCACAAATCACACCCCTTCAAGGTGGCTGTGATAATGACGGACTTCTCATGGCTGAGGGAAGAATTACGCTCTTATTCGCCAAAAAGTAAACGTTCTGCTCATGTGGGAGAGAAAAGAACGGATACTACAGCACTAAAGAGCACCCTAGCTAGAGAGTTGCTGAAAACAAGTGAAATGCAAGGGATTCTAGCTTAGTGGAATGTTAGTATAACGCTTCTACAAAAATTCGGGTACGTTTAGAAAATAGAGCAAACTAAGGAGAGAAAATGCTGTCACTTCTCACAACACAACAAAATAGAGGCCTACGGAATGAGGAAATCTCAAACACTAATGTGCACATCTTAACTCTATGGTAAGACAAGAAAGAGTCGAGGAAATATGGGATTGGAGACCATCTGCGAACTCAAGGAAAGGTTATGGAAAGGTAGACCCGTGTCCACGCTAACCAAATATGCGATAGTAGATTTTAGTTCTCAAGTTTTGCAGCGGAGCTGCTAAGTAACCGGAAGTGATTGTTTGCTCCGTGATGATCAAAAATTTTAACCATTCACTACCAAGATATGTGGAGAAAAGTGTTCAGTAAATACAATCTCACAGGATTATTCATTTTAGCCAGAGGCGGAAGGGAAGACGTGAAGTTCTGATAGAAGTTGGTTAATTGCAAAAAAAGCCATACTTTCAAAATGAATCCAATGGTAGAATCATACTTTGGAGTGTGTGACTCTGAGAGATCAGTCATCATGGTAGGAAAATAGCACGGAGAAGTAACTGTGAAGCAGTAAGAGATAAATTGGAGAGCAGTTCATGAGGGGTGTGTAGTATAACTCTTCTACTGCAAGTGACTAATGGAACTTCAGCAAGACAACTCATGGTATTTTGCAAATGTAACCAAATCAGACTGATGGATGAATATGGGCAGCATTTTTCAAGGAAAAAATATTGATCCATATGCACAGTCTTGTTGGCGTGAATGGAGATAAGGAGTAAATGATGACACACTTAAAGGATATGGGAACTTGAACGCCTTGAACTATCAGTCACTTATCAAATGACAATTTCTGGGGAGGCCTAATATGTAGCACTAATGGCTCACAGGACGTTGCCT